>JBBPFJ010000023.1:2485173-2840768 GCA_037975025.1 Excoecaria agallocha | reverse complement strand
TCAACAAAAATCCAAAGAGGTACCCTTTTGTATTTTACCTCAGTTTTTCAACAAAAACCCAAACGGGTATCCCTTTGCATTTTTCCTCAGTTTTTCAACATAAACCCAAAAGGGTACCCATTTAAATTTTTTCTCAATTTTTTCAGCCAAAACCCAAAGGGGTAACCCTTTAAATTTTTTCTCAATTTTTCAACGAAAACTTAAAGCGGGTACCCTTTGGAATTTTACCTCTATTTTTCAGCCAAAACACAAGGGGGTACCCCTTTGCATTTTTGCTCAATTTTTAAACCAAAACTCAAATAGGGTACCTTTTTGCATTTTGCCTCAGTTTTTTAGCCAAAACCCAACGGGGTACCCCTTCGAATTTTCACACAGTTTTTCAATGAAAACTCAAAGGGGGTACCCTTTCGCATTATGCCTCTGATTTTTAGCAAAAACTAGAAGGGTTATCCCTTTGCATTTTTATTCAGTTTTTCAACCAATACTCAAAGGGATAATCTTCGGCATTTTGCCTCAGATTTCAGCCAAAATACAACGAGGTACCCCTTTGAATTTTTACGCAATTTTTTATTCAAAACTTAAAGGGGGTACCCTTTGGCATTTTGCTTCAATTTTTAAGCCAATACTAATGGGATACCCCTTTGCATTTTTTATCAGTACTTTAACCAAAACTTAAAGTATATGCCTTTGGCATTTTGCCTCAATTTTTAGACAAAAATCCAGAGAGGTACCCCTTTCCATTTTTCCTCAACTTTTCAATAAAAACCCAAATGGGTACCCTTTTGAATTTTTCCTTAGTTTTTCAACATAAACCCAAAAGGGTACCCCTTTAAATTTTTACTCAGTTTTTCTACAAAAACTCAAAGTGGGTACCCTTTGGAATTTTACCTCAGTTTTTCAGATAAACACAAAGTTGTACGCCTTTAAATTTTTTCTCAATTTTTTAACGAAAACTCAAATCGAGTACCCTTTGGAATTTTACCTTAATTTTTCAGCCAAAATCCAAGGGAGTACCCCTTTGCATTTTTACTCAATTTTTCAACCAAAACTCAAAGGGGTTACCCTTTTGTATTTTACCTTAGTTTTTTTGCAAAAACCCAATGAGTTATCCCTTTGAATTTTTACTCATTTTTTCAAGGAAAACTCAAAGAGGTAAAGGGGTATCCCTTTGCATTTTTCCTCAGTTTTTAAACATAAACCCAAAGAGGTATCCGTTGGCATTTTTCTCAGTTTTTCAGCCAAAATCCAAAGGGGTACCCCTTTAAATTTTGACTTAATTTTTTCAACGAAAACTCAAAAAGGGTACCCTTTGGAATTTGGCCTCAGTTTTTCAGCCAAAATCCAAGGGGGTATCCCTTTGTATTTTTGGTCAATTTTTCAACCTAAACTCAAAGGCGGTACCCTTTGGCATTTTGCTTCAATTTTTCAGCCAAAACCCAACGAGATACCCCTTTATATTTTTACTTAGTTTTTCAATCAAAACTCAAATGGGGTATCCTTTGGCATTTTGCCTCAGTTTTTAAGCCAATAGCCAAAAGGGTTACCCTTTGCATTTTTCCTTATTATTTCAACCAAAACTCAAAGTATATACCCTTTGGCATTTTGCCTCAGTTTTTCAACAAAAACCCAAAGAGGTACTCCTTTGCATTTTGCCTCAGTTTTTCAACATAAACCCAAAAGGGTACCCGTTTGAATTTTTTCTCAGTTTTTCAGCCAAAACCCAAAGGGGTATCCTTTTAAATTTTTACTCCATTTTTCAACGAAAACTCAAAGCGAGTATCCTTTGGAATTTTACTTCAGTTTTTCATTCAAAATACAAAGGGGTACCCGTTTGCATTTTTACTCTGTTTGTCAAACAAAACTCAAAGGGGGTACCCTTTGGCATTTTGCCTCAATTTGTTAGCCAAAACCCAAAGGGGTATCCCTTTGTATTTTTACTCAGTTTTCAACCAAAACTAAAATTGGGTACCCTTTGGCATTATGTCTCAGTTTTTCAGCCAAAATCCAAAGGGGAACCCCTTTGCATTTTAACTCATTTTTTCAACCAAAGCAAAAAGGGGGCACCCTTTGGCATTTTGCCTCAATTTTTCTACCAATACCAATAGGGGTACCCCTTTGTATTTTTACTCAGTTTTTCAACCAAAGAACAAAGGGGGTACCCTTTGGAATTTTGCCTCAGTTTTTAAACAAAAATCGAAAGGGGTGCCCCTTTACATTTTTACTCAATTTTTAAACAAAAACTCAAAACTAGTACTCTTTGGCATTTTGCCATAGTTTTTTAGCCAAAACCATTAGGGGTGCCCCTTTCTAATTTTACTCAGGTTTTAAACAAAACCTCAATGGGGTACCCTTGGGCATTTTACCTCAGTTTTTCAACAAAAACCAAAGATGTACTCATTTTCATTTTGCCTCAGTTTTTCGACAAAAATTCAAAGGGGTACGCCTTTGCGTTTTTCCTCAATTTTTCAACATAAGCCCAAAGGGGTACCCATTTGCATTTCTCCTCAGTTTTTCAACCAAAATCCAAAGGGGTACCCCTTTAAATTTTTATTCAATTTTTTCCACGAAAATTCAAAGAGGGTTCACTTTGGAATTTTACCTCAATTTTTTAGCCAAAACCCAATTCGGTAGCCCTTTGCATTTTTGCTCAATTTTTCAACCTAAACTCGAAAGGGGTACCATTTGGCATGTTGCCTCAATTTTTTAGCCAAAATCCAACGGGGTACTCTTTTGAATTTTTACTCAGTTTTTCAATGAAAACTAAATTGGGATAACCTTTGGCATTTTACCTTAGTTTTTCAACAAAATCCCAAAGGGTTACCCTTTTGCATTTTTCCTCAGTTTTTCAAAAAAAAATCCAAAGGGATACCCCTTTGCATTTTTACTCAGTTTGTCATCCAAAACTCAAAGGGATACCTTTTGGCATTTTACCTCAATTTGTTAGCCAAAACCCAAAGCTGTATCCCTTTGCATTTTTACTCAGTTTTAAACCAAGACTCAAACTGGGTACTTTTGGCATTTTGCCACGCTTTTTCAGCCAAACCTATAAGAGGTTCCACTTTGCATTTTTCCTCGATTTTTCAACAAAAACCTAAAGGGTACCCCTTTGCATTTTTACTCAGTTTGTCAACCAATACTCAAATGGGGTAACCTTTGGCATTTTACCTCAGTTTGCCAACCAAGATCCAAAGGGGTACCCCTTTGCATTTTTACTCAGCTTTTCAATCAAAACTCAATGTGGGTACCCTTTGCCATTATGCCTCAGTTTTTCAGCAAAAACCCAAAGGGACACCCCTTTATATTTTTACTCAGTTTTTCAACCAAAACTCAAAGGGGGTACCATTTGGTGTTTTGCATCACTTTTTCATCCAAAACTCATAAGGGTACCCCTTTGCATTTTTACTCAATTTTTCAACCAAAACACAAATAGGTTACCCTTTGGCATTTTGCTTCAGTTTTTCAGCCAAAACCCAAAGGGGTACCCCTTTGCATTTTTACTCAATTTTTAAACGAAAACAGCCAAAACACAAAGGGATACCCCCTTGCTTTTTTGCTCAGTTTTTCAACCAAAACACAAAGGGGATATCCTTTGGCATTTTGCATAAGTTTTTCAGCCAAAACACAAAGGGGTACCCCTTTATATTTTTACTTAATTTTTCAACCAAAACACAAAGGGGGTACACTTTGGCATTTTGCCTAAGTTTTTCAGCCAAAACACAAAGGGCACCCCTTTGTATTTTTACTCAATTTTTCAACCAAAACTCAAAGTGGGTACCCTTTAGCATTTTGCTTAAGTTTTTCAACCAAAACCCAAAGGGATACCCTTTTGAATTTTACTCAGTTTTTCAACCAAAACTCAAAGGAGGTACCCTTTGGCATTTTGTTTCAATTTTTCAACCAAAACCCAAAGGGGTGCCCCTTTGCATTTTTACTCAGCTTTAAACCAAGACTCAAAGTGGGTACTCTTTAGCATTTGGCCACACTTTTGCAGCCAAACCCATAAAAGGTGCCACTTTGAATTTTTACTCAATTTTTCAACCAAAACTCAAACGAGGTACCCTTTGGCATTTTTTCTTAATTTCTCAGCCAAAACCCAAAGGGGTACCCCTTTGCATTTTTACTCAATTTTTCAATCAAAACCCAATGGGGTACCCTTTGGCATTTTGCCTCAGCTTTTTTGGCAAAACCAAAATGGATGCCTCTTTGCATATTAGTTAGTTTTTCAATCAAAACTCAAAAGATGTACCCTTTGATAATTTTTCTCAATTTTTTAGCCAAAGCCCAAAGCGGTACCCTTTTTAATTTTAACTACATTTTTAAACAAAAAATCAAAGTGGGTACTTTTTGGCATTTCGCAATAGTTTTTCAACCAAAACCATAAGGGGTTCCCATTTGAATTTTTCTTCAGTTTTTCAACAAAAACTAAAAGGGGGTAGACATTGGCATTTTACCTTTGTTTTTCAGCCAAAACCCAAAGAGGTACCCCCTTTGTATTTTTACTCAGTTTTTCAGTCAAAACACAAAGGGGTTACCCATTGAAATTTTGCCTCAGTTTTTTAACAAAACCTCAAATTAGTACCCCTTTGCATTTTTCCTCAGTTTTTTAACAAAAACTCAAAGGGGTACCACTTTGTATTTTTACTCAGTTTCTTAACAAAAACTCAAAAGGGTTATCCTTTGGCATTTTACCTCTGTTTTTCAACCAAAACTCAAAGGGGGTTCCCTTTGGCATTTTGCCTCAGCTTTTCAGCCAAAATACCAAGAGTTACCCCTTTGAATTTTTGCTCAATTTTTCAGGCAATACTCCAAGGGGTGACCTTTGGTATTTTGCCTCAGTTTTTCAACAAAAACTTAAAATGGTACCCCTATGCAATTTTCCTCAATTTTTCTACAAAAACTCAATGGGGTACTACTTTATATTTTTACTCAATTTTTCAACAAAAACTCAAAAGAGGTACCCTTTTAATTTTGCATCAATTTTTCAACCAAAACTCAAAAGAGGTAACTTTTTGCATTTTTTCTTAGTTTTTCAACAAAAACTCAAAGGGGGTATCCTTTGAAATTTTGCTTCAATTTTTTAACAAAAACCTAAAGGGGTACCACTTTTAATTTTTACACAGTTTTTAAACCAAAATCCAAACGGGTACTACTTTTTATTTTTACTTATTTTTTCAACCAAAACTCAAAGGGGTTACCCTTTGGTATTTTTTCTCAATTATTTAACAAAAAATCGAAAGGGTACCCATTTCCATTTTTCCTTAGTTTTTCAGTAAAAACACAAAGGGGTACCCCTTTACATTTTTACTAAATTTTTGATCCAAAACTCAAAGGGGTACCCTTTGGAATTTTGCTTCAGTTCTTCCACCAAAACCTAGAGGGATACCCTTTTGCATTTTTACTCAGTTTTTTAACCAAAACTCAAAGGGGTTATTATCTTTTGGCATTTTACCTCAGTTTTTCAACAAAATCTCAAAGGGGATACCCTTTGGCATTTTGCCTCAGTTTTTCAATCAAAACCGAAAAGGGCACTAATTTACATTTTTACTATAATTTTCAACCAAAACTCGAAGTGTTATCCTTTGGATTTTGCCTCAGTTTTTCAACAAAAACTCAAAGGGGATATCTTTTGGCATTTTGCCTCAGTTTTTCGACCAAAATTCAAAGGGATATCCCTTTATATTTTTACTCAGTTTTTCAACTAAAACTCAAAGGGGGTACCCTTTGGCATTTTACCTCAGTTTTTCAACCAAAACCAAAAAGGGATACCCCTTTTCATTTTTCCTCAGTTTTGCATCCAAAACTCAAAGGGGGTACCCTTTAGCATTTTGACTCAGTTCTTCGACCAAAATCCAAAGGGGTACACATTTGCAATTTTACTAAGTTTTTCAACCAAAACTCATTGGGGTTACCCTTTGGCATTTAGCCTCAGTTTTTCGACAAAAACTCAAAGGGGCTCCCCTTTCCAATTTTTCTCAATTCTTCAGTCAAATTCAAAGGGGTACCCCTTTGCATTTTTACTCAGTTTTTCAACCAAAACTCCTTTGGCGTTTTGTCTCAGTTCTTTGACCAAAACCCAAAAGGATACCCATTTGAATTTTTACTCATTTTTTCAACCAAAACTCGAAGGGGTTACCCTTTAGCATTTTGCCTTAGTTTATCCACTACAACTCAATGGGTTACTCCTTCGCATTTTTTCTCAGTTTTTCAACAAAAACCCAAAGGGGTATCCCTTTATATTTTTACTCAGTTTTTCAATCAAAACTCAAATGAGGTACCCTATGACATTTTGCCTCAGTTTTTCATCAAAACCCCCAAGGGGTACCCCTTTGCATTTTTACTCAGTTTTTCAAAACTCAAAGGGGGAACGCTTTGGCATTTATACTCAATTTTTCAACCAAAACTCAAAGGGTGTATGTTTTTGTATTTTAACTCAGTTTTCACAACAAAACCCAAAGGGGTACCCCATTGCATTTTTACTCATTTTTAGACCAAAACTCTAAAAGGATATCTTTTGGCATTTTAGCTCAGTTATTTAGTAAAAACATAAAGGGATACCCCTTTACATTTTCCTCTGTTTTTTAACAAAAACCCAGAAGGGTACCCCATTGCATTTTTACTCAGTTTTGCAACAAAAACTCAATGGGGTTCCCCTTTGCATTTTGCCACAGTTTTTCATCCAAAACTCAAAGGGGGTGCCCTTTGGATTTCTACCTTAATTTTCTACAAAAACACAATGGGGTTCGCCTTTAAATTTTTCCTCAATTTTTCAATAAAAACTCAAAGGATTACTCCTCTGCATTTTTTCTCAAATTTTTACCAAACCCTAAATAGGTACCCTTTTGCATTTTTTCAGTTTTTCAACCAAAACTCAAAGGTGTACCCCTTTGCATTTAGCCTCAATTTTTCATCCAAAACTCAAAAGGGGTACCCTTTGCCTTTTTGCCTCAATTTTTTAACAAAAACTCAAAAAGGTAATTCTTTGCATTTTGCCTCAGTTTTTCATCCAAAACTCAAAAGTGGTACCATTTTGCTTGTTACAGAGTTTTTCAGCAAACACTCAAAGGGGTACCTTATTGCCTTTCACCTTAGTTTTTAATTCAAAAATCAAAGGAGGTCCCCTTTAGCTTTTTTACTTTAGTTTTTGAAAAAAAAAATTCAAAGGGGTAGCCCTTTGCCTTTTGCCTTAGTTTTTCATCCAAAACTCAAAGGTGGTACCCTTTCACTTTTTTCCTTTATTTTTCAACAAAAATTCAAAGAGGTAACCATTTGCCTTTTACCTCAATTTATTAACCAAAACTCAAAAGGACTACCCTTTGGCTTTTTACCACAGTTATTTAACAAAAACCCAAAGGGGTACCCCTTCACATTTTTTCTCAGTTTTTCATCAAAAACTCAATAGGATAACCTTTTGCATTTTGCGTTAATTTTTGAACAAAAACTCAAATATGCATCCCTTTGCCATTTTTCTCAGTTTTTTACCTCAGTTTTTTGAAAAAAAAAATACAAAGGGTTACCCCTTTGCCTTTTGTCTCATATTTTCATCGAAAACTCAAAGGGGGTACCCTTTGGCTTTTTTCTATATTTTCCAGTAAAAACTAGCCCTTTTCATTGTGCCTTAATTTTTCAACACAAACTTAAAAGGGTACCCCTTTACCTTAGTTTTATAAAAAAAAAGACTCAAAGGGTTACCCCTTTGTATTTTTCCTCAATTTTTAATCCAAAAGTCAAAAGGGATATCATTTGGCCTTTAGCCCCAAATTTTCAACAAAAACTTAAAGGGGTACACCTTTGAGTTTTTAATAAAAAGAACTGAGGTAGAAATCATAAGGGTACCCTTTTCGCATTAGTTTTACATCAAAAACTCAATAGGGGTGCCCTTTGTCTTTTTGCCTTAGTTTTTATATAAAAACTCAAAAGGGTACTCCTTTCAATTTTTCCTCAATTTTCCATCCAAAACTCAATGGGGTATCCCTTTGCCTTTTGCTTTAGTTTTTCAACAAAAACTCAAAGTGGTGCCTCATTGCATTTTGCTTTAGTTTTTCATCAAAAAGTCAAAAGTCGTACCCTTTGGCTTTTTTTCTCAGTTTTTAACAAAAATTCAAAAGGATAACCTTTACCTTTTGCCTAATTTTTTCATCCAAAACTAAAAGAGGACACCCTTCCACTTTTTTCCTCAGGTTTTCAATAAAAACTCAAAGGTGTACCCATTTCCCTTTTGCCTCAATTTTTAAACAAAAACTTATAGGGGTATTCCTTTGCATTTTGCCTCAACTTATAATCCAAAAATCAATGGGTGTATCCTTTTGCTTTTTGCCTCAGTTTTTAAGCAAAAACTAAAAGGGGTAACCCTTTGCCTTTTGCCCCATTTTTTCATCCAAAGCTTAAAGAGGGTACCCTTTTGCTTCTTTTGTCAGTTTTTCGATAAAAACTCAAAGGGAGTACCCTTTGTCTTTTCACCTTAGTTTTTAACCCAAAACCTAAAGGGGTACCCTTTTGCCTTTTTCCTCAGTTTTTCTATAATAACACAAAAGGGTATTCCTTTACCCTTTGCCTTAGTCTTTCATCCAAAACTCAAAGAGGACACCCTTTGGCTTTTTGCCTCAATTTTTCAACAAAAACTCGAAGGGGTAACCCTTTGCCTTTTACCTAAGTTTTTCATTCAAAAATCAAAGGGGGTATCCTTTGGCTTTTTTCCTTAGTTTTTAAACAAAAACTCAAAAGGGGTACCATGTTCTCCTCAATTTTCCATCCAAAACTCAAAAGGAGTACCCTTTGGCTTTTTGCCTCGAATTTTAAACAAAAAATCAATGGGGTACCTCCTAGCCTTTTGCCTCAGTTTTCCATCGAAAACTCAAAGGAGGTACCCTTAGGCTTTTGTATCAGTTTTTTAGCCAAAACTCAAAGGGGTACACCTTTGCCTTTTATCTCAAATTTTCAGCAAAAACTGAAAGAGGTACACCTTTGAACTTTACCTCTGTTTTTCATCCAGAACTCAAAAAGGATAGCCTTTGCCTTTTTGCCTAAGTTTTCAAACAAAAACTGAAAAGGGTGTCCCATTCACCTCAAGTTTACATCCAAAACTCAAAGGAGGTATCCTTTGGCTTTTTGGCTCAGTATTTTAATGAACACTCAAAGGGGTACCCTTTAGCTTTTGTCTCTATTTTTATTCCAAAACTCAAAAGAGGTACCCTTTTGCTTTTTAACTCAGTTTTTCAACAAAAACTCAAAAA
The DNA here is from genome assembly GCA_037975025.1 of Excoecaria agallocha. Taxonomy (NCBI): domain Eukaryota; kingdom Viridiplantae; phylum Streptophyta; class Magnoliopsida; order Malpighiales; family Euphorbiaceae; genus Excoecaria; species Excoecaria agallocha. The sequence goes on along the minus strand of JBBPFJ010000023.1, from coordinate 2,831,538 downwards.
GGTACCCTTTTAAGTTTTTCCTCAATTTTTCATCCAAAACTCAATAGAGTACCCTTATGCATTTTGCCTCAGTTTTTCAACATAAACTCAAATAGGTACTCTTTTTCAATCTGCCTCAGTTTTTAATCCAAAATTAAAATAGGGTAACTTTTGGCTTTTTACCTCTGTTTTTCAACAAAAACTCAAAGGGGTACCCTTGTGCCTTTTGCCTCAGTTTTTCATCCAAAACTCAAACGGGGTATCCTTTGGCTTTTTGCCTCAATTTTCCAACAAAAACTCAAAGGGGTATCCCTTTTCATTTTGCCTTAATTTTTCAACCAAAACTCAAAGGGGTACCCTTTTGCATTTTGCCTCAGTTTTTCAACAAAAACTCTAAGAGATACCACTTTGCATTTTATCTTTTACCTCAGGTTTTCATCCAAAACTCAAATGGGGTACCCTTTAGCTTTCGGCCACAGTTTTTCAACAAAACTCAAAGTGGTACGCCTTAGCCTTTCACCTTAGTTTTACATTTAAAACTCAAAGGGGGCACCATTTTACTTTCTACCTCAATTTTCATAAAAAAAATCATAGGGATAACCCTTTGCAATTTTCCTTAGTTTTTTATCCAAACCTCAAAGGAGGTACCATTAGGCTTTTTACCTTAATTTTCAACAAATACTCAATAGGTACCCCTTTGTCTTTTGCCTCAGTTTTTCTTACAAAACTCAAAAGGGGTACCTTTTGGCTTTTTCCCTCTATATTTCAACAAAATCTCAAAAGAGTATCCCTTTAGTTTTTTCCTCAGTTTTTCAATAAAAACTCAAAGGAGTACCCCATTGAGTTTTTCATCCAAAACTCAATGGGGTACCCTTATGAATTTTGCCTCAGTTTTTCAATAAAAACTCAAATAGGTACCCTTTTTTTCATTTACCTTAGTTTTTCATCCAAAGCTAGAAGGGGGAACCTTTTGGCTTTTTACCTCATTTTTTCATCAAAAACTCAATGGGGTACCCCTATGCCTTTTGTCTCAGTTTTTCATCCAAAACTCAAAGGGGGTACCCTTTTGCATTTTGCCTCAGTTTTTCAACAAAAACTCTAAGAGATACCACTTTGCATTTTATCTTTTACCTCAGTTTTTCATCCAAAACTCAAATGGGGTACCCTTTAGCTTTCGGCCACAATTTTTCAACAAAACTCAAAGTGGTACGCCTTAGCCTTTCACCTTAGTTTTACATTTAAAACTCAAAGGGGGCACCATTTTACTTTCTACCTCAATTTTCATAGAAAAAAATCATAGGGATAACCCTTTGCAATTTTCCTTAGTTTTTTATCCAAACCTCAAAGGAGGTACCCTTAGGCTTTTTACCTTAATTTTCAACAAATACTTAATAGGTACCCCTTTGTCTTTTGCCTCAGTTTTTCTTCCAAAACTCAAAAGGGGTACCTTTTGGCTTTTTCCCTCTATATTTAAACAAAATCTCAAAAGAGTATCCCTTTAGTTTTTTCCTCAGTTTTTCATCCAAAACTCAATGGGGTACCCTTATGAATTTTGCCTCAGATTTTCAATAAAAACTCAAATAGGTACCCCTTTTTCCATTTACCTTAGTTTTTCATCCAAAGCTAGAAGGGGGAACCTTTTGGCTTTTTACCTCAGTTTTTCATAAAAAAAACTCAATGGGGTGCCCCTATGCCTTTTGTCTCAGTTTCTCATCCAAAACTCAAAGGGGGTACCCTTTGGCTTTTTGACTCAGTTTTTTAACAGAAACACAAAGGAGTAGCCCTTTTCGTTTTGCCTCAATTTTTCAACCAAATCTCCAAGGCATACCCCTTTGCCTTTTTCATCAATTTTTCAACAAAAACTCAAAGAGGTACCCCATTACATTTTGCCTCTATTTTTCATTCATAACACAAAGGGAATAACCTTTGGCTTTTTCCAAAGTTTCTTAACAAAAACTCAAAGGGGTATCCCTAAGAGTTTTTGATGAAAAACTGAGTCAAAAAGCATAGGAGTGCCCTTTTGCCTTAGTTTTATGTCCAAAACTCAAGGGTGAGCCCTTTGGCTTATTGCGTCAGTTTTTATGCAAAAATTCAAAAGGGAACCCATTTCCATTTTTCTTCTGTTTTTCATCCAAAACTCAATGGGATAACCCTTTGTCTTTTGCCTCAGTCTTTCAACAAAAAAACAAAGGGATACTCCTTTGCCTTTTGCCTTAGTTTTTCATCCAAAACTCAAAGGTTGTACCTTTTGGGTTTTTACCTCAGTTTTTCATCAAAAACTAAAATAGGTATCCCTTTACCTTTTGCCTTACTTTTTCATCCAAAACTCAAAGGGGGTACCTTTTGGGTTTTTGCCTCAGTTTCTCAACAAAATTTCAAAGGGATAGCCTTTTTCATTTTTCCTCAGTTTTTCAAGAAAAACTCAAAAGGGTTCCCCTTTGCCTTTTGTAGCAGTTTTCCATCCAAAACTCAAAGGGAGTACCTTTTGGCTTTTTGACTTAGTTTTTCAACAAAATTGGATAGCCTTTTTCATTAGTCCTCAGTTTTTCAACAATAACTCAAAAGGTACCCCATTGCCTTTTGCCTCAGTTTTTCAATCAAAATACAAATGGGTACCCCTTTACAGTTTGCCTTTATTTTTCATCAAAAACTAAAAGGGGCTACCCTTTGGCTTTTTACCTCAATTTTTTAAGAAAACTCAAATGGGTATTCCTTTATTTTTTGATGAAAAACTGAGACAAAAATTATAGGCATACCTCTTTCGCTCAGTTTTACATTTAAAAAACAAAGGGGGTACCCTTTGGCTTTTTGCCTCAGTTTTTATACAAAACGTCAAAGAGGTACCCTTTTCCATTTTTTTTCCCAAAGTTTTATCACAAATTCAATATTGCATCCCTTTTCATTTGCCTCAGTTTTTCAACAAAAACTCAAAGTGGTACCCCTTCACTTTTAGCCTCAGTTTTTCATCCAAAACCCAAAGGAGGTATCCTTTTGATTTTTGCCATAGTTTTTCAACAAAAAGTCAAAGTGGTACTCCATTGCCTTTTGCCTCAGTTTTACATCTAAAACTCAAAGGGGATACCGTTTGGCTTTTTGTCTCAATTTTTATACAAAAGCTCAAAGGGATTCCCTTTTGCATTTTTCCTTAATTTTTCATCCGAACCTCAAAGGGGGTACCCTTCGCTTTGTGCCTCAATTTTTTCAACAAAAACTTAAATAGGTACCCCTTTGTCTTTTGCTTTAATTTTTTATCCAAAACTAAAAAAAGGTACCTTTTGGCTTTTGGCCTTAATATTTCAACATAAACTCAAAGGGGTACCCCTTTAAATTTTGCCTCAATTTTTCATCCAAAACTCAAAACTGGTACACTTTGGCTTTTTATCTCATTTGTTAAGCAAAAACTTAAAGGGGTATTCCTTTGTATTTTTCCTCAGTTTTTCATCCAAAACTCAATGGGATACCCTTTGGCATTTAACTCAGTTTTTAAACAAAAACTCAAATAGGTATCCCTTTGCAATTTCCCTCAGTTTTTCATACAAAATTCAAAGGGGGTACCTTTTTGTTTTTTACCTCACTTTTTCAAATAAAAAACTCAAAAAGGTACCCCTTTGCCTTTTGTCTCAGATTTTCATCAAAAACTCAAATTGGGTACCCTTTAGCTTTTTGTCTCAATTTTCCAACAAAAACTCAAAGGGGTAGCCATTTTCATTTTGTTTAAGTTTTTCAACCAAAACTTAAAAGGGTGCCCCATTTTTCTTTTGCCTTAGTTTTTCAATAAAAACTCAAAGGTGTACCCCTTTGCATTTTGCCTATATTTTTTATCCAAAACTCAAAGGGGTTACCCTTTGGCTTTTTATCCCAGTTTTTCAACAAATACTCAAAGGGGTACTATTTTAATTTTTTGATGAAAAACTTTGGAAAAAAGCATAAGGGTACCCCTTTTGCCTAAGTTTTACCTCAAAAACACAATGGAGGTGCCATTTGTCTCTTTACCTCAGTTTTTATACAAAAACTCAAAGGGTACCTTTTTTAATTTTGCCTCTATTTTTTCTTCCAAAACTAAATTGGGTACCATTTTTTCTTATGCCTCAGTTGTAAAAAAAAAACTCAAAGGGATACCTCATTGCCTTTTGCCTCAAGTTTTCATCCAAAACTCAAAAGTGGTACCCTTTGGCTTTTTACATCAGTTTTTCAATAAAAATTCAAATAAGTACCCGTTTGCCATTTGCCTTAGTTTTTCATATAAAACTCAATGGGGCACCTTATGGCTTTTTGGCTTAAATTTTCAACAAAAACTCAAAGGGATACCCATTTTCCTTTTGCATTAGTTTTTTTATCTAAAACTCAAAGGGGATACCCTTTGGCTTTTTGCCATTATTTTTCAACAAAAACTCAAAGGGGTACCCATTTGCCTTTTTCCTCAGTTTTTCATCTGAAACTCAAAGGGGATACCCTTTGGATTTTCGCCTCAATTTTTTAACAACAACTCAAAGGGGTACCCCTTCGCCTTTTATCTAAGTTTTTTTATCAAAAACTCAAAGGTAGTACCCTTTGACTTTTTGCCTCAGTTTTTAAACAAAAACTCAAATAGGTATCCCTTTGCCTTTTGTTTCAGTTTTTTTATCCAAAACTCAAAGGGGATACCTTGTGATTTTTGGCTCAATTTTTCAATAAAAACTTAAAGGTGTACCCCTTTGTCTTTTGTCTCAATTTTTCATCAAACACTCGAAGGTAGTAGCCCTTGGATTTTTGCCTCAATTTTTAAACAAAGACTCAAATAGGTACCCATTTTCCTTTTGCCTCAGTTTTTAATCCAAAACTTAAAGGGGGTACCTTTTGTCTTTTTGCCTCAATTTCTCAACAAAAACTCAAAGGGATACCCTTTTGCCTTTTGCATTACTTTTTCATACAAAAGACAAAAAGGGTACCCTTTGGCTTTTTGCCATAATTTTTTTAAGAAAGAAAAAAGGCAATATGCAAAGTGGTACCCCTATGAGTTTTGGTTAAAAATTTAAGGCAAAAAGCCAAGGGTTACTCCTTTGAGGTTTGATTAAAAACTAAGGCAAGAAGTATCAGGGTACCCCTTTGAGTTTTTGTTGAAAAAATGAGTCAAAATGAAAAGGGGTACCCCTTTGTGTTTTTGTTGAAAAGCTGAGATAAGAAAACATAAAGGTACCCCTTTTATTTTGGTTAAAAAACTAAGAAAAAATGCAAACGGGTACCCTCTTTGAGTTTTGGTTGAAAAATTGAGGCAAAATGCAAAGTGGTACCCTTTTATGTTTTTGTTGAAAAGCTAAGGCAAAATGCATAGAGGTGCTCCTTATAGTTTTTGTTAAAAAATTAAGGAAAACGTAAAGGAATACCCGTTTGAGTTTTTTTTTTTTTGAAAAACTGACGAAAAATGCAAAAAGGTAGCCTTTTGAATTTTTTATGAAAAAGTGAGGCAAAAACTATAGGGATACCCATATGAGATTTTTTTGAAAAATTAAGGCAAAATTCAAAGGGCTACCCGTACGTGTTTTGCTTTAAAAATTGAGGTAAAATGCAAAAGGGTATCGCTTTGAGTTTTGGTTGAAAAAAATTGTAGCAAAAAGTAAAGGGATACCCTTTATAGTTTTTAATAAATGACTGAGGCAAGAAGCATAGAGGTATCCTTTTGAGTTTTGATTGAAAAACTAAGGCAGAATGCATAGAGTTACCTTTTGAGTTTTGGATGACAAATTGAGGCAAAAAATATGGGGGTACCCCTTTGAGTTTTTATTGAAAAATTGAGGCAAAATGCAAAAGGGTATCCTTTTTGTTTTTGTTAAAAAACTGAGGCAAATGAAAAAAGGGTACCACTTGTAATTTTTGTTAAAAAACTTTGGCAAAATGTAAAGGGGTACCTTTTTGAGTTTTGGTTGTAATACTGAGACAAAATGCAAAGAGATGCCCCATTGACTTTTGAAAGAAAAACTAAGGCAACAAGCATACGGGTACCCCTACTAGTTTTTTTTTTAAAAAAAACTTAGGCAAAATTCAAAGGGGCACCCCCATGAGTTTTGGTTGAAAAACTAAGATAAAAATCCAAAGGGTAACCCTTTGATTTTTTTTTTATGAAAAATTGAGGCAAGAAGTATAAGGGTACTCCTTTGAGTTTTAGTTAAAAAACTAAGGCAAAAAGCCAAAGGGTACCCCTCTATATTTTTGTTGAAAAACTGAGGTAAAAAGCACGGAGGTACCCCTTGTAGATTTTATTAAAAAATTGAGAAAAAATACAATGTGGTACCCATTTAAGTTTTGGTTAAAAAACTAAGGCAAAGTACAAAGGGGTACCCCTTTGAGTCTTGGATAAAAAAGTGAGGCAAATACTATAGGGGTACCTTTTTGCATTTTGGAAGAAACACTAAGCAAAAAAACATAGGGGTACCCCTATGAGATTTTTTTATAAAAATTAAGACAAAAAGCAAAGGGGTACCCCGATGAGTTTTGGCTGAAAAACTGAGTCAATGCAAAGGGACACCCCTTTGTATTTTTGTTAAAAATTGAGGCAAAAAGCAAAGGGATATCCCTCATAGTTTTTGTTTAAAAACTGAGGTAAAATGGAAAAGGATACCATTTTGAGTTTTGGTTAAAATACTGAGGCAAAATACAAAGGGGTACCCTTTTGAGTTTTGGAAGAAAAACTGAGGCAACAAGTAAAGGTACCTCTATTATTCATTTTTTTAAACTGAGGCAAAATGCAACGAGGTACCCCTAGGAGTTTTGGTTGAAAAACTGAGGTAAAAAGCCAAGGGGTACCCCTTTGAGCTTTTGATGAAAAATCGAGGCTAGAATCATAGAGGTAACCCTTTAAGTTTTGGTTGAAAACCTAAGGCTAAATGTAAAGGGATACCCCTTCCATTTTTGAATGAAAAAGCGAGGCAAAAAGCATAGGGATACCCCTTTGAGTTTTGGTTGAAAAACTATGGCAAAAGGGAAAAGTAGAACCCTTTGTGTTTTTGTTTAAAAACTGAGGTAAAAAACATACGGTTATCCTTTTGGCTTTTTGCTTTAATTTTTCATTCAAAACTCAAAGGGCTATCCCTTGGCTTTTTGCCTTTGTTTTTCAACCAAAACTCAAAGGGTTACCCTTTTGCTTTTTGTCTGAATTTTTACCCCAAAACTGGAAGGGGTACCTTTCTATTTTTGTTTTAATTTTTTAACCAAATTTCAAAGGGGTATCCCTTTGGTTTTTGTCTGAGTTTTTCCCCTAAAACTCAAAAAGGTACCATTTACTTTTTGTCTTAATTTTTCACCCAAAACTTAAAGGGCTACCCTTTCGCTCTTTGTCTAAATTTTACCTTAAAACTCAAGGGGATACCCTTTTGCTTCTTGTTTGAGATATTCAATCACTGAAATTTTCTCTATAAACTAAAAAGGATACTCTTTTGCTTTTTGTCTGAGTTTTTCAATCAAACCTCAAAGAGGTAGCCCTTTGCTTTTTCACTAAAATTTTCCCCCAAAAATCAAAAGGGTACATTTTTTCTTTTTATCTAAATTTTTCAACTAAAACTCAAAGGGATACCATTACTTTTTATCTGAATTTTTCTCCTAAAAATCAAAGGGATACCCATTTTCTTTTTGTTTTTCTTTTTCCTCCAGAACTTAATATGGTACCCCCTTGCTTTTTGTATGAATTTTTCAAGAAAAACTCAAAAGGTCACTATTTCTTTTTTTGTCTGAATTTTTCCCTTAAAACTCAAAAGCCTACCCATTTTGCTTTTTATCTAAGATATTTAATCAAAACTCAAAGGTACACCTCTTCGCTCTTTGTCTAAATTTTTCCCTAAAACTCAAGGGGGTACCTATTTGCTTTTTATCTAAATCTTTTCCTTAAAACTCAAAGGAATACCACTTTATTTTTTGTCTGAATTTTTCAACCAAAACTCAAAGGGGTACCATTTTGCTTTTTATCTAAATTTTTCCCCTAAAACTCAAAGGGATACCCCTTTACTTTTTGCCTTAATTTTTTTTCTAAAACTTAAAAAGGTACCCTTTTGCTTTTTATCTAAAGGTTTTAACCAAAACTCAAAGGGGTAGCCCTTTGATTTTTTTCTGAATTTGTATACCAAAACTGTAAGGGGTACCCCTTTTCCTTTTGTCTAAATTTTTCAGCCAAAATTCTATATGGTGCCCTTTAACTTTTTGTCTTCATTTTTCCACCAAAACTCAATGGGGCACCCTTTTACTTTTTAGTTTAATTTTTCAATCGAAACTCAAAAGTTACCTCTTTGCCTTTTTCTATAGAAATATATAAAACCAAAGATCTTATAGTTAAGCACTGTAAATTAAATACTTTGCAAGTGATAGAGTTAAAAGAGAGATGCAAATTACTCTAGGACATAGCCATTTTATCTTATCCTCTGTATGTGTTAGTTACAAATTATCTGTTCAAAAACCCATTAGAATGGTTCATATGTTTTCAGCGTTATTTGGAATGTGGGTTGCAATTTCTATTACATCCATTTGATTAGAATTCTTCGAGGTTATGGGATTGCACCCATCCAACTAAATCCAAGTAGATGGAGAATAGTCGCCTACTTCAAAGTTCTTTACAGATCCCTCAGTGTTGCTCCTTCACTCAAACTTTTCTCTTATTTCTTTTATTTATTTGGTTGAGAAGATGGCATAGAGTACTATTTTACTCCAAGAAATAAGAGTAAACTTTTACACTTCCCTCATCAATAAAAGGTTTTAGAGAAAACTTTTTACACCGATCACCCAAGCTAATTCTCCTAAATGACTTGGCTTCTAAACTTGGATTATTTGAGTTCGATATAATGAAAAAGATGAAATATATAGAAGACCATAAAATTGATTCTACCAGTTTGGAGACTCTACTAGCTTCTCTGGATGAACCTGATGATCGTAAGCCTTTAGGACTTCATATCATGTTTCATGCATAAGTGTCTATACTGTTCAAAATTTATTCTTTTATGCTTTACGTGAATTTGAATTTGTTGTTCCTTTCTTCTCCTTTTTTGTAGCTCTAATGGATCCTTAGATGAAAAATAGATCACTGAATGGGCAAAAAAGGCTTAAGAGCCATGAAAGAAGAGAAAAAATGTCATAGGGGTGAAGATCAGACTGCCCATCCTGCCAGGGTAAGGAGATTGACCCTGTGGAATGAAACATCTGAAGAGGTGAAAAAGGTTTCTCCTCCAGTGACCATAACTCTAGTTTATGCCCAATCAGATCAAGCTGAGGGAGAGCTTCTTGTTGCATGAGTTTTTTTTTAGTAAACTATGTCGGAGGGACCGTCTACTGTGGCTATTGCCCTTTTTTCTAAGATAAGGTCTCTTCCTCTTAAAAAGGTACTATCTCAGAAGTTCGACCAAGGGTATTATGTCCACAACTGGCAAGTGTTGGACTACCTGAGCAAGGGCATTTGTTAAAGAAGGACATCAATGACATAGGTCCAGTTACCTAGCCGGGCAAAGAGCTAGCTGAGATCAAACTCGAGGCTTATCGGGTGAATGCTTATGGATTCTAGTTTTTTCTCAAAATTTTTTAAGTATTTGAGTTCTTACTATTTTAAATAGGATATTCAGAGAGCCATACGACTTTATGGTAAAAACTTGGCTTGGAAAGAGAAGCTTACAGTGATGACCTGATTAGAGCAAAAGTTGAATGAGGACTTAGAGGTTGCTAGGGCTGATCATACCTCTCAACTTCAATCTATTCAATCAGAGTTGTCTTTCCAAACAACTCAGCTTTTCGCTCGAGTGAGAAAGCTTCAAATAAAGGTGGGGTTGGTTAAGTCGATCAACTAAAAGCTCCAGGAGAGATTGGACTTCCTTTATAAAACCTATCAAAAGGACGTAGCTGATCAGAAAAACCAATTGATAGATCAACTAGGAGATCTCCAAAGTGACCTCATTACCCGCTTATAGTTGGAGTGTGAGAGGCACTTTCCCAATCAGGATTTCGGCTTTATAGAAGATCCTACTAGCTTATCCAATCCACCCATCCAGAACGAGGACAGGAGCATCCCGTCGAGGTTACTGATTAGCCTAGGGAAGACAAAAAGTAAAATAGAAAAATTATTTGTTTGCTTTTGTACTTAGTTTTGCTTTTTCCTTTTCTCTTGTACCATTAAAATTTCTCAATCAATAAAACTGATCTTCTTTTATCTATTCTTTCTCCGATATTTTTTGAATGATAAGGCAAGGCATTTCTAAGTGTTTCTTTTCCAAGCATAGAAAACCTTTCAATTTAAATCATTTCAAGTTTGACACATCAAGATCAAAGCATGTTAATCTAATTGAAATTAGGATATTGCAACATTTTGACTAGGGAAAATGAGATGATGTTTTGAAACTTGTATTTGTACTTGGTTAAACTAACCGGAATATAAGACTTTAAGTAGGTCATCAAAGTTAGAAGATAACTTAATCTGATTGGAATCAGAATAATGCCCAACTTTAGGAAGAATAATTAAAATAAACACTTCTAGAAACTAGTACGTTTATTGACCACATTGGCCAGGATTTAAGTCTCCATATTAGTTTATCATTTTTATAAGCGCTTTATCTGATCGGAATTAGTATCTGGCTTTAAGTTTAACTTTAGGAAATAATAAGGCATCAATTGTTGGATCGGAATTGAATTCATTGATTGAAAAATTGTCGATTGAAAAGTATCAATCATTGGATTATGATTGAATTTATCAATTGAAAAATCATCGATCGAAAAATTATCGATCGTTGGATTAGGATTGAATTCATCGATCAAAAAATCATTGATTGAAAAGCATCAAATGGATCATGTTGTTTACGATCAAACTTATATTGGCCGGGCCCAATCCATTTATTGGGTTTAGAAATAATAGAATAAACAGCTACCCATGGGGTCAAATAGATCGTGTTAACCAATAGGATCCATGAGACCTATATGACCCATAACACAATCGACGAAGTATATGTTTATTTTTCATTTCTTTTACACTAATTTTGAGTATTTAATTGCTTTCATATTTTAGACATAAAACTTATGCAAATTACTTGTATTTTTATTCTTTTTATAAGTATAGCCATGTTGCTTTTTACATTGTTTTTAATATTGCTAATAGTAGTTTGAAATTATATCTAATATAAAATGGCCTAGACAAATTAATTATATTAAGTGGTTGAATGATTTTTTTATTGTTCCATTTTTTAGGAAAATTATCTTTTTCAAGCTATTTGCTTTACTCACAACGTGAAATTTCTTATCTATTGAAATATTTTCAAAGTTGGTCATTTTATATTTGACATTTCACAATTATAAGTGTTTGTATGTAATATTTATAAGTTCGAACTTTAAGTTGTGACAAAATAATGATCAGTGGAGAAGCCAGAATTTTTAATCAAGGGGGCAAAAAAATAAAAAAACAACCAAGCCTGTGAACAAAACTATAAAACAAGGCTCAAACCAATTGTTAGAATATTCTTAAATGAATGTTAATTGACGATAAAACTATAAATCAAGCAAAAATGTCCATATTAAAAGATGACCATAAAGTATTATGGAGAAAGTCATGACCATAAAGTATTATGCAGGGCAAAAAATATATATTATTTATACAACCTAATGAAGCCAAAAAAGCAACTATTGATACTATACAGTTTATTTATTAGTCACGTATTTTTCATTTGTTTAGTTAGTTTTGTTATTTTAGTATAAATAGCTAGTTGTTTTATTAGTTTTGTTAGCTTTGTTGTTTTAGTGTAAATAGCTTGCTGTCATTTTTCATATATCTGAAAGAAGAATACAGCTTACCTTTTATAATAAAACAGCAAGTTGTTTACACTAAAAATAACAAAACTAATAAAACAGCTAGTTATTTAGACTAAAACAATAAAACTAACTAAACAAATGAAAAACATGTGACTAATAAATAAATTATACATATACAATAATCCAATTAAGTTAAAATCGAAAGTACTATCAAAAACCAATGAACAAAGCCTCAAACACAAAGGAAAAATAAAACTTTAGCTGCATACTTGGAACTTTAAACTAGCATAACTATAATTAATTTATTATCAAACAGTTAAGAACATAAAAAATTAGAATGGAATTAAGAAGAACAGATTTTAAGTGACGAAATCATCAATCAAGAAGAATATATTTTAAGCAAAAATCTAAAATTGTAAAAACTAAATTACTAATCTTTAAGAGATATAATAGATATAAAAGCAAAAAAAAAATTATAAAATTAAATTACCAACCTAAAATTAAAGATAAATCTTTGCAATAGTGCTTAATTTCTTCTCAAATTTATCTGATTTTTCTTTAAAATTTTGAAAAGATAAAAATAAAATTTTGTATTTTTTGTTTCAATAAAAATAAGAATACTAAATGATTGATTAATTAAAAACTTAAAAAACAAGTTAAGGACAGATGGATAAAAATAAAATTTTAAGGGAGATAAGATGGTATATTTAATATATATGTATAAAATATATATATATATATATATATATATATATATATATATATATATATATATATATATAATTTTTTTTTCAAAAATTAAGGGGGCCAATTGCCCCCTTTCCTTTCAAGTGGTGTGATAATGATTGTTCAATTTGAAACAAAAAAAAAAAATAGGTGGATCGGCTCATAATTTCCATTGGTTTATGACCTTAGGGTCAACCTACAACCAACCCAGCCGATTTGCAATCTAACCCATATTGACCAAACCCCATCCATTTATCGGGTTTAGAAAGAATATAATAAATAGTTAATATTTGCAACTGGTGTAAAAATAAAATGTTGTTATTATAGTATTTGCAACTGATGTAGAGATAAATATATATATTGATAATGTTATAAATATAATTAGTTTTGCACAACTAAAATTATATTTTATTTTATATGTGCCCCATATTTGTAAGCATATGAAATATTTTATTTACACTCTTAATTTAATTATTATAGAAATTTTTAATTTCATTTTTTCATACAATATTATGTGCACATAAGCTGCATATATGTTTAATTATATAAAAAAAATTACCAAGCGGATAAACAACTAGTTCAAAATAATAGTTGATAAGGAAGAACATTGGACGCTAAAATAATTAACAAAATCTCATATTAAATAAAAATTTTAAAAATTTAATGGATAAATATTAAGTGATTAATTAATAATTATACGTAATATTGTTTTCTTAATATAGTTACTAATATAATCTACTTTTGAGTCGGGTTAATCACTATAAGATAAAATTTTCAATATTAATTTTTATTATTTATAAAATTCAATTCAAATTTTTATTTAAGCAAAAATAAGTGACAAATGATTTAAGCATATTATACGTGGTAATTTATTAATAAGTCTTATATCAAAAAGGAAAATTCATCCTATCTAGTCGAAAATATAATTAAACTTTAACATCTTATTTGGATCATGATTTTCAAAAAGATATATGTGATTATATGGGTTTGTGGGTTTGAGAGGAGATGAAACTTCTCTTTGGATGTAAATAGATGGAGGTAGATGAGAGTAGAGTAGATGAAAATAACTCTCATTTACTTTTTTTATTTGATAAATTTAAAATAAATATAGAATAGATGAGAGTAATTCTTTAAAATTTTAAAGTAAATATGAAGTTACTCACATCTACTCCCAAATTGGAAGTAACTTTTTTTAAGGATATAGAGTAACTAGTTACTCTCATCTACTCTTATCTACTTTCATCTACTCTGCAATTTTTACAAAACAAACAGAGTAATTGAGTTACTCTAATCTACTCTACTCCCATCTACCCTCATCTACCTCTATCCAAACAAGGTGAATTGTCTATGGATGTGAGATTCCATACCTAATCATTTAATTTATTTTATTCAAATTTTAAAAATATCAAATTGATAAGTTTGGCATATTTTTTTAAAATTTTTTTCTACCACTTTTACTTAATTTTAATAATTTAATTTATATTTTAATATAACTTTAATATTTTATTTTTTTATTAAAATTATTTTATTTAATTTTTTTTATCATTAGAAATTTATTAAATTGTGACAAATATCACACCATTTTCCGGAACACACACTAACAGCCTTTGCACCATGGTGCAAAGAATAATAAATAAAAATTAACCGCCTGTCCTTTGGACATACCACGAGTAATTGGCCGACATTTGACCTTTGACCTCCCGCCTGATTTGATCCCTTTCCTGTCATCTCTCCTTCCGTTTCTAATAAATATTTTTACCGTCCCGTTTCTGCAACTAGTGGTTATGGCGTTTGTAGGAGGTAATATTGTAATTATGTGAAAAGTAAGAGTTGGAATTTGTCATTGCATAACCTGCTCTTAAAATAATACAAAGTACAGCTATGAGAAACATAATAATAGAGAGAGCGGAATAACCAGACACCAAAAACAGCTTTGACATACAAACCCTAGTAAACGACACAGGTTTGGGAACCACGCGGAACAAAAGAGCGTGTATAAGATTTATTACGTTTTTATAATTCCTGTCCGTATTATGAGAGGGACTTTTTTTCTTTTATTTTTTTCTTATAGCTTTTGCTTTGCCTTCCCTCCCAAAGCGCGCGCGCTCTCTCTCTCTCTCTCTGACCTAATCGTCCTTCAAACTCAACAATGTCTAAAATGTAAGAAGATCCCTCTAAAATCTGAAAATATTCTATATTTTTTTTCTTTTTTTTTTATCTTTTCATTTAATTTCCTTAGATCTAGCTAGCTATCTATATATTTTCTTGTCTATATTACTCAGTTACTACTAGTCGCATATAGGTCTCGTCATCTGACAGTATACAGAGGTTTTTTTTTCTTTTTCTTTTGTTGTAGCTGCTGACGCCGGTTTTGATCGATGATCAAAATTCATATAACATATCAAAAGCCAAGAGTAAAATAGAAGAAGGATCATGACTCCAGCAAATTTGGCAGGGCAGTTCGGCGACACAACTTACACAAAAGTTTTTGTTGGGGGTTTGGCTTGGGAGACTCAAAAGGATACTATGAAGAAATACTTTGAGCAATTTGGTGAGATCTTGGAGGCTGTCGTCATCACGGATAAGTCTACTGGCAGATCCAAGGGCTACGGTTTTGTATGCTTTCCTCTTCCTTTTTTTTTTTTTTTCTCTCTCTCTCTCTCTCTTTCCTTCTATATATATCAGTGATCTATCTCTTAGTTTCTCCCAAGCTGGATCTTAAGGCAATGCTTTATATTTCCTTTTAAAATAAAAAATAAAAAAATTGGACTATAAAAAGATATTTTGGAAACTGTTAAATTAAGGTAACTTTTCGGGATCCTGAAGCCGCCATGAGAGCTTGTGTGGATGCTGCTCCTGTTATTGATGGGAGAAGAGCTAACTGCAATCTTGCTTCTTTAGGAGTTCAGAGATCTACTAAGCCTTCTACTCCAAAGCACGGTATCCTATCACTTCTACTTTTCATTTAGATTTTTTATTTTTACTTCAACATGTATTCAGATCCTGAAGAGATATATGTATATAGGACATCCATATCTTTCATCTCAGCTTTGATTCATCAGCCAATGCTGTGATTTTCTACGGCTACTCGTCGCAAGATCTTGAAAACCATGACTAACCTTATTTTTACATTTATATTTACATTTTAAAATATAATTATATGTAAGCTGAAACTGTGAAGAATTTTGATTGGGTCCAAAAAAATATTCTGTTTTTGGACAAATTCATTTCACTGTCAAATCATTATCCACCATGAATATTCTTCCCAACAAGGAAAGTTCTATTATTACTTGTTCGGACTAGCTCCATAAATTAATATAAGGTTTTTCATTCGTCTCAAAAATAATTTCTTTCCATGTATATATTACCCATCAGTCATTATTTTCAATTTCACTTTCTTAATTACTCGTTTATATCTTTGCTAGAAAACAAAAGAAATGCTATATAGAAATAAATCTGATCATATTGTAAAACCCAACCTTGACACAGGAGGAGGTGCAGGGAGGAACTTTAGGGTAATGAACTCTTTTCAGACGGGGTTTGGTGGTGGAGTAGGAACAGCTTTTCCATCAGCTGCGTCCTTCCCTCATTATACCATCCAACAAGGAATACCCTATAATCTTTATGGGTATGCTTTGCTTTTGTGATTATTTTCTCTCTCCCTCTTTATTTATATGTGTTTGTGTGTATGGTGTTACCTCACGCGATGCTGCATGCCCGTGCATTGCCAACTCATGCGACACCCAACCCATTAAGCTAGGGTTGTCGAGCACGCTCATCCATCTCACGAACCACTTCATATCTCTCTCTTTCTCTCTCAAAGTAGCCAAGAGAAATGAGAACCATTAACTTATTATATTCCTTTCCATCATCATGCCCTCCCTAAGCACATGCAAATTCCCATTCTTATCAATGTTAGAAAAATTTCTCTCTCTTACCGTAATATTTAGGATTGAACCTTTGTCCACCATTCAAATATGAGACATGATAACATGCACATTATCCATTTGGGACGGACAAAAGAATGTATTCGACATTAGCACGTGGACTTCAATTCTTATGCACCTTTCTCACACACCCTTAATTTTAAAACTATTTCTTAAAAATTAGGGGATGTTTAACACGGTGATATATAAACATGCACATTCTCTTACCCTTTTTTTTTCATACATAAGTTTCAAGTCTTTTAAGCCCAATATTTTCGTTTTTCTTCTTTTTCTTGCAAGATCACTTGCTAATTTTTCTGTTTTCGTCATTTTTTTTGGTATATGTCACTATTTCAGGTACTCTCCATACTCGCCAGATTACACATACCCGACGGTTTGTACAAATTTCTCCTTTTCTTTTGCTTTTACTCACTCCTTCTTAGGATGCGTTTCCAAGCATACTTTTTCAGCAGATAATGAACTTTTTTTATGGGTCTTAACTAGCTTATTTATTTATGGTACCATTAACCGATTTTTTCTTTTTTTAACCTTCCAATAACTGTTATTTACACTATTTCTTTCTCTACCTTTACATTATTACTATTGTTTCTATTTCTATTACTTCCACGCCTTGCAAAACTGTCACAAGATTGTCTATAAAATTCCATATATAGACATCCATGCTCCCCTACGTTCCGAGCAACGGCTATCGGTGAATTAAGAGATGTAAATCGTGAACCTCATAACGGATCAGACTAGTTTTTGCGGTCAGGAGAAAAAATAAAGTCAATATTTGCCCTTTAATTTTTCCAAATAGAACAAAATGTATAACTTTTTTTTTCCTTTTATAAGTGAAATATGTAAATCTTGAACTTCAAAACTGATCGGACTAGTTGTTGCATTTAGGAGAATATATAGTCAAGTAAAAATGCTGTCGCTTTAAATTTTCAAAATAGAACTTCTTTTTAATCAACGTATGCCCTTACCTTGAAATGCCTTTTTAGATGCTAACTAATTATATAATGCCACAGTGATATTGGCGTTGGCATTTGTGGGAAAATTTGCTCTATTTTATAAATTTATGGATAAAATTGTTCTACTTAAAAAAATTAAATTATTCAATTTCATGCAGTTAGTGAAAAGACTGAAGAAAAGGAAGTTTAAAAAGTAAATATGTAAATTTCGAATAAACATTGAGCTGCAACAGTGATTTGTAAGATATATATATGCTCCTATTCTAATTTTGTTACTGTTATTAACAACTCAAAACATTAATGATTGGTAAGCCTAGCGCGTTGCCAGAAAATTATTCTGCACTTCCTTTTTTTTTTTTTTTTTTGTGACTCCCATTTTTTGAAAAAACACTATCACATATAATAGCGCCTGTGCAGTGCATTAATCACTGAAAGTATGTGTGATCTTTGAAATGAGACCTGGAAAAGAGATCCTTTTGCCTTTTTCCTTTTTTTTTTAATTTTATTTTAACTAAATAAGAAGAATGCCAAGTGGTGAAAAGTGAATTTACATTTACAGCTGGTGGGCTTTTTTGACTTGCTCAGGAAATTTGCTGATCGTGCGGTCTGTTCTCTCAGTCGCACTTTCACGATTTTCTAGAAGTATAATTTTGTGCGACCACTATGAAGATGGACAAATCAGTTATTAACACGACTTGGACTAATGATACATAGATATTTGGAAACAATAGTTTAGTGCTTTGTACATGAAATTTGTGTTATTTTTGTTTTTAGTTTTGAAATTTACATTAAAAAAGAAAAAAAAAAAAAAAGAGAATATATGGGTTTCTGAAATAGATGTGGTGATTTTGTTCAGAGCTATTACAGCGTATATGGAGGAGCAAGTGGTCAGTTTACAATGTATGGGAGTGGGCCTGGGGGGATGTCGCCCACCGGTGCAACAACGGCATTTTATCCATATCTCCAATTTGGAGAAGGGAATGGAGGAACCACTGGCTACAGTTCAGGGCAGAGCTATGGTGTTCAGTATCCACACCATCTTTTTCAGTATTCAGCCATTAATTCAACTGCGGGGTATCCGCAGCACTATGGTGCACCCATGTCTCTCGCACCTACTGCGCCCTTGCAATCAGGTATATATATACAAGCACAAAATATGCGTGGTTATAAAAGATCGGCACGTGAATTTTGAAAATTGTATATTCATTTACTTGTTATCGTATATTATTTTGTGTGAATAAGGAAGCAAGGAGTACTAACATGTTTGACAGTGTGTTTTGCTGTGCCACAGGCGTGACCATGGCTCTTCATACTCCACTAATTGCTCATCGCTAGAGACTACCGCAATCTAGGCAGTTGGCCCCAGTTCTGTGCTTCTTCTGAAGTTCCAACAACCTTTGGCCTAACCATGGTTCCCTCTTCTACCTCTCTCTCATCCTAACACGTACAGGCCCCCCATAGGGGTTGCAAAACAAAGTCACCTCCAGCAATTGGAGAGTCATGCATCTTTTTTCCTGCATTCAAAACAAAGTTCCTTTTGAAGAGAACCAAATCATGTGTATGCATGTATTCACCAACTCAAGCTATATTGGATTAGCTTGGTTGGGAATTGAAGTTTTTCTTAAACTTTAATATTAGCCCCGGAAAGGCTAATTCTGCCAAAAAGTAACCATTTTGTAAATTTTAGCCTAGGGAAGGCTAATCCACACTTTGAAAATGGTTTGCAAAAAATGTATATTAAACAACACAAATATAGCAAGCCCTTCAGCTTTTAAAAATGGCTAATCCTTCGTTATTAATCCATAGATGAAGTTGCAGTTTTAGCAAAATCATGTGACCGGGGGCTTGGGTGCCCTCAGTTTTTGTGCATTAACATCTTTAATTTAGCTAGTCTTATGATTTTGGAGCCCTAGCACCATGCAGCCATTTTTCCATATATATTTAAAACTGTTTTTGACTTGCCAACTTAATTTTAGAAATTACAGATGATGTGTTTAGCTGACAAAACTTCCCTTTTGGATAGGGATGAAAACTCTTGGCTTTTATTAAGATTTTCGTTTCCTGTAAATTCATGGCGGTTAAACTTTGGGAGTTTCGCCACATCTATTAGAGAATAGGATTAGGGAGTAATTGCATCTTTAGCTTTTAAATTTGACTTTGTTTCAACATCATGCTAAGAACTCCATAAATGGATATGGAGCTCATAGCACCATGCATGTAACTCTAGGGAGATATTTGGATTCCCTTGGGTTCTTCTCCTCTAACCCACCAACCATGGTTAGGACTTTGGTCATCCTTCAATGATCTCCGCCCATCTCTATTTCTATGCAACTTTTTCCTGAAAATCCGTCAAAACATACTCTCTTTTATGTATAAGGATGTATGGTTTGTATTGTAATTAGAATGCTGCTTAGGACAGAAATTCGTACGTCAACATTCTCTGACCAGGGCGGTTGAGAATGATTATGCTACTTACTTCTACGCTTTAATTTCAGACTTCTACTATGCTTAACTTTTCCACCAAGCCTATGTCCATGCATAACAAGCAACGTTAACAAGCAAAAGGCTCTTTTGTTATTTTTATCCTCACATATTTCTTTCATTTATTTAGTCTATTGCTTTACTTTCTGCTTTTAGATCTCTTTTGTTCATGTTTCCAAAAGTTTAGTATTTTTCAACATGAATTGAAATTCAAATCACCAGTCATCAATTGCAGCTCTTGATTTTTACCAAGAAGTGTTCATCATGAACTTTCTCCTTGAAATGTTATAATCGCTAGTTTGTTAATTATAAACTTCGGATCTGATTTTTTTTTTTTTTTGCAGAAAGAATGTTTCTTTGTCGAATATCATATATATATAAATGTTAATTAATTTGTTTGTTATTAGTGGATCCAAATGAAGATAGATACGGAAATAACAATTGTCGTTTTGATGTTTTCCCATCAAATAAAACGCAAGAAACAGCGGATGCTAAAACACCCACTTGAGTTAATACTGTGAAGGTAAAACATAACAGTATTATTTTTACGAGCATAATTAATATTATAAAAGCATCATTTAGTGAGCAGTCATAAGGTGATATGACAATGATATCATTTCTATTTAATTGAATAAACCTGATAACACAATTATTTAAATTTGACCCCATCAATTAAATGGGTGTATAAAATTACAATTTCATGTCACAAATAATTATGAAAGCTCATAGTGTGGAGGGTATTAAAAACTCATCTAAGGCTACTAAGAAGATAGGCACGAAAAATTGGGTTAGTTTCATCAGTCATAGTTGAATTTATAGTCAATTTTATAATAATAATACAAAAATTTATAAAAATTATTTAAATTTATAAATATAAATAATAAAATTATTTGATCGATTTTTCGCAAAAAATATATTAAAATTCAGTTGATATATTCAGTCAATAAATTATACACACATAATATTTAGTATGATACCACGTTAATATGACATGTATTATAATTGTCACATCATCAGATAAGTGAATAAAAATAATTTTTAGGCTTGTCATGTGGACATGTCAAATCATGTCTACCATTTACTCAGGTTAACAAATAAGACATTGACACATGTCATTATAAAATTCAATATCTTACTTTAATAAAGCTCTCTTCTTTCTGCTCCTCTTTCAAGATCTCACATCCACAATCTAGAAATGGCGATTTCTGTTCACAATCTCATCAAAGAAAAGAAATTCCCATTCATTTTCATTTTCTTTGTTTTGCTCATTTGCGCCACTTTCTTTATTTACACTAACAATTCTCCTTTCCCGTACTTTTCCCTCTCCGATCTTCAAAAACAATCCAACCCATCAGTCTCTCCGCCACCAAATCCCACCCCATCACCACAAATCTCCACCTCTTCACCTCCTACCACCGCCATCGGCGGTGAGAATAAAGACTTCCATCTTTTTTCTTTTCTCTCTTCGAGTAACAACTCCTCTCTTCTCTTGTTTTTTAAATATTAAAATTCATTCCCCTTAGAACGGCATCTTCTTCTTTTTATTTTATCTTTCTCTCACAAGCTTAAATCCCCTATAACCCAGTTTTGTTTTATTTAGATTTTCGTTTTCATTGACTCGAAGAGAGAGAGAGAGGGATTTTGTTTTAATTCGGAGATTTTGAGGTGTTTTTCTTGTTCTGCATTCGGTGATTTTGAGGAATGGTGGCGATGATGATGAGGTGGCGACCGTGGCCACTACTGGGTCCTCAGAAGTACGAGGTGAGACTGGTTGCTGGAGGTTGGAAAGGTGGGATCTGGCGAAGGACGGTGAAGAAGAGAGGGTGGGATCTGGAAAACTAAATTCCCAGATCAATATTATCGCGTTCAAAGTCGAGAATCTTCTTTTTCTCCATTGTTCCCTACGAAATCACAGATTCAGCAGGCGAAACACAAATCCCAAACTCAACCAAATTCATCTGTTCAAATCCACAGGATTTAAGTAGTAAGGTCAAAAGCAAATTTGAAATTTCAAAAAAAAAACACAGGGAGAGAGAGAGATTCCATTAAATGGTTACTGTTTTCGTTGGCGTCGCAGCTATTATATCCATTAACTGAATTGAACTGAAATGAAAAGTAATGGCAAAGATATTATAAATGGAAGGTATCACGTGAGGGGGGAGAGAGAGGAGTGAAATGAAAGAAAAAGGCCAAAAAAGCTTTCCACTTATTCAATTTGATTTTTCAAACTTTTCACTTTACACGTGTTGCTTGATGATAGGACCTTAGCAATGCCATGTGGCAAGTTCAAAAACTTTTTTCGTTCGCATGCTGCTGATGTGGCAATAATGACATATGTCATGTTGACTTAATACTATCGATTAGACTTTTCGATTTATTCCTTATTGAAAATTGATCAAAGTAATTTTATTTTACATATTTATAAATTTTGATAATTTTTATAAAAAAAATTTTTA
The DNA here is from genome assembly GCA_037975025.1 of Excoecaria agallocha. Taxonomy (NCBI): domain Eukaryota; kingdom Viridiplantae; phylum Streptophyta; class Magnoliopsida; order Malpighiales; family Euphorbiaceae; genus Excoecaria; species Excoecaria agallocha. The sequence goes on along the minus strand of JBBPFJ010000023.1, from coordinate 2,809,257 downwards.
TTATTGTTATGAAATTGGTTACGAGTTCAGTGATCACGAGTAAAATTAACTTCAAAAAATTACTATTTTATGAATTTTTTCCTATTCTTCTAAGAAAATTTTTAATTATAAAATTTGATTTGACCATATGTAAAATTTTACCAGCTTTCTTTTTTCTTTTTCTTACACATATTGTTTTAACCAATCTTTTTTTTTTTTCTTTTCCATACATGAAACAAAGTTTTGTATAAAATACCGAATGTTAATAAAGTTGTATCTTGAAAGTCTCATTATGGCTTTATGTCACCAAATTTTTCTATTAGCCTAGACAAAAGAGGTTTGAAGGCATTTGTCCACACAGATAATAATTTTTTATAATTCTAAAATATTTATTAAAATATTTCATACTTTCCCATATATAAAAATATCTAAATATTTATTTAGATAATTTTAGATGGCTAATATGTACTATAAGATTAAATCAATATTCACCATCCATTAAAAAATGAAGGCTATAAAAAGGTGCGGCCTTCATTCATTCACTGCAAGAAAAATCTTCAATAGCGACGGCAATTTACCAACAAAATTATCCTTTCTATAGAGAAAATGGTACTATAGATTCGTATATTGCGACGGAAATCCGTCATAAAAAGTAGAAGGAAAAAATACTGCCAGAAATTACTGACAGAAATTAGGACGGAAATGAAAAAGTCGTCGGTAAATTGGCAACAAAAGTTCGCGGCTAAAATTGGACTAAGAATTTACCGACGGTATTTTTTTCGTCGGCAAATTAACGACGAATATAAAATTCCGTAGGTAAATTGCTGACCGAATCCATAGGTAATTTCCTTATAGATTTTTTGTTCGGTAGGTAATTTACCGACGGTATTAATTTCCATTGGTAATTACCGACGGAATCGATTCCGTAGGTAATTTCCCTAGGGAATGCATTTTCCGTAGGTAATTACCGACAGAAAAATAATTCCGTCGGTAATTTACCGATGAAATTAATTTACCTACGGAATTACAATTCCGTCAGTAATTACCTATGAAAAATTAATTCCGTCGGCAATTTACCTACGAAATTTCATTTTCGTCGCTAATTTGCTGACGGAAATAACATGCTGTTGGTAAATTCTTAGACCAATTTTAGCCTCAAACTTTTGGCGCCAATTTACCAACGACTTTTTCATTTTCGTCAGTAATTTTTGGAGGTATTTTTTCCCTCTAGTTTTTACGACTGGATTCCCGTCCGTCGCAATATACAAATTTATAGTACCATTTTCCCTACGGAAAGGATAATTTCGTCAGTAAATTTTCATCGCTATTGAAGATTTTTCTTGCAGTGCACGTGAAGATGCAAGGCGCCTTAAATGTGGTGATTGTTGATTTCTCTAATGAGGTAAAGCCCCTTAAGGCTATGATAGTTGCCATAGATGATGAACTTAATTCTTATAAAACAAAGCTTAAAACGCTTAGGCTTACTCATCATGAGCATATGAACGAACTCAAAGCTCAAGTCAAGTTTTGCATGGTCTCTGTAGTGAATAAAGGAGCTATTAAAGTTGTGCCAACCCAAAAGATGAATGCACCCAGGCCTCCAACGTATAGTGGAATGAGGGATACAAAGGAGATTGACAACTTAATTTAGGGACTTGAAGCCTATTTTGGCATAATGGGCATCGTGAAGGAAGCACAAAAGGTAAACAATGCTTATCTCTCCTCCTTAAAGATATTTCTCTTTTATAATGGCGTCGTAGGTGCAATGATGTCAAAAGAGGGGCTAGCACCATTGATAGGTGGGATGCTTTTAAGGAGAGTTTAAAAAGCAATTCTACCCTGAATATGCCAAAAATGAAGCTAGGACCAAGCTTCGATGCCTCCAATATAAGGAAGGCCAAACTCATAAATATATGAAGGAATTCCCCGAATTGCTCTTAGAGATTCCAAGTATGAGAGAGCAAGGATACACTCTTTTGCTTCCTTAATGGCCTAAGTAATTGGGCTAAACTTGATTTAAAGAGACGAGGCATGCAAGACCTTGCTACCACAATGATCATCACTAAATCCTTAATGGAGTTCAAGAAGGAGTCCTTAAAGGGGCAAGGCAAAAAGCCTTATAATAGTGGAAAAGGTAAAGGAGAGAGGGGCAAGTCTTTAAAGGACAAACCTTCAAAGGACAAAACAAGTGGAAAAAGAATGAGAAAGGTGATTCATTAATTCAAGTCCAAGATTACTTATTTCTTATGCAATAGACCTCATCATACCTTTGAATTCCCAAAACGTGGTAAACTTGTCACGCTCATGAAGGAAGAGAGGCTTGATGAAGAAAACAAGATTGCCTTTAGAAGCTTCTCAATGTCAATCAAGCAAAGGTTGAGGAGCAACCTCATGACCACATGTACGTAGAAACCATCATTGGGGGCAAGACTTTAAAAGTATTGGTGGATACAAGTACCAATACTGTATATATAGCTAAGGAGCCTGCTGATGAGATTGGCCTATCCTACACCAAGGAGAAAGGCTTTGTGAAGGGAGTCAACATGAAGAGTCTCCCCATCGATGGTATAACTCTAGGTACTGATATTCAAATTGGCCAATGGAAAGGTAAGGTCGATATCACAATAGCTCCCATTGATGATAAAAAGTTTTTTTTGGATATAGATTTCCTAGACATGGTGAAGGCATTCTTAATCCTATACGCCAACACCATGTGTATCATAGAAAAGTGTCATGCTCATTAAAAAGGAGATCGATGAGCGAAAAATGTTATTCGCCCTGCAACTTTTGAAAAGTGTGAAGAAGAATGAGCCAACTTACTTGGCTACTCTTAAATTGGATGAGAAGTCCTTGAATGGTGGTAACAAATCATTAAAGTTGATTCAATATGTGCTAAAAGAATTCAAAGATGTCATGCTCACTGAATTGCCTAAGAAGCTTCCACTAAGAAGAGAAGTGGATCATGAAATAGAATTAGGGCAAAGAGCCAAGCCATCCACCTTTATTCCTTATCAAATGGCACCTTTCAAGCTTAAAGCATTGAGGAGGCAATTAAAAGAGTTACTTAATGCTGTGTATATCCATCCCTCAAAAGCTCCATATGGTGTGTTGGTCCTTTTAAAAAAAAAAAGCATGATGGATCTTTGAAGCTTTACATCAATTTTAGAGCACTGTTGATTTGTTTGATCAACTTAGCGATGCTCAATACTTCACCAAGTTGGACTTAAGGAGTGGATATTATTAAGTGTGCATAGCCGAAAGAAATGAGCCAAAGACCTGCATGCATCACTCATTATGGAGGATCATATGAGATCCTCGTCATGCCATTTGAGCTTATGAATGTGCTAGCCACTTTTTACACTCTTATGAACAAAGTACTTTCTCCTTTCTTCAATCGTTTCACTGTTGTTTATATTGATGATATTGTCATATATATAGCAAGACTTTGGAGAAACATATTGAGCATTTAAATTGAGTATTCAATAATTTAAGGGACAACGAGCCAATGTATGAACTCGGTGGAATCGATTAATTATGTTTTTATCCAGTGCTCGATTTCTTCCTTGCCATGGTATAGATTGGCTTATTGGTAAGGTTTTCTTTTTGTATTCCTTCCTCTTTAAAAGATCTTCTCATACAATGGTATGAATTACCCAAAGGGAAAATTCAAAAAAATGTACGTCTTATTATTTTCTTGGCTGCTTTTTGGACAATCTAGTTAGAGAAAAAGGCTAAAAAATTTAATTGAAAACTCTATAACTTGGAGTCTCTTTTTCATTTGGTGCTATTAAGAGCTTTAAGAAAAGGGCAAGACATCTCATTTTGAGGTAGAATACCTAGCTTTGAAAAAAAAATCCCTCTGTGCCTAATCCGTCAAGTGAAGCCAACTAAAGAGTAATTTCCACCTTTCATGATGCTAGTTTTTTCTTAAGCAGCTGAGTGGGAATATCAAAAATGGGAGTTGAATAGAAACATGATTGAATACAATCATAGGCTGAACTCAAAGTGAATTTCCCATTAGATTCATGTCTCCAAAATTTTCTATCATTTCTAATAGGTGAAGGATAGAAATAATGTTAAGCTGTTAAATGAGCACATATTTGATTGAATTTTGCTTATTATTTTGCGCTCTTTTAAGTCAGTTTTAGGTGCTTTTCATTGGTTTGTTTATTTTTCTGACTGTAGGAGTGGATTTTGAGAAAGTTGTATTTTTTAGGCTAATTAGAGATGATCTGGAGAAGCAATGAATTTTTGGAGCAAATTTAGAGCAAAGAGCTGATAGTTGAAAATTCTGGAAGTTACCTTGCCCAAGGGAATTGCCCAGTTGCCCAAGGCAGAAAGCCAAGCCTTGCCCAGTCCCCTTGCCCAAGTTGCCCAAGGGAGATTGACAGTGGACTGCAATTTTTTAAGATAATTTTATGCGAATTTGACCTAGCCACCACTTCTACCCTAGCTGATATTTAGGAATATTAAGACCTTAATTTAGGAAGTAAAAGGCAGTAGTTTTAGGAAGTTTGGATTCTATTTAGTATTTTATTTTATTTTTTCTTATTTGGGTAGGAGTAAACTACTTCTTCTTTAGGAATTTTATTAAAAATAAAAGGGGGAGATCAGATCTGATAGAGGGGGGAGGAACGATTCTGAACTAAAGTTTTTTTCTCTCATTCTTTATTTGTGGTTTTGTAACAGCCATGAGTGGCTAAATATTTATTTTAGTTAAAGATTAATTCAAGGCCAGGATTTCTTTTACTGTGAGATTGTTGTGCTTAATTTTTGTTATTAATTTCATATAGTGTTCATGTTATTTACTATAGATTAGGGAAACCATATCCCGATTATTATTTGTTAGGTGTGCAATTTGAGCTCATTGTGCATTTAATTAAGTAATATATTGCTAATTGAATTTGCTAAATCCGTAATTGTTTAGTGAAGTCAATAACAAGTAGCAATCAGTGTAGCTCCCTCATAAGGGCTATTATGTTGAGTAAATGCATGATTTGGTCTAAATCGATCTCGCTTGTAGATTGGTTGGCTTAGGTCGGGTCTTTCTAATTCGTAATGCTGTCAATAGATTAAATTCTTTCGCTTGTTAAGGGTTGTTTATTGATTAGGAATTAATTACAGTCTTACTTGATTAATTCATTAATACGGAAAGATTAGGTCGGGAGTGCGATGCCGACGACTATAATTGATCCATTGTTTGGTTTTAAGAATTATTTCTTCATCAATGATCAGTTGATTGAATCCTGTGCTATGAATGTCTTTAATTGAAATTTTCCATCCATTGATTTTATCTTTATTCATTTTTTCTGTATTTTTATTTTATTGTTTTGATTTTGCTTTTTATTTATTTAATTTTTAGTTTACAAAATCCCCCCCATCTTTTATTTTTAGTTTGTTAATTTCTAGTTATTTAAAGAATTAAAACTCGACCAATCCCTGTGGATTCAACCCTGCTCATCACTAATTACAAGTTAGTTTTAAGTAGGAATTTTATTTTTATTGGTTTCGACACCCACCAAATTTTGGCGCCGTTGCCAGGGATTGGTATCTGTTAGTTTTAATTTTTTTTAAATGGCTGAATTTTTATGTTCTCTTGAGACAACAATTTCACATCTAACGTACTTGGTTCAGAACTTGGCTGCAAAAAATAGGCAACAGTGTGGAGCTTATTACCAAGGGAGTTCTTATGAACATAAAAGATTTTTAGATCCACCACAATGGAGTTATGACCCTTATGCAAATAATGACGATTCATGGTGGATGGGTCAGTCAAATTTTAGTTATGGAGCAAGGCAGCAAAATTCACAGCAACAATTTCACCCAAGAGCACCACCACAGCCTTCTCAATCAGCTCCTAAGCAAGGTATGTCTCTTGAGGATGTTGTTCATTCTTTAACAACTAATGCCAAAGTTTTGCAGCAGCATGTAGAGAAGACAAATTCTAGGTTTCAGAACTTGGAAAAACAGATGAGCCAAATAGCAATATCTTTGAGTAGAATAGAGTTCCAAGGACGTTTGCCTTCACAAACCATTGAAAACCCGAGGCAAAATGCAAGTGCAATTGTTCTAAGAAGTGAAAAAGAGCTGGAACAGCCCTTGCCTAAGGGGAATAATCAGAAGAAAGCAAAAGAAGTAGAAAAGGAGGCAGAAATCGAGCAAACAGAACAGCCCACAGGTAAACATTCAGAACAGCCCCCTGTTTTAGTTGTACAGCCTCCATTTCCTAAAAGGTTAGCTAAATCAAAGAAGAAAAAAGAGAAAAAAGACATCTTTAAAACTTTTCGCAAGGTTGAGGTTAGTTATGAAAAACTTACTGTCAATGAAAATATTTATGCTGTTATTCAAAGAAAAATACCTCAAAAATATAAGGACCAAGGTATGTTTGCTATCCCCAGCGCTATAGGCAATGTTATGATAAAAAGAGTTATGTGTGATTTAGAAGCTTCAATAAATATTATGTCATTGTCTATTTGTTCATCTTTACATGTTGGTCCATTAAAAGAGACAAATGTAGCACTCCAGCTTGCTAATAAATCTATTGTTTATCCTGAAGGGGTATTGGAGAATATTTTGGTGCAAGTTGATGGGTTAGTCTTTCCTGCTGATTTTTATGTGCTTGCCATGGAGGATGATAAATCCTCAAATTCTTCAGATATTTTGTTAGGAAGGCCATTTCTCAACACAGCCAAGGCAAAAATTGATGTGTATGATGATACACTCACTATGGAGTTTGATGAAAAAATCATTAAATTTTATGTTTATGATACTAAGAAAAATTTCAGTGATGTGTCTAATATTTTTAAAGTGGATGTTAGTGAACATTTAATTAATGAATCATTTAGATTGTGTGATAATTCTAACAATTTAAATTTTTCATATTATTTGGACTCCACTTTCAAACAGCCTAACAAATTTGAGAAGAAATTGGTGAATAACACTAATTTGCAGGAAGTGATAAATGGAAGAACACTAAAATGGGATTCTAGACCAGGTTGAAAGGTGTAAAATTCTATAAACGTCTGGCCAAAGACGTTAAAGAGAGGCGCTACTGGGAGGCAACCCAATGTTTAGCTTTACCTAAGGCTGCAGTGTTACTGTTTAGATTTAAATTCTAGTATTTTATTTTTATTTTTTTACTGCCTTTTGCCTAATTTAATAAGTCTTTAACTATTTTTTATTTTCATTTTTGCAGGTGAAGTGAGTAGCTAGTTGGTTTTATGGAGGAGAGATAACAAATAAATAAATAAATAAAGCTTCAATTATTTTTGCTTAAAAAAATCATGAAATTTTAACATTTTCTGGGCATTTCCTTTGAATGATGGGTTTGCTTGAATTTTTTTTTCAAAGCCTCGATTGCAATTAATGGGGGAAGCTCATTATTTAAAGTTCATTCTTTAAAAAAAAAAGAAGAAAAGAAAAGATGTGGGCACGTGAATTTAATTTTGACACTTACTGGGACTTGAAGATTGGATTTGCTGTAACTTTTTCAAAGCTTTATTTGTTCTTTAATGGTGAAAACCCATTAATTATTTTAGTGGGTTTAAAATATTTTAGTGGGTTTAAAATCGTTTGGGTCTTACTTCTAATTTGATGGGCTTTTCAATTCAATGGGTTTTTAATTTTTATTTTTAACCCATTTCATTTTTTTTAACCCCACTATTATTATTTCTTTTTCACCTTAGTTAATTTATTTCACTTTCACTGTAGGTCTTGCTTCCCTAAAATCAAAAGCCTCATCATATCTTTTTAATTACAGATCACAAGCAGCAGCTCTCCCCTTGCAATCACCACATCGGCCAAATCCGCCTTCTCTGTCACCGCCGATCAGCTATCAGGCTCCATCGTCAAGTCCTTCATGCTGTTAATCACAGTCAAACAAATTGAAGCATATTGCAGGACAAATGGCTAGACTCAAGAATTGATAAGATGGATGCTACCACTCTATCTTTGCTATCGCTGACAGCTTTGCACCATATCTCCATAACAGGACAGTACCCTTTTCTTTCTTTTTGCTTATATATTTTGATGTCCTTTGCCCCACGATTGATTTGTTGTTCCGCATTGAAGACAATGCGAGGAGAAAGTGTGGGGGAGGGATTTGAAATAGAAGTGTTATGTTGATTTTTGTGGTGTTATGCTGAAATTTTTGAATTGTCTATACTGATTTTGTGCTGATATTAGAAAGCATATTCTGAAAATTTTTCTATTGATTTTTGTTGACCAAATTTGCTGCTATATTTTGTTGATAATATTTTAAATCCATTTTTGATGAGCTTATCTTGTTAAGCTAAATTTGGTTAATAAATGAATTTTCGTTTAAGTGATGTTGGCATAACGCTTATCCCATGTTTTTTTATTATTTTCAAATTTACTTTTTGATCATTTATCATCAGCATTTTGTTGAATTTTACTCTCTTTTTCAGAAGAAAATTTTTATCTTAAATTAATTCCTTGACCATTTAGTTTTAACCTATTGGATGTTAGGCAAAAATGAGTTAATTTCTTGATAATTTACTCTACTGCATACATTTCATGGTAGCCTCAACATTCTTTTGAATTAGAAAATTCAAGGCTCGAATTTAATAAGTGAAATAAATTTTTGCATGAGCTTAATTTGAAATCTTTGCACATTAGGTGATTGTTAAAACCAGTTAAGACAATAAATAAATTTTTGTATGCTTATGCTTTGGGAATCTAGTTGCCAGAATTTGAAAACAAAAAAAAAAGAAAAAAAAAGAGAAAAAATGGAAGATTAGCAAATAAAATTTTACTTCACTATCCATTAAAAATTTGGATATGAGTAGAGCTAGTAGTCGCTTGGATTTGTGTTATCTGAGTAACCGGGTGTATGCGGGTCAGAACTGGGTGCCCTCGCGTAAAAAGGACCTCTACATTCCTTGTAAGCAATCCTAGTCTTCCCCATGAAAAAAAAGAAAAAAATAAAAGTATCAAAAGTAAAAATGATGCCAAAAATAAAAGTTTTGGTAGTTTGATTCTCTTACTTGTTGAAATTTGTGTGTATATTGTCTCTTCTGGTTTGGCAATCCATCTATGTGTATTGATTTAATTTTAAACTAAGACCTTAAAATTCTTGCATGCTTAAAATATTTTGAGTCTTGTTGTTTCCGATTTAAAAAGATTGTTGAGGAACTCATGTTATGATATGAATTAGTAGGAAATTGTTCTGAATGTCATTCTCGGATTTGCCTTACACTTCAATATGGTTGGAGCTTTTGGGATGGAATTTGGTTGAGGATGAGAATGTTTCTAATGGGAATGATTGTATTGTTTGACTAATGCTTGAGGACAACCATGAGATAAGTGTGGGGGAATTTGTTAAGCTGTTAAATGAGCACATATTTGATTGAATTTTGCTTATTATTTTACGCTCTTTTAAGTCAGTTTTAGGTGCTTTTCATTGGTTTATTTATTTTTCTGACTGTAGGAGTGGATTTTGAGAAAGTTGTATTTTTGAGGCTAATTGGAGATGATCTGGAGAAGCAATGAATTTTTGGAGCAAATTTAGAGCAAAGAGCTGATAGTTCAAAATTCTGGAAGTTGCCTTGCCCAAGGGAATTGCCCAGTTGTCCAAGGCAGAAAGCCAAGCCTTGCCCAGTCCCCTTGCCCAAGTTGTCCAAGGGAGTTACCCAAGGGAGATTGACAGTGGACTGCGATTTTTCAAAATAATTTTATGCAAATTTGACCTAGCCACCACTTCTACCCTAGCTGATATTTATGAATATTAAGACCTTAATTTAGGAAGTAAAAGGCAGTATTTTTAGGAAGTTTGGATTCTATTTAGTATTTTATTTTATTTTTTCTTATTTGGGTAGGAGTAAACTACTTCTTCTTTAGGAATTTTATTAAGAATAAAAGGGGGAGATCAGATCTGATCGAGGGGGGAGGAACGATTCTGAACTGAAGTTTTTTTCTCTCATTATTTATTTGTGGTTTTGTAACAGCCATAAGTGGCTAAATATTTATTTTAGTTAAAGATTAATTCAAGGCCAAGATTTCTTTTACTGTGAGATTGTTGTGCTTAATTTTTGTTCTTAATTTCATATAGTGTTCATGTTATTTACTATGGATTAGGAAAATCATATCCCGATTATTATTTGTTAGGTGTGCAATTTGAGCTCGTTGTGCATTTAATTAAGTAATATATTGCTAATTGAATTTGCTAAATCCGTAATTATTTAGTGAAGTCAATAACAAGTAGCAATCAGTGTAGCTCCCTCATAAGGGCTGTTATGTTGAGTAAATGCATGATTTGGTCTAAATCGATCTCGCTTGTAGATTGGTTGGCTTAGGTCGGGTCTTTCTAATTTGTAATGCTGTCAATAGATTAAATTCTTTCGCTTGTTAAGGGTTGTTTATTGATTAGGAATTAATTACAGTCTTACTTGATTAATTCATTAATACGGAAAGATTAGGTCGGGAGCGCGATGCCAACGACTATAACTGATCCATTGTTTGGTTTTAAGAATTATTTCTTTATCAATGATCAGTTGATTGAATCCTGTGCTACGAATGTCTTTAACTAAAATTTTCCATCCATTGATTTTGTCTTTATTTATTTTTTATGTATTTTTATTTTATTGTATTGATTTTGCTTTTTATTTATTTAATTTTTAGTTTACAAAATCCCCCCATCTTTTATTTTTAGTTTGTTAATTTTCTAGTTATTTAAAGAATTAAAACTCGACCAGCCCCTGTGAATTCGACCTTGTTTATCACTAATTACAAGTTAGTTTTAAGTAGGAATTTTATTTTTGTTGGTTTCGACACCCACCAAATAATGCAATAGCCCATACAGATCATCAAGCAAAATAGATTTCCAAACCCACAAGTTGCTTTTCCATTTAAAGGACCATACTCATTCAACATTCACCTAAACTCCACAATCTTTTAAAAGAGTATCAAGGTGAAAAGAGATGTGCATACCTTAATTTTTAAGGATCATCAATAATCCATAGGTCATGCCAAAACAGACACTTGTCACTTTTTCCCACCTCAAATCAAATGCCATTCACCAAAGGTTGAACGTTCTGTGTTTTCAGAATATTCTTCCAAACAATAGAGAGACTGCCCCAATTTAAAGTGCTTGAAAGAACCGAATTCCCCAAGAAGTATTTGTTTCTAACAATCTTTTACCATAAAAAGTTATCCAAAGGATCCAGTCTCCATAACCATTGGAAAAGGAGGCAAGAAATCTTCGTAGTTACTGACCTCACACCTAAACCACCTAAATTTTGATGTTTTTCAATAATACTTCAAGCAACCTTACACAATTTTTTTTCCATCGAACCTCCCCAAAAGAACTTATGCATTATACCTTTAATGACTTTCTAAACTCCAGTAGGAATTTTGAAAAGTGAAAGGTAATACAGCAGCAAACTAGACAAAATCGACTTAATGAACGGATCACCTTGCCTATGTCCACGGGAAAGCTTCTTTGAAGGGCTACCATTAATCAAAATAGAGATCCTAGCAGTAGACACATATTTCTTAATCCAAGAGCGCCATTTGGTGCCAAAATTCACACACAACATAATATAGTCCAGATAATTTAAGATACGGAGTCAAATGCCTTGTGAAAGTCAACTTTTAAGAACAAGCCACTTTTTTTAATTTTTTTTAAGGAATGAATGATCTTTTAATTTATAATGTTTGATATAATACTTTATTATTTAGTTAAAATAATGGTAGAAGAGAAGAGTAAATAAAATAAAATGGAAATATAGAAAGGGGAATACAACTGAAATGCTGAAGGATATATTAATTTTGTAAATGGTAATATTATGGACCGTCTTAGATATAGAATGGTAAAAAGTAAGAATTGATGATCGATTATGGTGAATATACCAAAGAGAGGGACTAAACATAATAATAAGTGAAGCTCTTAACTATACACGTATTTGCCCCACTAAATAACTTTTATTTGATTTGTCAGGAACCAAGGGAATTAAATAAGAGATTAGAGATGGATGGTGAAATCGGGAGTTTGACTTTTGATCAGACTTATTCCAAAATTTCCAATCGTAATTAAGCATGCTTCGCAGGTCTGTTTGCAGCACATGGGAAAACAAGCATCTAATAGACTTGGCTGCAGTTTCACCCTCCTCCTTTTCTATTCATTAACTCTTTTCAAAAATCTAGGCTCTCACACAAAAGAAATGTTTTCAGCGTCTCCATTTAGGTTTTGCTGCTTTTCTTTATTCATTTTTATTTTAAAGCTTATATATACATTCCAGTAGTGCAATATAGCACCAAACCCTAATCCATAAAACTGCATTTTACTTCTGCACACTCATTAATTTCCATTTGATGATATATATAAACAGATTCTTGAAGGGCATTATAGTAAAACAAAACAAAAAAAGTAATTTAGAAGAAGTGAAACAAAATTTGCAGTGTATGGTGCGAATTTGCAACTGCAAAGCTGTTTAATTTAGCTAAAACCACAACTTCATGTATGAAGTTTTGGCAAAAAAACAACACCCATGTCTCTTTCCCCATCAAACACACACACTCTCTCTCTCTCTCTCTCTCTCTCTCTCTCTCTCTCTCTCCTTGTAAGTAAATAAAAAAGTAAACTATCCTTCTTTCTTTTCTCCATGTTTCTCAGCCTAGATAGACAAAGAAAGAAAGCCCTATAAATAGGGCAAAGAGAGTGAAGTCTAAGCACTTTGGCTTCTTTGGGATTCTAAATTTTCCGAAAGCTGAAGTGCCCGGAGAGTGACCAAATTAAGTTCAGGTCTGTCCGCTCTTTCATCTAAAAATATCAACTTATATATATATATATATATATATATATATATATTTATTTATGTATTTATTTGTCATCTCGGTATATATATTTATAAATATGTCAAAACTGTTTTCCTTGATTTCTTGTGTAAAGAAGAAAAAATTTATCTCATATTTGTTTCAGCCCAAAAGGAATCTTCTGGTTTACCCCAGATATATGAACATGTCTTACCACACATACCCTCTCTATTTCTCTTTCTCTTCTTCTTTGTCAGCACCCGTTCCCAGATTTTACATTACTCTTCTTCTTTCTTTTGTTTTTTTTTCCTGACTCTTAGAAATATTTGTTTTTTATTTTCTTCTTCTTCTTCTTCTTCTTCTTCTTCTTCTTTATGACGGCGTTTCAAACTTTTTTCAGCTGATTTTCTTCTAAGACACATGGGCATCCGTAACATATTTCAGCTAAACAAACGGGGAAAGAGTTTTTTTAGTTATAGTTTTACGTATGATGTTTTAGAGGTATTTCATGTTATATCATTCAGCCTCAGTCATCTTGACATGATCTATGAACTGACGTCACTGAAAAAGACAGACCTACAAGAATGAGGTAGGAGTAAGCAAATGGGTCGTGCACCGATTAATCATACTAGATTTGTGCTACAGATCTTGTCAATCTTATGTTTTATTCTGATCTGATTTTTCTCGGCTGATTGGGTATGGATATCTTCACTGATGTCTCCTTGGTCGCTAATTTTCTTTTTAATTGTTTCCTGTGTACGTTTAGTCTTCAAGATCTGCTCTTTTTTAACTTTCCTTTTTTTTCAGAGTTCCTCTCTTTTATCCTCGTTGATTTCCTTCTCTTTCCTTTTTAGTTTTAATTTTCGTTTTGGAGTCCGTAATCGGTTTCTTTATGCAGATCTGCTCTCAATATATCATCATATTGCTAGGATCATGTTTTTAATCTCTGGACTACCCTAAAAAAACACAAAGGAAGAAGAAGAAATATAAATATTGTTTTTATAGGAGAAAATATCCAGGCTGAGCACAAATGAAAAAACTCCGGATTTCGTTCGAAAAAGAAGTACTAGATATATTGGAAAGAATGAGAAGTCCAGATCTCTTTAATTTCTTTCTTAAATAATTTCTTTAGTTTTTTGTTATTGTGCTCTTTGCCTTCTGAAATAAATACATATAAAAGTGTGTTTATGTAAGTAGCGATGTTGAGGTGCTGTAGGTAGGTAGCTATGGGAAGAGGAAAGATTGAGATAAAAAGAATAGAGAACACAACGAATCGTCAGGTGACCTTCTGCAAGAGAAGAAATGGACTTTTGAAGAAAGCTTATGAATTGTCAGTCCTTTGTGATGCTGAGGTTGCCCTCATCGTCTTCTCAAGTCGTGGACGCCTCTACGAGTACTCCAACAACAGGTAATGCATACAATTTTATTTACCAATTTCAGGTTCTAATTAACTTGAATTTTTTTTTTTTTTACTTTATACACACGTATCACATTCTTTTTTTGCTTCCATGAGAATTGCATGTCTAAGTTATCGACTACCTTCATCAGTTTCCTTGATTTATTTTACTGCATCTTAATGTAGATAAAATAAGCAAAACAAATTTTAGTAGCAGCAGCACTATTCCTTGTCCATTCAGTTGTACAATTTCCTTTTTGGTGTAGCAATCTTGTGTGAGAGTTCATGACAATGATGAAATATAGAGAGCAGTATAACGTTTTGGACTCCTCTAAAATTAGTACTCTTCCCTTGCTGTTCCTCCTGAGGATTTTTTTAGTTTCCATGTGTCTCATGTTTCCCCATTCGCAGCTTTCCAAGTTCTTAATTATTGCTTTTTGTTTGTCCTCTAATTCACACAGAGCAAGTCATCCCATTCTTCAAGCGTTTATTTTTTTCCTGTTTCAGTGGGACTGCAATAGAATGTGGAATGAAATGAAATTTTATATTCTGTTTTCTTTTGAACAAGTGACTTTTTTCTTCTGAATTTAATTTGAAATATTTTCTTAAAATATATATATATATAAATTAAAAGTCCACTAAATTATAGCTCCACTAAGGGTTCCAATTCGAAATATTAAATCTTTTTGCTACTTAGAAGGATGAAATATTGTATTTTCTCCTGCATGGTTTCCTGAAGTAAGCTCGCTTAAATATATATTTAACGGGAAAAGTTATCTGGAATATTGAGTTTCAATGAAGACAACGTCTCAAACTGTACTTTGTTTAGAAGAGAGTTTGACGCCTTACTTGTATTGAACTTGAGTTTTCGTTTGACTGAAGTGGAAGCATTGGAGAAATCATGTCTAAATTTTCGTCTTCCCATGAATGTAATGGCGAGCAGATTGGTTTTAGAAAATTCAAACTTTAGTATTCGTTTTTGGACTGTGTTCAAAAAGTTAAAGAATCTGTGTGATCTTTGAGAAATCTCTAGTGGACAACAGAGTTTTTAAGCAACCATCTCTGATCTTTACCTGTTTGATGGATTGTTAGAGTCTCAGTTCATTGGTCTTCCGTTTCCATTTTCAGCTTTCAAACTTATTTACTTTTGGCCGAAGCAAATGTACAACCTTACTTCTCTTCACCCTAAAAGGATTACTACTTTTTCAATACTCAACTGCCTTTCTGTTTCTCTTCTTACCTTCTAGTGATGAGTGAATAAAGAAGCAAAGTGCACAGTCCTTTCCGCTAGGGTTTCTCCATTTTAGTCACTGCAACGTAGCTTGTGAATTTTATAAGGGACTTTTTTCATTTTCAATGCCTCAGTTTCGCCCATGTGCCCTAGCATGTCCTTAACTTTTAATGAATTCCGGAAGGATTTTTCTTTTTTTTTTTTTTTTTACCCTTGAAGAGTGGGCTTCTTCATTTTATTTTATCCGAAACAAAATGATAAAAAATTAATAAGAACAACGAAGTAAATTACGGTATAAAAGAAACAATAAATTACCATATGTAACATTAATGATAATAGAAATGGGAAATGATAATGCGATTGGGTAATATTGTTATTATTATTATCTAATTATCTAAATATAATTATCATTAATTATTGCCTAACAATGGAAAGTGATAATACGGTTTTTTACAATCCGTTAAATTGTAGGAGTTAACTTATGTGAAATTTAAAAACAAATGTAAGCGCATAGCATCAAGGTTTACTAAAATTCATAAATAGCAGGAAATGGCTAGTAAAATCATTCAATAACAATTAAAATCACTCCAAATGAAGCAGTGGAATATCATATATATATAGATGGAGAAAGGAAAATGGTTTTTCTTACAGCAAAACAAGCGGAAAGATCAGCTTGAGGAAAAGAGTTAGACGAGTGGCCTCCAAAGCAGCAATTCCTTGGGATCTGGCAAAAATTTTGAGAAAAATCACATAGCGTTACTATTAAAAGATAAATTTGGTCAACAGTGGTTAATACCTTGGGAACTTTTGTTTTTGTGTTTTTTCGTTGTGATGGTTGGAACATTAGTCGATTGTGATGTTCTTCCGTATGGATTTTTTTCTTTTGGAATTAAAAGTTTTTATTCAGAAAGAAAATTAAAAAAAAATTGCAAATTGCACATCATAATTTGTAGTTGTGTACATTGAACTCTATTCCAAGATTTTCACTATTTATCGTAGAAACCAATATTTAAACCCTTGAGCTTTGTGGCACGCAGCATAAAATCAACAATCGAGAGGTACAAGAAGGCTTGTTCAGACAATTCCAATACCAGCTCTATTACAGAAATTAATGCTCAGGTATTTTTTTTTTTCGGGGCACTTCCTTTTTCTTTTTATGGCTAGGGAGGGAGAGGTGATGGAATGTGCTCAGGAAAAAAAAAAAAAGCTTCATAAATAATACAGTCAGCTTCACTTCTTAAAAGAATCAATACCGTGCTATAAATGGGGTAATAATTACTATTCAAAAGCAGTGTAATATTGACACGGTATCAGTAAACTTATACAGAGTTTCTAATCTAATACTGCTTGTTTTATTATTAACACTGGATCACGAATTTGAGTAATGTTATTATTCTTGTGGGCTAATTATATATGTGCCATGGATGGTGGCTTGAATGAAGTATTATCAACAAGAGTCGGCAAAGCTGCGGCAACAAATTCAGATGCTGCAGAATTCTAACAGGTATTACCTTTGTCCTTCCTTCCTTGCAGCTAATTATGAGTGTAAATCAAATAACGCTGTGTATGCAGCAGTTACGCATATTTAGTGATCAAAGTGAATTCCCTCATACTCGTGAGCATGCATGAAAACTTGCCTAACTCTTCCGAATTTAATTTGAAGTCTTCAGAAAATATTTCCCAATCAGTTGTATATATATATATATATATATATATATTTCATGGTTAAATGGAAGTATTAAAAAGCTGTTCCATAATTGGCCTGGTGGCCAGCTCAAGTAAAAGTATGAAAGTCATCCGGTTGAATTCGTCCTAGTTAGCTGTTAATTATGCGTCTCCCTACTGCTGCTGCTGCTGCTGCTAATAATAATAATAATAATAAAGAAGACATTAGTTCCATACTGCTCATAGTTTTTCTTGTTTACTTGAAAGGCATTTAATGGGAGACTCATTGAGTTCTCTAACCTTGAAAGAGCTAAAGCAACTGGAGAACAGGCTTGAACGAGGCATCACTAGGATCAGGTCTAAGAAGGTACGACCTTCTATATATCATTGCTATTCCTCGTCTATGTATAAAGCTCAGTCTAGTCACCTCCACTCTTGTCTTTATTTCTTCCTCTTTTTCAGGATTCCTAGTCTATGTATATGAGTTCTTAGCAATTGATAATAACTACGTTTATATTTCAATTTAGTTTCTTAGACATTAGAAAGACTAATCCTCGATCCTTCAAAAAGAAAAAAAATATATACATAAAATAAAATGAAGAATAGTCCTCCACGTAAATCAACAAGAAGAATAACTAATAAAGTAGAAGCGAGCCTAAGTTCATGTACTGAAAATTTGGGAACATGGATCAAATATGTGAACAGTTTTTCCACTTCTTTTTTTTTTTTTTAATTTGTGAATTTGTGCTACAGTTAGATATTCTTTCAAACGAAAATATAGATTCATTTGCAGAAGAAAATTAAGCTTAGCGGCTATCTAAAACTCAATTACTGTCTGGGTGATTTCTGTGCTGTTTTACTTTTTAATTCTTATTCAAGGGATGCATTATTTTGTTTAAAGATGATGGATTTTGTGTTCATTGTGGTTTTGAACAGCATGAATTGCTGCTGGCAGAAATTGAGTACTTGCAGAAAAGGGTAATTTCTGGCTAGCTCTAGTTTTTGCTGATTACTTGTTTCCTTTATTCTGACCAACTGGGGTTCTGTCTTACTACCTATAATTATCATTTGTAGGAGATTGAGCTGGAAAACGAAAGCGTCTGTCTTCGAACCAAGGTACAATTAAAGTAGCAACCCGGTGGCTTGATGGGAAAAATAGTTCCATTTAATCTAACACCATGATAAATCAGATAGCAGAAGTAGAGAGGCTTCAACAGGCAAACATGGTGACTGGAGCAGAGCTGAATGCAATCCAGGCATTAACCTCTCGCAATTTCTTCGGTCCTCATATGATTGAGGGTGCTACTCCATACTCTCATCCAGACAAGAAGATACTCCACCTTGGGTAATAGTTTCATCTTCACCCCTTACACGTCTTTTCCATCATAATATTACCTATATGTCAATGTTTTAAATATTATGATTATTTGTAATAAGCGTTGCATGTGGAATCTTTAATTATTTATTGATTGCATTCATGCAGGTAATGATCGTGTTGGAGAATAAACGAATGTTCAAGTTGCACGGTGATATATGTATTAAGTAATCCAAAAATAATAAAAATAAATGAAACATACCAAAACCTAATTTAAAATCATTTGCCAGCTAAACTGGATCTAGTACTTACGGTTCCTGCCACTTGGAGAACGGAACCGGTAGTGTGCTTGGAGATTTGAATATGGATATGTATTTTAATTTGGATGCAGTAATTTAAATTATAACTAGCTTAATCGCTGCTCCTGACCAGTGATTATGGTAGTTTTATTAAATTAATGTCGTTTTGGATGTGAGGATTTTCTATCTATAGCATAATAAATGTTAACGTGGCTTTCAGAAAAAAAAAAAAAAAAAAAAAAAAAAAAAAAACAAGTGCTATCGTGATTCATGTTAGTTTGCTTGTACCAGTACGTACGCATATATATATGCATTGCCTGCATTGCTTTAAGGGAGATTTTGAAATCTTAGTAAAGGGATTCAGAACATGAGATCAAATCCTTCGTCTCCACAAAAAGATAAAACTTTATATGTTATTATAGCCCAATTATACGGAATTTCTTCCCTTTTTTTTGTATAAAAGACATAAATAAGAAGATTTTGACATTAAAAGTTTGTGAATGAAGTACTGACCAGCTCTAGTTATTAGCTTCCAAGGAAGCAATAGACTGGATAATATTTAGTCATGGAATAAGCTACGCGACGTGGAAACCACCTACTCTAAAATGATGATCCACAGAGAGCTTTTGTCAGATTAAATTTTATACTTTTGGTTTTTCGCTTTAAAAACCTCACATTTGCTTATGGCTTCAACAGAAAATGAAAGCTTTTTCATGTCAACGTTAGTATTTTTCATCGTTTTAGTTTTAAGTAGGTTATTAGATTTTCAGGTAGAATAAATTGTATATTTTATAAAATTGAGTATGGGGGCCATAATAAGCTCATGAGTCGTATTCTTCAATTATATTACGTAGAATATCTGCCAGTATATCGAGGAGGAGTTGGCGTAAGTTTGTTACATTTAGGCAGGGAAGGTTGTTCAGCAGCTCCAATTCCAACAAATCAGAAACTCTAATTCCACGAGCATCACATTATTATCTTAGAGCCCATCAAGAGACTGTCTTGAACGTATCGACTCAAAAGCAAATTTAAAACGCTTCGAAGGCGAACTCCTTTTTTCTTTTTTTGGCAGAATGAAATTGCCTCAGCTAACACACTTGAAGGCCAATTTGTTATCCTTTTGTTTCAATCAATTTTCCACAACATCCAATAACAAGATTTATCTAAAAAAAAAAGAAGAGGAAGCAAGTTCAAACTCAAATTAAATGCCAAACAAACACTCATCTAGGGAAGTGAACATAGTCTGCATATTTTGCATTGCAAAACCAACGTTTTTAACCATTTACATACAAGATAAATGAGATAATATTGCAATCCTTAGCAGTAAGAACTGGATTAACCAGATTTTCTTAGAAGCTTCTTCTCATAGAACATGTAACCCACATCATAGAATGGTGCAACGACTTTCAGCCTGCCTCCGGAGTTCCTGAGTCTCCTTTTGAGCTCTTTCTAAATTCTCCCTAAGCTGGCGGATTTCATCATTTGACTTCATTTGAGCTAATTGTGCAATCTCTTCTGCTTTTAATCGGGCAGCTTGCTCCTCTTTTAACTGCTGCTCAAGCCTACTTGTTGTCTCTCTAAGTTTCAACTCAACCTAACAGAAATTGGAGAATTCCATCACATTCAAGTCCCAACATCTTTTCTAAATGCTATCACAATTTCTCTCAACATGGGTACTCAATAAAATTTATATAAATAATGAAGAAAGTAATTGCATATTTGCAATTTTAAGACTTTAACTAGATAAATGAATAAATGTTCAATTATTGATGGGTCTGAAAATAATGGAAATTGGCATAACAACTGAAAATAGCATTTGAAAATCTACAGTATCTGTGGCACATTCACCCGGCGGAAACCAAGGTGCATTAAGTACAAGGAATATAATGAAAACTCGCATGTTTTCCACATGCTAAGCTGTCATTTCCTGTATAGAGTTTTTTACAAGCATCATTATATATATGCTCTCCATGTTTAATTTTAAGCATAAAATATAGCACACCAACTATATGTCAGATTGGAATTCTGTTTCACAAATGGCCACTAAGAGTTAGCCTGGTGACCAGCACTCGATAAAAAATACGGGAGGACTCAGTGTTCGATTCCTTCTGATGACAGCTTTGTAATTAGGCATTATGTGTCTCTTGTAACAAAAGAATTCTGTTTCAGTTTTGTGAAATTTTATCATGCAGACCAGATACAGGTAGGGATGATCACGGGGCGGGGCCGGGGAATGCTTCCCCACTCCCTCCCCTACCAGTGGCGGGGATTCCCCGCCCTGCCCCCGCCACCAATGTCGGGGGAAGAATTCCCCCCGTCCCCGCCCCGCAGGGATCCCCGTCCCCCATTTTTTTTTTTAAATATAATATTTTATTAATAATTAAAATTAAAATATAATATTTAATAAATAAAAAATTTAAAATCAATAATAATTTAAAACTTAATAATTATAAAATTAAATTATATTTTAATTATTTATAAAATATTATATTTTAATATATATATATATATTTTTTTTTTTTGCGGGGCGGGGATCCCATTCCCCGTCCCCGTCCCCGATTTTAGGACGGGGAATTTTTTCCTCCCGCCCCCGTCTCCGCGGGGGGAAATTTCGGGGATTCCCCACCCCGAACGGGGCGGATCCCCGCCGGGGCCGGGGAATCCCCGCCCCGTGATCATCCCTAGATACAGGTACAGAAATAGGACAGTTGTGAGGCTTGTAATTTTAGGGTTTTATGAAGATTACGACAGGTAGAAGATTAGGAATTAAAGTTGTGAAGGCAGAAGGGGTTGATTCTAAGAGTTACACTTAAAACTCCATAGGAATCTCACCAATTGAGAGAATTGAAAAAGACAATTCAAGAGTAAAAATGCAGGACGTAATAACTAATCCTAATGAATGGAATTCAAGTGTGGCTGTAAGTACTGTTGCTCCCAAATTCACCCAAAATTACAAAGTTGATTAGGAGTCCATCGCTTTTGAATCCCCAATACTATAAATATCTCAATCACTTGAAACATTTTGTGCAGGAAATACTCACTCTCTAGAAAAGAATTGCACCTTTTGATAACAAAATTAAAGATACACAGGAAAAAGAACAACTTCAGCAGATTCTTTCCCTTGTAGATATGGTCATACATAGATGAAGTATTTGTTGGGTGAGTATATATCTTTATCATTTGCTAATTTTATTGCACTACAAAGTGAAAGTTATCACTTAATTGACTTGACAAGGGGCATCACTCAATTGACTTGACAAGGGGCGAATCTCTGTGATCCAGATTTTTATGAACCCTTAGAATTTTAGGATGATTAAAATTTTTCAAGTTTAAAAAACAAAAGCATAGACGAAAGATGGTAAAAATAGACATGAAATACCATTTCAGTTATTCGTTTCAGTTGCTCTTCATATGACCTCTGCATTTGCTCCTTCAGCTCCAAAATTTCTCGTTTAGAATAACCTTTCAGGGAATCAACCTCTTCCTGTTGATCACGGAGCTTCCTTGCCCCTTTCTGTCACGTAAATTAAGTGACGTCAATGACACTTCTCAGTGCAATAAAATTAGCAAAGAATGAAAAAGAAATACTCACCTTCAACTCAGCAAATATCTCATCTGTGTACGGTTGTCCGTTGTTCTGTGCTATGACCATATCTACATGGGAAAGAAGTTGTTGAACCTGTTCTTCTTTCCTAACTGCATCTTTAGTTTTGTTATCAAAAAGTACAAGTCTATTGTTGCAGAGTGTGAGAATTTCCTGCACAAATGTGATAAACATAATGAGATATTTATACTCTTCGGAATTCAAATTCTAGGCTTGAATAAAGACATTTTATAACCCAATAATTAGTTACGAAATACCCCAACCTTGAAAAGAAACAGTCAACCACCATGAGAGACAGAGCAATAAAAAGGATAAATGCCCTCCTTGGGCATTTCATAACCAAATTCCCACCAGGAAAGATATCTGGTAAGAGAATCATGGTACTAGAACTTTTAATTATATTCAACTGGTAAGAAAACAATATTACTACCATTTTAAGATAAATCCAATAAACCAGTAAATTTTCAGCATGCATCAAAAATTTTCCTTTTGGATGCAGTAGGTAAAACTGCCACACTTTTCCAACCAACTGATCATGAAGAGATGAAGTTCTACAGCTCAAAGATGCTATAAACCTGAAATCTATATTAAAGTGCAGCCATATAAAGACAACATCAAGCTAGAACTATGGTACTTCTTAGAAAAGCTCAAACAGTCTGCAAATCTGGTGAGAGACAACTTGAAGGAAAAAACCAAATTAAAAAGAAAAAAAAATTAATGCACAACAATTTGCAGATTATACTACAGTACATCTCAAAATACCTTTAAAGGCTGAGGACATTCACGGCCCAAATAATCTTCTAATGTCTCATCATTATCTTCAAGTTCATCTCCTCCGGTAAAGACTACAATCATGTAGTCAAAAATCTTGCTTCCAAATAAAGTCTGTAAGCTTTGAAGTGCTGCTTCTTCTTCTTGTGAAAAGCGTGTCCTTACTGAGAAAACTACAAGAACCGCATGGATCCCATCCTTTGCCATATTAATACATTTGACAATTTCTTTGCCAACAAATTCAGATTCAGCGGAAAAATCAAATAGTCCTGCAATTATACATCCATTAGCCCTCATGTACAACAATAACGATTGAATGAATATCTTTATGTACCACAAATAATCCAATTCATACCAGGAGTATCAATAACATTGATAGTTTGACCATTGGTCATTACTGTTTGCTTCAATTCACAAGTACTGGTAACACCAGATGAGCTAGCCCTTGACTTGAAGGCTTTCTTTCCAAGGATACTGTTGCCTGTTGCACTTTTGCCATTTCCTGTACGCCCAACTAAAACCACTGTACGAACCCCATTGGATGGTGAAGTAAGCTCCCAATCATCATCTATTGCACTTCCTCCCATAGTTGCAGATAAGATTACCTGCAAAGTGAAACGTAATAATACATTTTTGGCCAGGATAATTTTCACTTAGATGTACAGAAATCAGCCAATTAAACAAATATGATTGAAAAGATTAATAAATTAATTTAGCAATTACAGCATGGCATCTACGTTCAAGGTTCTGGTCCATAAAAAACTGAATTAATTCCAATTCAATTTTATTATTAAACTTACCTCTTGCTTAAACCATAAACAAGGCTATCATCTGAACACTATCTGCAAATTTTAAAACACATATTGGCAAAATTCCAGTCAATGGGAAATTTTATCATCATGCCAACTAACATGAGACTGGATCACATCTTACCCAAAATGTTACGGTGGTGAATGAAATAAGTGTGTGGAAAATGGTCAAATACAACTCAGAAAATAAATAATTAAATACAAGCCCCCAAAACAAATATAACACTAAATAAGAAAATCAAAATTATTAAAAAAAAAAAAGTTCAATGACATGATGCAGTAATTTTGTTAAAATTGATGAACTGATAAGGCTGGATAGTTATCATCAAAAGCATAGTTACCGAGAAAAAGTAACAATAAGTAAGAACCAAAGTAATCTACCAAAAACAAAGCAATATTAACAACCAGAAGTTATTGAGGAGCAATCGTCTTCAAAAAAAAAAAAAAAACGAAAATCCCATAATTTACTAATCGATTGAAAAGTTAAAATAGGCTTTAGTTTTCGTACCTTTTCCTGCAAAACCAAGTAGTAAAATACCATACAGAACCAAATAGCAATTCATTCAAGAGATCAAGAAGCAAAGAAAACGAAAAAGATTCTTACTTGGGATGGTGAATTTGCGATAGCCCGTCCAACAGTAGAGAGAGAAGATAGAGAGCTTGAGGCTAAATGAAGTGAAGCATGATTATTAAAACCGGACCGGGAGGTCGAACCGGTTTAACCTCGAACCGTCGGCTGATCCGGTTGGTTCAATGGATGAAAACCGGATTGGATAAAAACCGGAAAATACTGTTTCAAACCGCCAAAAAACCGGTTAAACCGGGATAAAACTGAAAAAAATCGGGTTAAATGATAAACACCGGTTTAATTTTAAAAAAATCAACTTTTTATCCAAAATATTCATACAATATTATCTTTTCTGTAAAAAATAAAATTATAAATACAAAATAATTAAAATTCAAATAATTTGATGAATTTTTTATGAATAAAATAAAATTTTATAATTTATATTTGAAGAATTTTTTTAAAAAATTATAATTTTTTACTATATTTATCTTAAATTTTTGTTATAAATATTGAATGACTTAAAAATATAATCTTCTTGTTAATGTTTGATGATAAATATATTTTTCTAAATTATTTTTAATTTTTTTATATAGTGATATTTTCATAATATTTATATAAAATTTAAAAAATAATATAATTTTTAAAAAATAAAAAAAAATCTGGTTGAATTTCAACGAACCGATTAAATCATGAATTCTTGAACTCTTCGCTTCGTTATTCGATCTAATTTTAATAACATTGACTAGAAGTAAACAAGAAGATTCCAACTAGGCTCTTTTAGAAAAGAAGAATAAAAGCCAATCGCCACTTCCAGTCCAAGAAAATCAATTTCCCGTAGCCCGACCCATATCCAAATCTTCCGTTCGAAAAGTATTGGGATTTTCACATAAATACCGTATAAGAGTGACTACCCAAATTTTTTTATTATAATATCATTTTTTTAAAATGTTTATTTTTAAAAATACCTTCTTTTTTTTCTTATTTTACTCAACTTTCCATTAATATACTAATTATTTTTCTATTAAAAACAATGTTTCTTGTTCTCCTAAACTAAAAACACTTAAAGCAATTGAAACTTTTATTGAATTAAAATTGCAATTGATTTAGAATTCAAGTTGACACGTGGATTGATACCTATGGGCTATGGCTTAATGCTCCTGCTTCGACAAGTCTAATGTCTGTTTTCTGCGTCTGCATCAGCAAATGTGGGGCAAAAAGCTTTTTCTTCTTTTGTAATGCTCTCTTTACTTCAGCACTTTGACAAGTCTAATTTATGTTTTGTTTGCTATGGAGGCAAATACGGGGCAAAAAGCTTCTTCTAATTTGTAATGAGTAGTACATCTACTGTGCTAAAGAGCGCCATGACCCTGTGATTCATTTGATACTGTACTTCGGCCATTCGGATTGTATATTCTGTACAATCTCCCAGACTATACTTAAGTTCTGCATTCAGATGGATTTCAGAAAGATGCGGATTTTGAGAATCACTTGTGATTCAGTTCAATATGTGGGTTGGATATGCATGGGAAGTTGCAATAATACAAGTATTGTGCCTGCGACTACGAGCTCATGTTTGAACGTCGGGGTGGATCTTTGGTCACTTGATTATTCCTTCAATAGCATTCAACTTGCCGCTGGATTAAATTTTATTTTTCATCAACGTTAACATTTTTTTTAATGTTTTTTTCCTGTCATTGTAATTCCTTTATTTGAAAAAGATTCATTTTAAAAGTTTTTATTGTTATTATTTTTATTTTTAGAGATGCTATATAGCGTTCTAATCCAAATTCAAGGGGGAGATGATTCATCAAATGCAATAGTACCTGCTTAAACACCAAACTTCGCCACGTAAAGAAGAATATGATTAAGTGCTAATAATATTGTTTAACAGATTAAAATTGTGAAATAAGTAATAACTCGATACATTTCCATATTATACTCATCCTCTAAAAGAAGAAATAAATGACAAGAGAGATGGCAAATGTTCTACATCACATTGTAAAAGAAGCTTATGTCTATATCACATCTGTTGCCTCCAGAGAAAGACAATAAAGAGTTCTTGTTCTCAGTTTCTCAAATATAAACTATGGAATCTGAGCAATTTCCAGCAATATTTTGTGCAGTGATTGTGGTTTTGAGAAGAAGGGGCAGTGATCACTTCCTTTAATCTTGAAGACTCCTTCTGGTGGATTTTCCCTCACTAGCTTTTCTTGGACATCAGGTGAAAGTGCATGATCCTCCAACGTTTGAATGAAAAACCGCCTACTGGTTCCATATTTTTCAGGGGACAATTGCAACTTCTCCATGATAGGACCTAGAGGGATGGGTCTTATGCAAGCCATGGCCAAAGCAATATCCTGCACGGATCATTCTATTTTGAATATTACTAGGACGTAATGAAGACTCTATAGCCAACTTCTGGCTTTTGTCTAGACATATTAAAGCTAATTCCACTGAATAATTTTAAAAATCTATTTTTCCAATGTCAGCATAAAAGAAAGACATTCAAACTAGTTGGACAATTGTGGAAAGCCAGTTGACAGGAAATAGATGCACCAAGAATCCCGTATGAGAAATCCAACATGCATCATCATTGAGTAAATCAAAGTTGGTTTAGTAAAGTTGCATGTTCAACCTCCTTATACCTGTGCCTTACCTCTTCCTCCCAAAGGTTAAGATTAAGGAAAAAGCCAGAGCGTATCAAATCCTTCAAGATGAAAGGGGTACGAAAAACAAAAGTTCAAACCTTTTTCATATTAATATGTTCCTTGTTGATGCATTTTGTTGGAACATACAAATAAAAACTCGGCTTATCTGGTTAAAATAACAACAACAGTAATAGCAGGTTATAGATATCAATAGATTTTGGAATGTTATCAGCTTGCACTGAAACATACCTTTGTTGGTGATTGATTGAAATATAAACCTT
Organism: Excoecaria agallocha; assembly: GCA_037975025.1. NCBI lineage: Eukaryota > Viridiplantae > Streptophyta > Magnoliopsida > Malpighiales > Euphorbiaceae > Excoecaria > Excoecaria agallocha. The sequence continues at coordinate 2,781,920 of JBBPFJ010000023.1, read as the reverse complement.
TCATTTGCTGTTTCTCAAACATAAATCCGGTAGGAGGCCTGTCTTTCCCATTCCCATATATTAAGAACTTTGATTCTTGCATAAAGCGCTCAGCAGATCCAAGCTGCAATATATCCCTAGCTCATCAACTTAGAGAAAGAAAAGAGAAAAGCTCTTTATGGAACCGAATTAACTAGAAAAATTCACTAATGAGCAAACAATGCAGCGTAAGCTATGAAAATCGCATCCTAATGGGAGTACATGCAATGCCAGACAATGATTAACTAGACTTTCTAAAGTTCCAAGGAAAGCATTAGGAACCCGTTAAGCGTCTACTTACCATGCATCTTGAAATAGAACAAGTAAATTAGAAAGAGGATGGAGAAGTAGCGAGCAAAGCAATAATCATATATGATATCGCTCATAATGCATGGGGATAATCACAAGCAAGTTCCACAGTGAAGGTTACTAATGAAGATTTCTTTTCCAAATTTCAGCTGATGCATCCAAGTTGTAGGCTAAGCAGCAAATTCACAAGAATGAAGTCATTCTGCTAAAGATGAAGAAGCAGCTACAGTTCATAATAGCAATTTCTAAAAGTACTGGGGATGAAGATATATGGTAAGGGTAAGTTCATCAACTGAAAGAAACTTCCTTTTTACTTCTTATCAAAATAAACTTTAAGACTTTCTTTTCATTTTACTAAGAGAAGATTAAGATGATTTATGGTATTATAATATTGGAAGCATTTTCTGTACATTGCAGTAGAAAATTGCATGATATGTAACTTAAGAAATTAACCTAAAAATAGATTGGTCACAGTCACACAATAAGCTCCACTACAGAAACACATGCTAGAAATTTGATCTAGATTCATCACAATATCTGGGATCAGTCAAGTAAATTCAAATGTAGAAACAACATTGAAGTGGTAGAACCCTGTAATTTAAGCAAGCAAGTATCTAATGGATTTCTAAGCGGAATGAGCGAGAAGTCATTAACAAACTACCTCTTCAGCAAACACATTAAAAGGTCTCTGGCCATTAGAAACCATTGTAGCAGAAAGAAATATAGCTTTTGATATCTTTTGTGGAAAATGCTCCAGTGCATAAGAGATGCATGCACCTCCACTGCTATGACCAACCAAAATAACCTACACGAGATCTCTGAATTAAGAAATTTTGCAAGATGAACAGAAGCATTGTACTTCTAGATTAAGTGATAAAGATACCACTGTGATCTCCAAACCTTTTCATCATCGGCAACATTTTCCAGGTAATCAATCAAAGGTTTTGAGTACTCTGCCAGCGTTTCAACATTGTTTGTATCTGTCAGATTAATGCCAGATCCTAATAGATCTATGGCTGTGGCAAGTAATCCTGCTTCTTCCAACAGAGCAACCGTTTTATACCAGCACCATGCTCCGAACCCTTCTCCATGGATCAGAATAAGCTTTTTTACCTTGATATTCTCCAAAAAGTCTGGAACCTGTAAAGGGTGAATTGTTCAATCGAAAATACATATGCTCCATCAATACCTTTTAGAAGTGTGAGAACTTTATATTGCCTATCTTATAATCATGAAACTTTACAGTTAAAGTGCATCTAAAAGAGTATAATATTTCCTTATCTTGAAAAATATAGGAGAATAACCTTTCCATGGTACTCGTAGTCAAGTGTTTCTTTTTAAAATCTAAAAGAATGCTGCTTTGTTTTCCTTCACCTTTTATAACACAAGAGCATTCAATTTCTCTTTGAAACTTGACCATTGACTACAAAGCTGCCGGGAAGAATTCTTTTTTTTTTTCCCTTAATGATCCCCTTTCATAACTAATCGTCAGTTTCTGTTAAGATCCAATCATGGGATTTATCATGAAGCAACTACAGTGAACCCACTAATTTCACAAAAAAGGAAGAATAATAAATAATAAATAAATAAATAATTGACGGGAAAAGAAGAAAAGTGAAGGAAAGCGTGAAATAAGAATGGAAAGACCTGTTTGGCATTAGAGAAAGGATCAGGGAGATTCCGTCTTCGTGAGCTAGTGGAGCCAATCCTCCTGGACATGGATCCTTCGAATCTCTGAGATAATTGGTGCTGATGAAGTGCCATGGAGAGAGCTTGCTTGTGGAGGAACTCCTCCTCTGACAACAATTTTCTCTGAGACCTACCTACCCTCTTGCTTCTAGATCCCTGATTCTCTCTGGCATCCTTCTTGGTCATGCAAATAAAACGATTCCCCATAGTTGCACAAGTAAAAGCCCAGAGAATGAAAGGAAAGGAAATCAAGAAAATAGTGAAAATATGGTGAAGAGAGGTGGCATTGTGTTATGTGTGGAGCAGCAAAGAAGTTGAGATGATTCAAGTGTTTAAATATCTAGAGAGAGAGAGAGAGTAGGTGAAAATTAGAGGAGAGAGGTGCTGAGGAGAAGTTGGTTATAAATGCGAAAAATAAGTAGAAGACTTCAACTCAACCGAATTGAGCTGCTATTTAATGTTATGTTTGTCTCTTTCTCTTCTCTGTTTTCAACGCTGCCAATTACAGAGTTCAATAGTCAAATGCACGCTTCCTTCTCTTTTACTGCTCGCAACCTCAGAAATCAACCATCTTCGCCAATCTTATGTGATTACTCACTCTGTTACCAATTCAAAGAATTCGAATAGATAACGATTGACATATCTATTTGAGAAAATTGTAGAGACGTAGAAAAGTCAATAGTTCATGTTTTTTGGTTGAACCACATATTAACGGATTTGAGCGATAGCATTTTGGTTATTGGAAAGATAAACAGATATTGGTGGTTCTAATACGAGAACGCGTACGAGTCTAAGTAATGTTTTTATATCTGCTCCTCTCCAACATTGATAAGTAAATAAAGCTGCATGTGCAGTGATTATATAGTAAACATGACACCATTAATTTTTACTGTAATTTTAGAAATCTCCTCAACTCGGTTTCTGAAGAAAACCGTTATGCACCTATATTTTGCAACCACCTCTTATCATTGTCTAACAAAAATTTAATTATATATCCGGTAATTTTGTATAGTTATAACTTATAACTAAAAATAGCTGCATATTCACATGTTGAGTTGACGATGATGTCCAAATATTCAGCTCAGTGCTTGATAAACATGTTCACTTGACCTTAAGATACAAAGAATAATGAAAATGAACATCCTCCAAGTGGAGCAAGTCTCCATATGTTGAATTTAAATATTTGCTTTTTATCTTTTATAATATTGAATTGAATTTCAGTAAGTTTTTGGAATGAAATTAATCTGACAGCTTTAAGAAAAGAAATTAGTAGGCATACCAAGAATTTAAGATGCATTTACATTCTGAAGAGTTAAAGAAAAAACAGAAAGCATTTGAAGGTAGAGTCATTATCAAGAATCCACATACGATTCTCCACCACTAGTTTCGTACGCTGTTGGGAGGAACAAGCGTAGCATAAAGAACAAGAAAGAAAAGTGGGCTGGGCCAGAATGAAATCCACAAAAATCCAGCCCGCCAACTATCTCTACACATGAATTATGAATATCAACCACCATACTTTTCTTTTGAAAAGAAAATATACATAACCCTATAAAAAAATTGACACTCATGACGTCTAAAAGAAAAAGGAAATTTCTTGCCAATTTACAAAAAAATCCTGCTAATTTTCTTCTGCTACACTTCAAAATAAAGGTCAGTACTCAGCCCAAAAGAATTACCTGCCACTCATTTTCATTTGATTTTGGTCAAAGAAAAAAAATAGATATAACTTATTCTTCCCGTTCCGGGTCCTCGTCAATGTCGCCATCTTGTCCGCCCCAATCCATAAGCAGGTTAAACATATCCGGCGAAGGTAACGGTGAAAGTAAAGAAGCTGATAACAAAGCTGAAGGACTTACCACAAAACTACTATTTCCATGTGGACTATTTAAAATATCACTTAAGAAATTTGGATCTGTTACCGGTGAGAAAAAACCTGATGGTACCGGAGGTAACATCGCCGGCTCCGGCGATAAGATCCCTGGAGTTTGACCGATATCTAATCCTTCCACAAAATTAAGGAGATCGCTATCCGAATCCTTATCGGCGTTAGTATTGTTTCTTTGTTTTGGACTTGCCTTCTCTGTTGCGGCTAATCGTGCTGCTGGAGACAGTTGGTGGTCGCCGGAGAATTCCGCTGAGGAGAGTCCGGTCAAGCGTTGGACTACAGTCATGAAGTTGGAGACGTCGGTGTGGATGATTTTTGGAGACAGTGAGTAAATGATGAGAGGTTGCGGTGGTTTCTTGATTTTGCTTTTGCGAGAAACTTTAAGGGCTGCAGGGCGAGGGCCTTGGATTTGGTTCTGTTTCTGTTTCCTTGGTGGTGAGGGTGGCCGTTTCCAGGGGTCCATAATTGTTTGCTTTGCTGAATGAGAAATAATGGATGGCGACGAGGAAATGCAAGGTAAGTATACCCAATTCTTGAGTTGGACTCCTGCACTGTTCAGTTCATGAAAGCCATAGTTATTAAAACCGGACCTGCCGGTTTAACCGCGAACCGGATGGGCAGCCAATTGGTTCAACTACTGAAAATCGAATTAAATCGAAAAAAATAGAATTGAACCGAAAAACCTGATAAAAACGAATTTTTTGCTAAAAAATGTAAAAAATTATTTTTTTTGTATATTTTCACCCACCCACATATATATATATATATATATATTTAAAAAATTTAATATTTTAAATTTTAAATATGTTATTTAATAATTTAATATACTTATTATCTATTTGGATCATTGTAATAGTATATTAAATTATTAAGTAATATTTTTAAAATTTAAAATACTATTTTTTTAAATAAATAAATAATGAAAATTTAAAATATACATATATATATATATTAAATTTTTATTATTTATTTATTTAAAAAATTAAAATTTTAAATTCTAAAAATATCACTTAATAATTTAATATACTTATTATCTATTTGAATTTAAATATAATTATACTCATATATTCAATGTTAATATTTTTTATATTTACTTCATTAGTATTTCATCTAAACATGAAATTATTTTCATAACATGTTGTCTTTTTATGTTTCTAACATATGATATTTAAAAATTTATAATTAATTACTTATAATAATAAAATTAAAATTATATTTTGTAACTTATTATTAGAATATTTATGATATATATTTAATGTTTGATGAATATTTTTTTAATTTTTATACAATAGTATTTAAAAATTATAATATTTATAATATTTTAAAAATATAAAAAAATACAGTTGAATTTGATTGAACCGATTGAATCATGAATCTTCAATTTTATTGATTATTTATTCGGCCCGATTTTAATATCATTGATGAAAGCGTGTGTAAGTGTATTCTATTATTGAATAATTGGGTTTTCGCCTTTCATATTAATTAATACTACTATTGCTATTACGAGACGGGGGGTAAAACAAAAGGTAAAATAATAATAATAATAATAAAAGAACGTGCCGCAAAGTCAGGAAACAATACAAGGACTTAATAGCTGGCTCTCGGATGCGAGGAGACTAATCCACTGGACCTGTTGAGGCAGTCATGCGCTTTATTGCGATTGGCCGCCCATTCATATCTCTATCTGTATCATTATCAAGAGGAATTTATACAAAATACCAATATTTGTACTCTACTTTCTGGCATAAAGAATGAAAGCCATGTTATCATTTACAGGTTATTTTATCCTAATTATCTATCTACATGGCCATGTGGAAATTGGGTGTTATTTGTTCATTTCACCGCTAGTTCAAAAATTAAGGATATAGAGTAGTTAAGAAAAAAGAAACAAGCAAATATTGCGGGAGAGATTTGTGAAAGTGGATCCGCTGCTGGGAAGCACATTACTTGACCTTTTTACCAATATTCGCGGGAGAGAATTGGTTTTTGACTGTGGAGATGATTTAAATGCACTAGAAATCAATTCATTTAGGAATTCTTTCAGGTTTTAAATATTTCACTAATATATGTGTTGGTTCTGGTGCGATATATTCATTTATGTGGAGCAAAAATGGTGCATGGATTATATAATAAGTTAATGGACCAAACACGAGATGAAGCTTTGGAGGATTTTATATATATATATTAAATAGTTGGTTGTATACGTGAAACAGCCATTTCTGGTTCTTCATGATAAAGATGATAAAGTGGCTGGATAAATCTGTAAGCAAATAATTTCTTGAGTAGATTCAGACAGAAACAAGAGCACGGAGCTATAGCTAGGAATGCGGCATGGCCTACCATATGGGGAGCTAGATAAAATATAAAATGTTCTTATGGTTAACAAAGTTGCCTTTGAAAATACAAGACTGGAGAGGCAACTGAAAGAGGGAACTGATTATCTTTTCAAGTTTATTTAAGGACATGCGTAGCAAGGCTACATGTATGCCCTAGAATTTAGGGATTCAGAAGAAAGTCCAGTGATGAAATTCTTGACTATATCAAGGTGAGGTATGATTAAATGACAAATTTTAGATAAAAAAACATTTGCCTTGCGTTTAGGTCTAGACAGGTAATCAGAACCCGTGAGTTTATCCTAAAAACTTAATCAGGTCATTGAAGAGTGGCTCATGAGGGCATTTCTGTCCCAAACTGAAGTCAGAATTTTGAAAAGTCTGTTAATTCTTCCAGGTATGTTTCCTTAGTTTTAGAGAGAGAAATCCTTCTTCAACCTCTATAAACCATAATCCAAAAAATCCTAATGCACAAAAAATCTCCATTGAAGTTCATCATCAAGACTTGAAACCTTAACCCCAACACCAAACTTGAGGTAAAATTTAAAAATCAATTCATAAGTGTCCTTTTAAAGTTCTTCCTTTTTGTACATATGTATCTTAATATCATGAATGTTTGCTGTGTTTTACCTTTATATGTTTAGATGATGTAAAAATGGTGTTTGAAGTCTTTTGATTTCTGTATGGTCTTATATAATCTATATCTATATACGAGAACATTGAATAACTCAATCTAATAAAAATTAAGATTTTGATTTTGTTTTTCGTCTTTCTCATAAAACTTTTTGGCTTTATAAAATCTCTCTTGCTCCCCTATTTTCATGGACAAAACTTAGTCAATACTGTACCAACTAATTTTTATATTCATGGTTTGACAATTCTTTTAAAATCATAAAAGACTTGAACTTAAAAATGGCGAGACGGACGGCTTGTCCGCAAGGACAATATACCTTGTCTTTGAGGACAAGGCTTGGTCCTTGTGGACAAACCTTCAACTTTATCTTCTTCTAAGATCTTTTTCTGAAATTTTAAAAATCCCTGTGCTTGTGCTTGTGCTTGTCCGTGAGGTCGTTATGACTTGTCCGTGAGGACGACTTGCCTTGCCTTCCAAATTTGTGTTCAGACGTTTTTTATTGTCCTCGCGGACACGTCTTCTTATCCTCAGGAACAAGTCTTCTTTGTCCTTACGGACATTTTGTCATCTTGTGATTCCTTCCTCAGCTCATAGAATAGAAGGATTTTTCCTGAATTGCAAACAGAAACACTGCACTATGTTGATGGGAGTGATCAAGATTGCTTTTGCACTTCTCATATTTGCCAGTTGTAAACTTTGAATACAAAGCCAAAGTGAATGATGAATTTCATTGCGCTCAAAAACCAAAACTCTATCTTATACTGTTCAATCATGACATCCCATATCTATAATAAGCATTCAAGTTGCCTCATCATGAGCTATAAAAAGTTGCCAAATAAATAACCACGAAGAAATCAATTTCTCAAATTCAGCAGAACTTTCTTGCTCTTGTCTGCCAGCAATGTGTAAGCCTTAACAAGCTCCTCCTTAACCATGAAAAGTACAGAGGCTGCAAAAACACTCTGTACTATCTTTGTGCCCATTCCCTTGTAAAAACCAGGTAAACCTTCATAACGGATCATTTTGATTATAGCATCAAGAGTACCTGCGTTTAAGCAATCAGAAAAGTCACTGAAGGGGACATAAATGCAAAGGATGAGGAAGTCTAAAACAACGTCAATGAGGACACAAATGCAAGTGAAGAGGAAGTCTAAGCAAGGAAAAAATTATAATCTACTTTAGAGTGGGCGCTTACATTCAAATCTATCAATGTTAATACAGCTCTCCACCAATGCTCCAAAAACATGATGCTAGCAAGGTTGATAGAAAATGAGGAAATGCAGAACTAAAAAACTTCAATATAGATTGGAAGGGGGACAGAAAAAAAAAAATAGAACTAACCATTTATGTTAGCCTGAATTACTTAAAAATTCGTATCTTTTTATCTTCTGAAACTTTTTATATATGAAAGCCATTTTTACAATTTTAGCCAAACATTGCAATTGTAAACTAAACCATGAGCTTTGACTCAACGGATAGAATGTCTTTGAAAGCCTGAAAGTTGCTTAGTTCAAACCCAATCTAAGCCCAAAAAGGGGAAAAAATGATATATAATTATGCTCTCAGAAAAGCATGTCCTTAATCTTAAAATTGAGACTCACATTTCACTAGAATTAGAAATACTCCTACATTCCACGTCAACTACAATGCATTATTGGTTGCTACTCGATACATGACCTAAAAGAATTTTGACCCACAACTCAATTCATTTCACTAGTTGCTGTTCAAACCACATTTTTGAGAGCCGTGGGTACAAATGACTAGATAACTTTGAGATCAAAGAATGCTTGAGAATAAATAAAAGAAATACAAATACCACTTAATTATGAGACCCGCTTTGCCCTATGGTTGTACAACCAGCCAGCATCAAGGCTTCTTTTGTTAAAAATTTCCAATTGTAAAAGTTCAAAATCCCCAACAAGAGGTTGTGGGTCCAGATCTTGGTGGGTGAAGTGGAGGTGATTGAGAGGAGAGCACTTAAGCAACCCCTATAGCATATCTTGTTTAACATAAAGTCCCATAAAAAATTAAGAAGTTTGGTCCAAAATGCAAAAAGGTCAAAAACAGTAATGTCCCGTTGAGTTATGCATCTGAAAGCAAACCTGAGTATCTCAATGAATTATTTCCGCCAATCACCTGTTTTGCTTGAAGCCTTGACTGCAAATAAGGAAACACCGCAAAGAACAGACATGAAGGATAAATATAGACCAGTTTGTTGTGTGTGTAATGTTTTCCAAAAGTGAGGAAGGGCAGAGGCAAACTGTGCTAAATCAATCAATATCTCATGCATAGATAATAGCAGGCAAGAAATTCATCTCAAGCTGCTAAGGTGGCAGTGAAAATCATCTATCTAAAACACTCCCAACAAATCTTTTGAGTTATAGGCAGGGTCACATCCACTATTACTTGAGAAAAAACAAAGTGTAGAGAGTAAGTTTCTCTCGTGGAATTGGCAACAATGACAGATGGTTTATATTATGTCTGTTTTATTAGTAATTTGCAATGATAACTCATGATGCCACAACCTTACCTTGACTACCAACAACGGGTATGTTGAGACAGTTGCTCCAAGTTTTGCCAAGGCTCCCAATAAGAAGACCTTTTCACATGAGAAGAGAACAGAGAATATTTAGGATGCCTACGTCAAAGAGAAATATTTGCTAAAGACTGACAGGACTGAGTTGATTGCTTTCTGGACTATATGACCTTATATACTGAAAGTGGTTTATACCTCCAGGGCGGATATGTTTTTATGCCCCGGCTTGCTCGCAGACCGTTTTCCCCTCAGATGCTTTAATGATGTCTCATAAATCATGAACTGGATGGATGGATTGCACACCTGCAATGCATAATTCCTACTCATAACAGGAGTAAGTTGGTGGCCTATATTCATAATAATAATCAAAATGAAGCTAACCATAATGAGGGTAGGAATGATGCCTTTCCAAAATCCAGTGATCCCAGCTTCATTATAAACTTCACATGCCTTCAATAACATAAATGGACATGAGGAACTAATTAAAGTCATTACAATACAAATGAACAAAAATATCAAAAGTTACAGCACACGTGATGTGATTATGAATAGTAATATGATGCTAAACAACTGATTCTCCTCTCTTATAGTTGTTTGTATTAAGCGGTGCGGAACGATTACATTATATACAAACAATCATGAACAATATCTTATGAAGGTCCATTGGGGAGCAAAGGCAGTAATGGAAACGCACAAAAAAAAAATGTGACAGAAATAGTTACCAACCGCATGTAGAGTTCCATAAGGATGAGGTTTTATCAAATCAAGTTCATCCAGTTTGTCCTGAAAAGATGTGCCTACCAAACCGCTTTCAGAAGCTTCCCTCAACAAAGCTTCTTTCTTTCCCTCCATTATTTTCTTTTCTGCTTGCGTATGTGTCTAGAAATAAGCATAAAACATCATGTACAACCTTCACTGGACTCCAAACATTTATCTTAGAGTCAAAAGGCTGTGCATCAGGGAAACAGTTGATAAAGCATTCAAAGAATATGACTCATTCTAGACCGAATCAGCTTCACAATTACGAGGAAATTATACCTCGATGACCTGCATACCATGGCTCAAATAGAAACAAAAAAAGAATCATGTATCTAGCTGTAAAACAAGCAACGTAAGTATCATCCAACAGGCGGGTACTGTCATCCTATACATCAATTGTTTGTTTCTTATGTGTTTGTGTGTACTGTGTCATGACATTGGACATATTTACTTCTGCTATCACATAACCAAATGGCTTAAAGAATCCAGATTGTAAGTAGTCCTATAAAATCGTTAAAAAGATAAAAATCCTATGAAATGCTAGTGGGTAAATATCCAGAGACACCTGCATACGAGTAACAAGAACCCATATTGGGTTTGTAAGCAGGACATTCAACGACCTGCAAGATGAGAAAAATTTAGTAAGAATATTAGTGGCGATCCCCATTTTTATTGCTAAACCAAATGTGATCGCTAGACACATGTCTAAATTTATATTTTATGATGGCTTAGCTTTAATTTTATCCTTTTTACTCCCAAATAAATGTGAACATTACAGAAAGTCACTAACTAATGAAACACCGACCCAGCAATAGCAGCCACAACAAGCCAAGAGGCCATGCCAACACTACCATCTCCACGCCCTTTGGATTTTCGTGCAGCTGCGATGGCCTCAGCCTTGTTCTTGAAAACTTGATAAAAGTAGTAATAAATGCCCTGGCAACATGCAGAAGAAGATAATGAGATCGGAAAGCATGCTAAGTCGGCATGAATTAGTTCAACTAAGATTGATTATATACAACTATGTTGATTGGAATAGGGAAACTAGGTCTTCTGAATGAGGTTCCGTTATATTAGCAGAAAGAGCAGTAGAAAAATTGCGGTAACATATTTGATGGGCTACGAATTAACCGTCAAAGGCCAAGGAATAAGAGAGAGAGAAGGAAAAAAAAAAAAAAGAATGAATGAATGTAAAATCGAAGATAATTGATGGTGAAGTATGCACATATAGTTAGACATAGGGAGAGAGGAAAGCAGCAACATGAATGAAGTAGTTGACCTGGGAAGCAGCAGTACCAAGCAGAGAAGGTTTAAGGCCACTATAAAGTCCACCCCAACCTTCAGTTCTAATAACCTGATAAATTACAAATAAGAAGACAATAAGTTGGAAGACAAAAGAAAACAGAAAAAGGAGCGAGCAAGTTTGCAGGTAGACCTGAAGAATTTGAAAAAGAGCGCCAGGTGCAGGGGGTTTAGGAAGAGAATCAAAGTTCCTCTTCTTGGCCAGTCTTTCCGTTTGCTGGCGCGTATTTACCTGCGGTTTTGAGATGAATTAAAATTAAAGCAAACACAAGAAGATAGAAAGAGGAAACGACAGGGAATACAGTTTGAAGGGGATAAGTGATTATCTGGGCGATAATACCGCCACCTGCTCCAGCTAGCCCATTCGCAACTGCGTCTGACTTAGACATGCTCTTCTCTTCTTCTCTCCTTTCTTCTTCCTTCTCTCTCTGTTGGATCCTTGCTTACCCCTTTCTTCATACTACTTCTGCTCCTCATAACACAAAGTCATCTATCCAATTTTTTCACTCAACTCCTGACAATCATTAATTAGAATGAAGATAGATTTTGCTAATTTTTATAAAAATTTATATTCAATAAATTAAATATTTGTTTAATTTAAATACAGTGCAGAAAAAATTATTAATTAAATTGTTAAATATTTTGTTTACATGTACATTATATGAATATATAACGGTAGAGTTGAAAAGTTATCTTAAATTTACCAGTAGGTATGAATGAGAAAAAAATATGGGTGATAATGTAAATATTAAATACTAATAATTTAATTAAAGAAAAATGGATTGCTGTAATATTTCTAAATTCTTAATTATATTGTCAAACAATTATATACATATGTATATCTTATGAAATTCCCATAATTTTTTTTCTCATTTTTGAGGGTATATACATATAGTATAGACATACATATTAATATTTTTGTCAATTCCACTTAGATTTATTAACTGTCATTTATTGATATTATATACTCCCTCCGTTTTTTTTATCAATTACTTTTGTTATTTTTACTAGAATTAAAAAATAATAAATAAATTAAAATTTAATATTAAATTACGTAATTAAGACTAAATTATTAAATTTGATTGGTTCTGACTTTATTAGAAAAAAATAAATTAAAAAATAAATTAAATTACATTGAAAGTTTAAAAGTGACAGATAAATATAATTTAAATTTTACTTAAAAGTGACAAATAAAAAAAAACGGAAGAAGTACCTTTGATATATACATTTAGTATACATATGTATACCTCGTGTGCATTTAAATTTTTGAAATGTTATTTATTGACAGCATACACATGTATAACTCGTGAATTGCATCTGAATTTGTAGTCTATGGTGTATATATATGTATATCTGTATATTACACCTGAATTTGTAAACTGACATTTATTGATGGTATGCACATATGGCATACAAATGTGTATCTCGTGTGTTGCGCCTGAATTTATAGTCTGTCATTTATTGATGGCACGCACGTGTGGTATATACATATGGCATATATATGTATACCTTGTAAAATACATTTGAATTTGCGGATTGTTATTTATTGATGGTATGCACATGTAACATACATATATGTTATACACATCTGAATAAAAACTTGCATAACAATTAATTTAACTGTTAGCATCACTAGGACAATTTGCAAAAATAGCCACATAATAAAATCACAAGCTAATAGCATGCTACTTCAAAAATTTTAAGATGCAAAATATGATGAAAAAAAGAGTTATCTACAATTGATTGATTTAATTGATTCTAGCCTTACAATTCACGCTAAAAAAACAAAAAAATCTTGCCAAATTTTCTTTCGGTGGACATACATTTTTTTAACTTGATTTCTCAATCTTTAATCGCATAAAAGTCCAAATTATCATGCATTTCTTTTAAATTACATCACAATATTAAAGAAAAATAAAAAATGATATATTTTTTTGAATACAAAATAAATTTTCATTAATAATCTAAAAAATACATTTGAAAATTACAAATAAATTTATAAAATTTAAAAGTATATAAGACATATAAAATTAATAAAATTATTGAAATATATCTCTAAATTTTTTCGATAAAACAGTAGATAATAGTAATATCGCTGGTAATTTGGCTTTTATCGGAAAACTCAGTACATCTGTTGTCTACAGAAAAATTCATTCTAAAAAATAAAAAACTTTCATAAAAAAAATAATAACCTCCAAATATGGAGGATAAATTTACACGATAAAAAATTTAAATTACATTCAACGTTAATTAAACGAATTGGATTTATAAAAACACATATAAAATATGGACAATCACGAAAATCAAATCTAAAATAAAAAATTTCGTATTTGAGTTTATTTAAATCAAAATACAAAAAAATTAAAAATAAATAAAAAATAATGAATAAAATTAAAATTTTAAATTTATATTGATTTAAAAATTATTATAGAAAGAATTGAAAAAAATAAAAAAATTAAAAAACACAAACATAAATTTAATAAAAGAGTAAGACGAAAGAGAAGTGGGGCCGCTGCCTGTAAATGAACTGACATCAATCCTAAAATTAGACAAATAAAATAAAAATGTTTGAATTTAGGTAAAAAAGGAGGCTAGATTGTTTTTGTAGAAGCTGTGGAGAAGAAGCTAGGTTCTTTTTAACAAAGATATCTTAAATCAGAACTCTTGTGCGCACTGTCGGAAAAACTGATATATTAAAGTGCATAAATACAATAAAAAAAAATTAGTAGTAGTTTGAAAAACTTGGCTTTTACTAGAGATAGAACGTGGAGTTGTTGATTTTAGCGTTACTTATTCGTCATTATATGGCTTAGTTTAAGCCTAAATCTGCTCTGAGCCGCCAAATTCTCATCAAATCTCAACAATTGAACAAAACAAAACCGTGCAAATAATCTAAACCGTTGCAAATGCCACCAATCATGGCCATCGAACTAAGCCAGTAGGCTTGAATGTTTGCTTGCACTTCTCCAAATCACCAAGTAAATCCCCAAATGCAATCAGATGACGCATTGAATTATAATTAGTTTATTCGCAAAAAAAATGGGCCGATGATAGAGAAATCAACTAGTGTTAAAAAAGTTGGATAGTTTTAAAATAAACATAAGCAAATAATTAAAATGAAATGTTTTTTGAAAATTAAAAATTAAAAATGGAACGCTTTAAAATCTGTGGAGCATACCCGGAGAAGAAAAATTAGAAAAAGGACAAATCATGTAAATTTCTCAAAAATAAATAAGAAAGAAAGAAGAATTGGGTTGAAACTCGAATATTTGAAAAATACAAAAAGGATTGAAGCATACGGTACGCGACGAAGAAAATGGTACACCGCGGCAGGTTGTAGTCAACGCCAAAAAAATGAAATGACGCCTGCGGGAATTGGGTGTATCTATGCATCCCCATCGTTCTGGGCGACTTGTTGCATTCTAACAGCGAACAAACAGAAAGAATCTCCATATCTGTTCCTTCTTTCTCATTGTTATCACCATCTATTTTATCTTTCCAGTTGTTTCCCTCCTCTTTCCCCTTTTTTTCTTCTTCAATTTTAGATTTATGGTTATTTTTATATCCTTCATTGCACATTAACAAATTCATCCGTCAATCCGAGAGAGAACATCGGTCCGGATTTCGATACAGCAAATTCTCCTTATATAAAGCGAAGTTTTTGGTCGATCGGTTCAAAAATGGTAAAGGAGACGGATTACTACGACGTGCTCGGGGTCAGCCCCACCGCCACCGAGGCGGAGATTAAGAAGGCTTATTACATCAAGGTGGGTGTTTCCACGCCATTTCGAATTCCTTCCTTTTAAACAAAAAATGTTGCTCAGCTATTTTAGCGAATTCAGCTTTTTGTGAATGCCTAGTACCTTTCTGAATTACATGCTATGTGGATCGCATAGTGTTGATTGGATCTGCTGGTGTTACTTTTATACTGATAATCACGCTTAGTAGCCAAAGCTATTACTGCGTTTCTGGTTCACTATTTTGGCCTAGTAGTCAATTAGAAATCCCGTTTAGCTTTCATTTATTATCGTCAATTGTTGCTGCCTTTGTAGTTTCCTTCCTAATTCCTCTTTTTTTTTTGGTTCGCAGGCACGGCAGGTTCACCCCGATAAAAATCCTAACGATCCTCAGGCTGCACAAAATTTTCAGGCAAGGTTTTGCTTTTTGGATCTGTTATCTTTGCTAAGTGAAGATCGCTTGAGTAGTTAGGTTACTTTTCCTTTGCTCTCCACCACTGCTCTCCCTTATTTCCTTTCTTCTTCTCCCTCTTCAATTAAACCATTGTAGCTCAAGTTTTGACAGGGATGTGTTGGGATTACTGACATCTGGTCAGTGATTGTTAAAAATTCATTGGATCAGCTATACTTCTACTGCAACGTACTTAATATTTTGAAATAACAGCTTATTACTAAACTGCGTATCAGTATCAAACAAATTGAATGTAATCTAGCAAGAAAAGAAAGAGAAAAAAAATTACTCTAGTGACCATAAGCATTCATTCAACAAGCATTGCTGATCAGTATGAGAAACTGACATCAATTTTCGTTGGCCCCATGGAACTTAGAATTTGCCCTTACAAATTACATGTTCTTGTGGAAACTAAAAAAGTACGAAAAAGATAACCTCTGTATTTTTTATTATTTATTTATTTTGTGTGTGTGTGTGTGTTTTACTACTAATTTGCTTGGTAGGAGCAGACGACTTGGGGGACTAATGTTTGAAGGATCAGTAGAGGAAATGGCCTACTGGAAATTTCCTAATATCTTATTGAAGTTTCATTCATTTGGATTCAGGTGCTGGGAGAGGCATATCAAGTACTGAGTGACCCTGCACAACGGCAAGCATATGATGCTTATGGGAAATCTGGAATCTCAACGTTAGTTTCTTTTTCTTAATCTATTAATAGATTTAATTTAAGGTTGATAAATGTCATGCATTGGTTGGGGGTTTGAATTTCTTTCAGCCCAGCTAGTTTTCTAGAGATTCCCATCCACCCTTATACTGCCTTGATTTCCTAGTAGTAGGGTGGGATAGGAGTTGCAGGCCTGCCTTGCATCATTGCCAAGTAGCATTAATATCCATGAGAATCTCAATGATTTCTTGGTTTGCCTATACCTTATCTTGGTAACACCTATTCACATATTGTTGTTTACTTTCAGAGATGCAATCATCGATCCTGCAGCAATTTTTGCTATGCTTTTTGGTAGTGAGCTTTTCGAGGACTACATAGGACAGCTTGCCATGGCATCAATGGCTTCATTAGACATTGTCACTGAGGGAGAACAACTTGATACTAAGAAGTTGCAAGAGAAAATGAGGGTAAAACTCATAACTTTCCATTACTTGTAATTATAAATGATAATTGAAGTTTTTGATAACTTACTTTTGTTGATTTCTATGTTATATGTTTACAAATATAACCATTACTTTTTGCTAGTAACCTAGGTCTAATTAAAGTAATTTTAAAATTTTGATGGTGACAAAAGAAAGAGCTGTAGAAAATATTTGGTGACATTTTGTTCTTACTTTTATTGCTCATATTACTGGCCTAACCAAAGCTAGTTCTGGTTCACTTTCAAAATGGAAGTGGAATGTAATTTCTGGAATAGAAATGCGGTTATTTGATTGGTGGACAAGGAATTCAAGTGCTATTTTTTATTGACGTAATTGTCAATCTGGTTGATAGTAATAGTTATTGTTGATGACTGTTGGTTTTCCTAATTAGATTAGGATTGTCTTTTATATTCCTAGTTAGAGTTATCTTTTTATTTCCTTATTAGTTTTTATCTTTTTTTTTGTTAGGATAGGATTTAATTTTTTATTTTTTTAGCTTGTTCATTTTTAGAATATTAAGAACAAGAGATGGCAATAAATTCTCTTTCTCGAAACCTTCACGGTCTCGTAGCCATAAAACCTGTTTTTTATTCCCATTAATGTAACCCTGCAACCTTATGGCTTTGATAAACAATAAACAAGAGTTTTTAAGTACATTTTTCTTGAGATTTCCATTAAACTATATTTCATTATGTAGAAAACAACTTTGTTTTCTTCTGTAGGATACAGGTTGCTTGTGGATATTTAAATAGCTAAGTGAAGGATGATATATCATGGGTGTTTCTTTTTCCTATGGAATTCAAGTTGAATGATCTACTAATCAAATAAATTGGGTTCTGCTTTTAATTGGTGCTGTGCTTGTTTACCACAGGTTGTTCAAAAGGAAAGAGAGGAAAAGCTTGCGCAGATATTGAAAGATAGACTAAACCTATACGTGGGAGATGGGGATGAATTTATAAAAAATGCTGAAGCTGAAGTAACTAGGCTCTCAAATGCAGGTAAACTTAGTGTGCAATTTTTGTATTTTCTTCTGTTGGGCACTTAAGTCATCACCCATGTACACAAGGAAATCTATATTGGGAGCCGGTAGGATAATGTGCAATGGCAATTTAAATTAACCAGTAATATTGGCTTGCCATACTGACTTTGCTCAGGATTTGACTCTTGAATTTCTGTTAATTTAGTATTAGTATCATCATGGTGTCATCCCTGTCCTCGCATTTTATTCTTTATAATGGATAACCTTTTGACTGTCTTTCCAATCTGTATCTCATACTAATCTCCTCTTAAACGTGTATAAATATGTTTTTTTAGATTATGATTGAAGCATATCAAAGACATTTAACTAATATGCATTGTACATTTAACTGATATGTGTTGTTCTCTGCAGCCTATGGTGTTGACATGTTGAATACAATTGGCTATATCTATGCACGGCAGGCAGCGAAAGAACTTGGAAAAAAAGCAATATATCTGGGTGTGCCATTTGTTGCTGAATGGTTCAGAAACAAAGGGCACTCCATCAAATCCCAAGTTACTGCAGCAACAGGTTGGTTTGTGGCCAATGATCATGTCTATGTGGCTAATCTTTTGAACTTGGACTGTTGGCTTTTTGGACTTCTATTCAATATTGGCTTGACGTTGCCAAATTGTTACTTGCTCTCAAAGTGTTAAATATATAATGGGCCATCTTCTTCATGTGGTGCCTGATGTGAGCATTTGCATGTTTATTTCTTTGCTTTTTAAAAAAAAAAATTTCCCTCTTTTCTGGGTACACCCCCTCCAAAAAGAGTAACAAGCCATTAATGTAGTATTGCACTTTTTTAAATTTGGTTGGTAATGCATGGAATGCTAATATACAACAGCCATGCTCATAAAATCCACAGGCTATATTGGAAGAAATGGTATATTCAGTTAAAATATTGCTTGATGTGAATATCTTTAAGGTAAATTTGTCACCTCATATCTACCTTGTTTGTGTAATGGAGTCATTCCATGAACATCCTAAATTTTGGTTCATATTTTTCATCCAGGAACAGTACAAATCTCAGTTAATGTCTAGAATTGAGCAGAAGCATTGTTCCACAAAATTTTTGGAAAAAAAATATTTGATTTATTTACTTGTTTGTTTATGCTTGCCGGCTGTTCTAGGTGCCATTGCCTTGATCCAGCTACAAGAGGATATGAAGAAGCAGCTAAGTGCAGAGGGAAACTATACTGAGGTAGAGCTTGAAGAGTACATGCAATCCCACAAGAAGTTGATGATTGATTCCTTGTGGAAGCTTAATGTTGCAGATATCGAGGCCACTCTTTCACGTGTTTGCCAAATGGTTGTTTTGCTAGTCCATAGATATTAAAGGGTGTTGAATAACATTGATTTAGGTAATATGTGCAAATTGTTTGGTGGTAATCTGTTAATGGTTTATTATAGGTTCTTCAAGACAACAGTGTCAAGAAAGAGGAGCTTCGTGCACGGGCTAAGGGGCTGAAAACTCTTGGTAAAATCTTTCAGGTATTTGCTTTTAGTTCAGTGCATTATGTCTTCTATTACTGATTTCCAACAAAAGAATCTAAGAGTTTCAAATGCTCCATGCATGCAGAGTGCAAAGTCTTCTAATGGAAGCGAGAATGATCCTGTACTAGATGGTCCTATTCATAAACTGAATGGGAATGCACACCATGATACTTCTTGTCCAAGCACATCGCCAAGTTCTAGAAGTCTTGAAGAACCATCTTATAGTACAATGGTACCACAGGTATGTTTCTCCTTTGCAAAGAGTATTTTTCATATAAGGATCCCTTCCAACCTCCTTTTCAATTGCAAAGAAATATGGACACCTGAGGGCAATATGGGTATACCCATTATTAAAGAAGGTTATATTTCAAAATAGTCTAGTTGTTTTCAAGTAACTTTTTATGGGAATAACAGCACAGAAGTTAAATGATGTTAGAGAATACAGTTGTAACAAATGAGCAGGTAATTTGAAAAGGCAATCAAGAAAAATGGTTTCCTGAAACTGTTTATCTTCAGCAGTCCTGCTTTGGTACATATTCATCTGTTAATATCCAGCCCATTTTATCAACAAATGCAGTATCTTATAACAGGACTGCTGTTCCCTATGTGTATTTTCAGTTTCGGCACTTCTCTTTCCTCTTTTCTGCACATCCGGTTAGCTAGCACGTATGCATTCGCTTGCAAATCAGAGTCAAGTTAAATTCCTTCATAAAATCCATACCTAGAAAACAGTATAAATGTGGCTTGGGTTTATTCTTTAAGAAGGAACATTTTATCATTGACCAAATTATGTGCTTTGATGAACTAAAGGTTGATATCAGTTTGCTAGAGTACTAGCAGAGCCATCTCTCTTGGTTTTTTCTAGTGAACCATTTATGAGCTGGCTGAATTACTACAGTTATTTTGCATATGATTCAATAATCATCCAATTTTTGTTGGAGTGCTGGCTGACTCCTTTTCTCTCTCCTGTCTTTCTGCTCTTCAGGAGATTCTTGTCTCGACCCCTTCGTGTTTATGCTTCCCTTGCCATTCCCCCTTACGAAGCCTTTTGGTTATAAGAGTATTTTTTTGCCAATGTTCCCCAAAAATATAGTATCATGCAAGGCTTCTCTCTATATTTATTCAAATTGCTAAATCAACATCAACAGGAATATTGTAAAGAATCAACTTGTGAAGGCACATAATTGTACATGCACACACACAGTCTCTCAGCATGATGTGGCAATAAGGTTGATGATACTGCCAACTGACGCTGATCCTTGGGTCTGGTGGTTCTGACTGTAGTCATGGCAACTCTAATGCTTAAAGATTGATCAGCCTAAATAAAATGAGGGAGTAATTAACAATAATGGTGAATGGTATTTAACAATAATGTTGCTGACTTTTCCTATTTATGTTCAGTTTAATCTCTAACAAATGCCTGGAACATGTTCAACACGTTTTTACATGTTCAAAAAAGAGTTACTGGAAGGGGGATCAGGCGAAACAAAGTCACTCTAATTTATCTTAATTTCCATCTTTTTAATTTTAAATATTGATGTATTATTTTTGTTCTCATGAAATCGTTGGATGCTATAGAGCCCCTATGTGGAGGCTTCACACTTTGCTGGCGCACAGTTTGACAACTTCCCAAGGCCAACAGCACCACCTGGTGTCATGAAACATTCATCATCAGGCGGCAGTGACTGAGGATGAAAAGAGTGGCCTAGTGCTTGCAAACTTTTGTACATGTCCTAATGTTGTGGATCGTGGAAGGTTATTGAATTTTTATATTTTGAATGTGATTGTATGAATTGATGCCCTGGGAACGCATCCCACCTCCATGTTAGCAGGCTGTGAATGATGTATGTAAGAATGTCGACTATTTATAGTGGGAGGGATAGAGAGATTGTTGTAATTTTTTCCAGTCTCTGGATGGCTGCATGTTGGCTTTCATCGTATTATGCTGTAATTTGCCCTTTTTGGGGTTGGGTTTGACATAACATTCAGGTTCAGGTTTTTTTTTAGCCATTTGTTCCTTAATGAATATCTGTAGAGCCATGTATATTGTTGTGCGCGGCTGTTAGAAGAATAATTTTGTCCTTCCCGTCAGACTGATGGTTTCTGCTAATAGAAACAAATATTATTGGATGACTAATCCTTGATGCGACAGCCATGATGCCCGTGGAGTTCATCGTATTTCCTTAAATCAAGAGGTTACTTTTTTCTTTTACAGAACAAGGCTGTTAATAGCCCTTGAGCAAAATTAGGGCTTAAAAATGGTCGTAGGGAGTGCGTTTATCACAGCCTTGGCCCAAGTTCAATGTGGATCATGGCGTTGTAGAATTGTGACAATATAGATCGATAGAGCATTTGATATGCTATGACAAACGATATTGACGGTTTCGTTGCAATGGCAGCATATCTATCTCGAAAGCAATTGGAAGATTTGCAAGGTGGTATGGAGTCATTCGTGGGTCAATATTGGTCAACAGACAGTTGAATTGTTGACCCTTAAAGCCATTGTAACACTGCATGATGACAAGTAAAATGCACAATAAGTTCCTTGCGATCACCTGTAAGAATAGACAAAGGACTGGTGAATTTTCGATAAGAGAATTTCCGACGGTCAAATTAGGATTTTTGTGTAAAAGAGTAAGAGTTTGTAAGCAAAAAAGTAAATAAACATTTCATACCTGTTTTTTTTCTTTTTATAGGATGAGTCAGCACGTTTTCAGGAGATAATGGGAAGAGTTTCCCCTTTTTTTCGGCCACTAACCTATTTTCGGCGATTCTCGAGAAAAACGTGAGTTAATGGTGACTGTTTGTCCATCATGGTGGAGCTGTTTTCGGAACACGTTCATAACTGAACTATGTCTCGGTTGGAGAGCTCGGAAAAGTTGAACCTTTAGTCGGTTTACGGGATCTCCATTAAGCTAGGTGCTCGGTATATGCGAGACCGTTGGACCGGTCCATAAGTTCGGTTGTTATCACTATACTTTTTTATTATTATTATTTTGGCAGAACTTAGAATGAAATGAAAAGAAAAGAACGAGCGGTGCATAAGTATGTGGATGATCTAGATTCAGAAATCGCATGCATATTGAATTGTGTGATACAAAAAATACAAGGTGAGATAGCTGTGGTGTTGATGTTAATAGTCGTAAGAATGTATTTTTGAGAACTAAGAGAGTCATAAAGCTGAAATTGGAGAATTTTTATTATTTATTCAAAGAAAGCAGAAACAGTTGTCCTATCAAAAAGAAAAAGGGAACGGAGAATGTTTTTGTTATAAAAGGGTGAAAAGAGAATGACGTTAAGTTAAAAGTTAAGTAACCAAAGAGGTTAAGCCGTCTAGTCTACTATTTACTATTTCAAAATAAAATAAAAGGAATGATTTACATTTTTACATTAACCAGAAATTAACACCAACGGCATCTAAGCGTCAAAAAGTGTTTTGTTATATTAGCAGAGGTAGGAGCCGAAGCAAAGAACCGACGGAGGGAGATTGGGAAGGATAAAGATATTGAGTGGCCGAGTGAAGAAACAACGAAATTCCCAATTTTCCTCCCACAACATAACCTCACTACTTGCGTTGCCGTGTTTTGAATTTTGATTCTTTCATTGTACTTTAGAAGTAGGTGGACTTTGAAAATTCCGAAATCTGCCTGCCATCAGGCAAAACCCCGTCTTAATCGCCTTTCTTCCTCTTCTGCTGTCGGAGTCCTCCTTCTTTCTTCCCCTTGCTAATTCAACAACTGGGATCTGCTTCAATTTCGTCTCCACAGATGGAGGCCGAGAACAAGAAGTCGCCTGTCTCCGATGTCGGGGCTTGGGCCATGAACGTTATTAGTTCCGTCGGTATTATTATGGCCAATAAGCAGCTCATGTCTGCTAATGGTTATGCTTTCGGCTTTGGTAACATTCCTTCTCCTTCTCTATCTATTGCTTTACTTGTGGAGATCTCAGATCTCAGATCCCCAAGTCATTTCTTTATCTTGCCTATCCTGGATCTGTTTTATTTTACTTATTTAAAATTTTTCAACTCTATAATTTCTTTCAGCCACGACCTTAACGGGATTCCACTTTGCGGTTACGGCTCTCGTGGGACTACTGTCTAATGCTACCGGTTTATCCGTATCAAAGCATGTCCCAATGTGGGAGCTTCTCTGGTTTTCAATTGTTGCCAATACGTCTATCACTGGCATGAACCTCAGCCTTATGCTTAATTCCGTCGGATTTTATCAAGTTCGTCTCACTCTTCTATTTCACCTTTTATGCTTTAAATACCAACATTTTATCCCTATCGCAATTTGCTATCCCACTTCTTCTTCCTTATAATTGAATCTGTCACTTAATCTTCTAACATTGTTCACTGCGCAGATTTCTAAGCTCAGCATGATCCCTGTCGTTTGCGTCATGGAATGGATCCTTCACAGTAAACAATATTCCAAAGAAGTAAAGTTATCAGTTTTGGTCGTTGTTATAGGCGTTGGTGTTTGCACTGTGACTGATGTCAAAGTCAATGCCAAAGGTTTTATCTGTGCCTGCTTGGCTGTTCTGTCAACATCTTTGCAGCAAATTGTGAGTATTTATATAATTCCTTTACCCCTCATTTTGCTTGGATATTTTTTATTCTTCTGCTTGCCAGTCCTGGGAAGTTGCTCGACAATTGATTATGCACTTATTTAAACTCCAATTTTGTGAAATTTCATTTGAATTATTATGCGGTTAATGACAATTTTAACAATATTTACAAGGTTAGGTGTGTTGATGTCTTTAAGGTAAATGCTGGGATCTCTAACACCAATCGATATGAATCTAAAGAATGGCACTATTGAAAGTTCTAAGCTGATAGGCTGTAAACCTTGACTTAATTTTTCAAGTAATGTTATTAACAGGCCGATTTGATCACTAAGCTTAAAGCCATTTGGATGTCAGCAAGTATCTGTGGCTAAAAGAACATTTTGCATGTTGTGGGGTTGAAATCTAACAAAATCAACATTTGTTACTAAACTGTGAGTAAATGAGCAAGGAATCTAATGAACTGTATTGTTTTTTTCTTCAGTGCCTTTGGCATCACTTTTATGGCTGATTGCACTGATGATATATTAATTTGGAAAAAAGTTTGATTCATCTTATTTTCTTTTGTGAGACAGACTATTGGTTCCTTACAGAAGAAGTACTCAATTGGTTCGTTTGAATTGCTGAGCAAGACAGCTCCAATTCAAGCTGTTTCTCTTCTTGTTTTTGGTCCATTTGTTGATTACTACCTCAATGGAAAATTTATAACGAACTATAAAATGTCTACTGGTGCCATCGTAAGTACTCTCCTTTTTCTAGGCTTACTCTGGCTATGGATTTTTATATGCTGCTTCCATCTGTTATGTAATAAATTGTGTTGATACCTGCAGGTATTTATAGCTCTGTCTTGTTCACTTGCTGTGTTCTGTAATGTGAGCCAGTACCTTTGTATTGGAAGATTCTCAGCAGTTTCCTTCCAGGTTTTGGGTCACATGAAAACAGTTTGTGTTCTCACATTGGGGTGGCTGCTTTTCGATTCTGAGTTGACTTTCAAGAACATAACGGGTATGGTGATTGCGGTAGTAGGCATGATTGTTTATAGTTGGGCTGTGGAGGCTGAAAAGGGTGCAAGTAGCAAGGCAGTACCCGTTGCGAAGAACAGTCTGACAGAAGAGGAAATCAGACTTCTGAAGGAGGGAGTTGAAAGCACTCCCATAAAGGATGTTGAACTTGGTGAGACAAAGGGATAGAGATATACATGATTGTGGCTGGAAACTTGATCTTCTTCTATGCAGTCGTTTTGCCTATAGTTCGTTTGGGTGCAGCTCGACTCACCAGCTGACCCTGCGCGTAAAATCTTAGAAATGTGCTATTTAAACAATTTGTTCTTTTATTTAATTCTTGGGTGTTTTTTATATCATTCTTTTTTTTTTTTGCAAAAGCAATGAAAACCCAAATGGAAATGTGATAGATGATTGTGTACAACTAAATATGTCAGCAGAAAAGAACTTGGTAACCAATAGAAATGTTTTTTTTTTCTCTCTAATTTTGCTATTTAAATTTGGTTACACCCGTTTTGCTAAAAGAAATGGCGATGGAATGGAATGCTCAAATTGCATTCATATCCCATCATTCACATCACATGAATTCATTAGATGATAGCATATTGATGCGAACAACATATGGTTCTAAAAGTGGTTCATATTGGAGAGCTAGGTGACGTCTGCAGGACAGGACTGCATTTTTTGAAGTTGAAAGTAGGAAGTTTGCCAAATTTTAACGGTGTGCGGCTTTATAATTATTTCACAATTTTATTCTTTCTCTTAGTGTATCATGCGCTTATGCTCGTGCTGCTTTTTTTTTATTAATTTTTATATTTTGTAGAGATCAGAAAAAAGAAAAACGCATTGACACATCATCAATATTGCCCATTTGTTCGGAAAAAAAAAAGACATCAATATTGACCAAATAATTTATTGGGGCTAAAAATGAAGAAAATATATAGCAGAGCTATTTTATGCAATTTACAGCTCACAATTGTGCAAAGTATTTTATCATTTCTTTTTTCTTTACTACTTGTATAATTCATTACATCATTGCAACAAAAGGGTAATTTTGTTTCATGGCCTAAATTTGTATGTTTAGCAATGTTTGACCCCTCACATTTTAATTTTCTAAAAGGAACAGAATTTCTAACCTCGAAATCAAGAGTTGCTAGCTTCTAGAAAAAAACTCATAATGACGGTGGATTTCACTTCGGGACAACCATGAATTGGTCTTCAAAAGAAACAACTGTATTATGGAGGATATTTTAGTACATTTAGTTCTAAAATTGCCATTCCAAACTTTAGTCCGTACAAATACGTTGAGTGGCATTATGGCATTTTTGTCACGACATTTTTTAAAGATTGCGATATTACAAGGTCACGACAATTTTCTATCTTATTTTTGAAAAATTACGGTATTTTTGTTACAACGTGTTACATAATTAAGGAATATCAATAATCAAGTAATTGTTTTTATTAGTTATTGAGTTGGAACCAAAAAAAAAAAAAGAAAAGAAAAAAGAAATGGAAAACGGTGCCGCAAATGCCTGAATAATGGAATTACCAACAGATAATATATCATGTGCTGGAAATTGAGGTGCATGTGATTGTTGATGAGCTGTAAGCAATAACACAACTGTTTTCATTCAGCTTTCAAGTTGAAACATCTTTTATTTACGATGTAACTTTATATATAACGATATAAAAGGTTACAGTATTGATGACTTGTCAATCTTTTGAACTTACAAATCATGTTACGCTGTTATATTTATTGAAATCCTGGTATTGTTGAACTGAAAAGAACGAGCATTGTATTAATAAAATCGTTTTGTTGGTCGGAATTAGACAAAACGTTATAGCTTATACAGTTATAGGTGCTGAAGAAGCGACAATTAAAGTGGGTTATAATGACGTTTACGGGTTTACAATCGTAGAAAATAACTGTAATCATGTGGATCCGTCAAGTAATTAGAGTATGTTGACACTAACACCAAGATCAAATCATGTATATATATATCTGCGTGTTATACATTTTCATTTGTAAATTTATGATATTAATTATTACAACCACACCTATCAAATAATGGTGTGTGTAAACCTTCTGGAACATACCATCAATGGTGTAAAAAAATAAAGATGTGTAGAATCCAGGGTAAACGAAAAGAAAATGAATATATATATATATATATTAAAGGGAAAGAAGAGGAAGCGAAGATTGATGGGCATGGAAATGAGAAATGAGATCAGAAAGCTGCATGTAATGAGCAGAGGGATTGTTGGTTTTGAGAAGGTCAATAAGGTAGCGGAAGAGATGGATGTCACAGGCAATCCTTAGTGCTCCATCGTATGAATGACCAAACTCTTCCTCCGAAACTCGAAGCAGATCTTCAAACAATGGATGGTTTAGAAAATTGGCTTCCATCTCCATTTTGCGTTGTATTTTTTTCCCAACGCACACTCGAATCCGACCTTCTCCTGATGATCTTCTTCTCTCCGAACTCTTTGCTCCAGTACTACAGCACCAAATCATCTTTCTCACCACCCCACTCATTGGAAATATCGATCGATGTTGAGAAAATCATCATACAATTAACTCCCTAGCTATTATATGCACTGAATATATAATTGCATGCACGCTCCTGATCCATAACCAATTATTGAAAAGGGAATGTAAAAGTGAGGTGAATCCGCGGAAAGTCCAACTCTTGAGCTGGTTGGACGTTATATTATTAAATCAGCTTACCTACCAATGAAGCAGCTGGATAATATATATCAAAATTCCTTTTGTTAATGATGGATGATGCACTAATCATTAATTAATTAGTTTGTATTAAGAAGAAATAAAAAGAAAACTGAAATAGAAACAGATATGAAGTGTTAAGGCCAGCTAAGAAGCGCGTCTATAGTGGAAGAAGCAAGTAATAATGTAATAAGAGGAAACTAACTTCCGACTTCCAAGCCGGTGCTACTTCTGCGTGCCGTACATCATCACCCCACTAATATTAATTGCTTCAACAACAACGAAACTATTTCATATTTTTAATCTTTTCTTTTAAATCCTATGTATAACACACATCTGATCCAAAACCTGATTTTGAAGTCATGACTTTGACTGACTTCCTTCCTTAACGCCTTTCAGCATTATAAACCATAAACGAACAGCCCATTCTTTATTTTCTGGGATTTGATCACTGGAAAAGCCCATTCTCTTATCTTGGGGAAGATCGGCTTTGGGCTCTAGAAGGATTTAGAGGTCCGAACGTCTTGTTAACTGTTTGCTTAAATAATTGAGGTTACTAAATAACAAAACTAAGTGCAAATTGATTCATGTTAATTTTCTTGATATATTTATTTTTATTTCAAAATATATATATATCTATTTTTTGGAATAAATATCAAATAAAAATATATTTATGAAATTAGAATGCAGGATCAAAGTTTTAAAATATGGTAGAACATTTTAAAAAAAAAAAAAAAGTAAAACTAGCGAAGAAAACGAAACCAACGGGCTGAGTTCGATCATTTTGAGATTACAACATATTAGTTTAACCAAAATTTAGTTAGATTGTTCGATCATCAATGGAGGAGGAGGATATCGATTCCCTGTTTGAGGGGATGGTGTTGTTCACTCCTTCCCAGGTAGGTGATGAACAACATCAGCAGCAGCAGCCAGAACAAGAAGAAGATGATTCTCAGCATAACAATTCAACTCATGAATCTCCCTCTCCCACCACCACCACCACAATTACAAGTCATGGTATTAATACCAATGCATCGTCTGAACCTCTTGACGATAACATATTCTCTGACCTCACGCTTCAAACCCTAACTCCCCAATCAGATCCTATTCCTTCTATCTCCCGCCAGATTTCCAGGAAGAAGAAGAAAGCTGCTTCTCTCAGGATCGGATATGCCAGAGATGTTTCCCCCACTCATCACAATCTCACTCTTGAGGATCGAACTCTTCTAACCATTCAATCCAATGGCGATATGGAGGGTCAAACTCATCTATCCCCTCAATCCAACGGCGATTCTGCTGATGAATTGGACTCTTCCATCTCTGATTCCAAACCATCATCGTCATCAAAAGATGATGCTTCCCAATTGGATGCGATCCCCGATTCAAAACCATCTTCCTTATCAAAAGAGGATCAATTTCAACACATCAAGGCCCAGATCTCTGAGAAGCTCCAACGCTCTCGCGAATCAGCTGCCTCTGTCTCTGTAGCTCGCAAGGACGCCATCAGGAGAAGAAGAAATGCTGCCGACCAACTTAATTCCGCTTCCGCCAAGCTCCGGGAACTCGAATTACAGTTGGAAGCAGCGTGTGAGGCTGAAGATTTCGAGGCTGCTGAAAGAATTAGCGACAGCCTTGCTTCCGCTGATAAGGAGAGGCAATCACTTCTTGCTGCTGTTAAAGACGCTGAAACACTGCGTAACGCCATCGAGTCTGAAATGCAGCAAGTTCTCAATTCTCGGGTTGTTGCGGAGCAAGAATGTGCCACTCTTCTTGCCAATTTTGCCAAGGTCAGCTTATATCACAATTATTTTTTATTTTGTGAAATAAGAAACTATTCAAAGAACAATACTTTATTTTATTATATTCTGGAAATCCTAAATTCTTCCCTATGTCCTCTCAGGATGCGGAAGATAACGCAGATTCAATCTTGAAGGAAGCACGAGACCTCTCTTCCAAAGAAATGGATGAATGGTTTTCGTCAAGTGAGGCCTTGGAGGCAAAGAAGATGGAGTTGGATATCAAATCACACTTCATAAATGAAGCACTTCTAGCTGTAAATGATACTATTGAGCATTCGATTGAAGACTATAGGAAAGAGCAACGAATTCTTCATTCAAAAAGGGACCTTCTTAATGATGAACTCCAGCAGCTGCTCGCCTTAGTAAGAAACAAAGAAAAGGAGATATCAGAAAATGATATGAAAATCAAAGTGGTTGAGGAAAGGATTGCCAACGTGGTCTCCAGCTTTCAGGACAGTCAGTCAAGCATTGATGCCAAGCATCACAACTTGCAATTAGAACGTTCTCAGATGCATTTGCAGTATGAAACTTTAGCAACAAAGAGGAAGGAAATTGATAACTTCCTTGCTGAGGAAGAAGGCCATGCGGCCAAACTAAGGGAATTAGCCAAGGTTTCTGAAGATGAGTCAAAGGCATACCAGGAAGTTGTTAAGCTTAGGAAAAGCTTGATGGTGTCCATTTTAAAGTCCGTGGAGGACAAAGTGAGGCTGGCGAAGATAGAAGAGAAACTTATTGAGGATGTTCAGTTGCTCCAACAGGAAGTTTCCTGTACGAGAGCCTCCCTACAGGTTGGTATTTGTTTTCTATGTGTTTTATTTATGGTTTCATTTATTTCTTTTACAATCACGCACAAAACAAGGTCACGCCACTTTGGTTTCTTAACATAATCTTCAACGAACTGTTAGCATGCCTAAAATGCTAAAGTATTGTCAATATGGTCAAATTATCTGGCATGATTAATTGAATATGAATGCTTCAATCATTTACAGTTTCTTTGCTTTTTTTTTTTTTTTTTTTGGGGCTGCTTGCAAAATATTGAGATTTTCGGTCAAGGAAGTATCATGCTTGTTCATGGCATCAGTGAAGATGATGGAACTAAACGATCAGTAGCTTATTGGGTTTTGGCACAGATTCAGTGATGACGGCACCTCATTCCTGTAGCGTTAGTAAAACTTAACTAAACAGCACAAACAGAGAGTTCCTATAAATTGCCACATTTTCAACTCATAGTTGAAGTTGTAACATATAATCACGTAGTGGAAATTCCAGCCCATAAGTCATAACAAACTTGCTGCCCTTGTTTTGTTTTGTTTGCGTTTGTGCTTAGGCTATTGCCATTTATTTCTCAAATCATAACTTTCTGGGACGTTACCTAACTGGTCTTTATTATTGAGGTCATTGCATTGCTAATATTTCTTTTTCCAATTTTTCCAGGAGCTATCTTCTAAAAAGTCAAATATCCAGCAAAATATAGCATCATTCAAGCAGAGAATTTTCTTCATTGACAAAAGAGTTCCGGAGTTGGAAGCAGAAAAGAAGGTTGCTGCTGCAGCAAGGAATTTTAAGGAAGCTGCACGGATAGCTGCTGAGGCAAAGTCACTAAGTGTGGAAAAGGATGGTGTGCAGATTGACTTGGAAAGAACAATATCAGATATGGAGAAGTCAGAGGAAGACATTAAAAATACTATTAGCAGAGTGCAAGACACTGAAAAACTAATTTCATCCAAGGAAAAGGAAGTTGCAATGGCTAGATTCCAGAGGTTACTTCTAATTGCTGGTTCTGCTTTAGCTGAAAGGTCGGCTGCTTTGGAGCTTGGTGACACTGAAGAAGCCAGCCTTCTACTAGCGGAAGCTGAAGCAGCAAATGCAGAAGCGAGAAAACTTCAACCAATATATGATCTGAAGGAGGAAGATTTCTCTTGTTTACCAAAACAATTCATCTCCATGGAACTTGTTTCTAATCTTGGGAGGAAGCAGTTGACTGAACTGGCAGAATCTGTTAACATTCTGCATCGCAATGATTAGAACTGGAGTGATCCGTATTTTGAGATGAACAATGAAGAGATAAATGGAGATCCAAGGATATCTTATTTTTTAGCAATTATAGGTAAGCCAAAGATGGCTTAAAAATTGCATTGGAGAAGACGCCTGAATATGATCAGCATCTTAGTGTCAATAGGCAGCAAAAGTTTATATAGAAATTGCATTGGAGGGATTCTGAATATGTGGCTATTCTTTAATGTTATAGATACCTTCAAGGATGAAATTTGAAGCAGCGTACGATTTTGCCAGTCACAGGTTTGGCATCAAGATCTTCCCTGCACATTTTAGTTTTTCTTTTCCTAGCTATATCAGTTTTCAAATGAAATCCAGCTTAGGCAAGCTATTGAAATCTTTTTCAGGGTTGTAATTACTTTTTGAGTTAATATCGTGCGGCTTGATATGGTTTATTTACTGAAATTGTCTTCGATTTGAAAACTATTAATCTGTAGCTGTTTTCATATTTTTACTCTGGTCTACGATTTGAAGCTATAATTAATAGTTTTCCTTTTTTTAAAGGATGGATAAATTTTCATATGAAGAAGTAAAAAAGTTAATAATAGTACTGTAATTTTATGATCGCACAAAATTTATACGGCTTCAATTTAGAGTGGTTTCGGTGAGCAGTTCAGAATCTGTGACGTCCAGTGCTTACCGAAAAATAAATCTTTACGGTTCGTCAATACTTGCCCCATATAACAACGGATGCAGGAATGCAGATCAAATTCTTAGCTCATGGTCACAAAAGGTAACATTGATTTTATTTGGAATTTGCAGTTATGATTTTAAAAATTGCAATAGTTTTCTCTGCTCAATGAAGCGCCAAAACCTTCCTGCGTTGTTCCTTTCAGTTTATACCAGATAACTGAGATTTCTGAGAATGAGCACACAGCGACCAGCAGCAAAGAAAAGGAAGCGGATTTGGGTTTCTCTTTCCGTTCCAGGTCGGTAAGATTGTGTTATTCTTTTTTATCCTCTAAATTCGACATTCAGAAATATGAAATGCGCACAAAAAATTTGGGGACTGCTACCAGAAGCGTCGCAGCATAGAAGTAATCAAATTGGGTTTCGAAGGATACATTGGCAGGGCAAAAGGCCAATATTTTATTGTGATTCATAGAATAATAATTATGAGGTATATAAATAGTTTATCCCATCCCACCTCCTTTTCCCTATATAAATTAAATAAATAAAGAATCAAGGAGCATTTGTAGTAGTTTCTACTCCAAATCTCTAATAAGTTGCGTGTAGCAGCCAGATCAAGCTTGACCTTGACCCCGTTAAAATTCCTTGAGGAGGTCCTGACAAATATGCACGCCACGCTATGAACTCAAAATTTAATCTACAGCTTGTAAACATCAAAACATCCTTCCGTACCAAACCACACATGTTCTTTTATAAGCCTTCATGAGCAACAAATCAAATGCCAGACCCTAATTACAGTCCAAGCCACATTCCTCCAAAACTGGGCCATCCGACTTGGCTGTAAATGGATCTATACGAACCCACAAGAGGGAGAAGATGGAAGCAAGCAAGATTGACCAGACAATAATAATTGTGGGCGTTCTGTTCTGTCGACCCAGTAGACCCTTGAGGAAAGGATAGAGGTGAACTATGACCCAGAAGGCAAAGAAAAGCTTACCAAACAGAGGACCCCATGAATCATACCCATTATTTATCGCATTTGAGACCCCAGCAACCACTCCTATCAAGTTTATTATCAGCAGTGTTGTTGGTGGAATGAGTAATGTGGTCCATTTAAATGCATACAGCTCCGAGAACTCTTCGTCATCCCCTGCTTTTGACGTCACGGTGAAGTTTGTATCAACTCCAGCTAGAACCTTCAAGAGCCCCTGGAAAACTGCAAATAGATGTGCTGACACCCCTCCTATCACCCAAAATTGTTCGTTTCTCCACCAATTATCAATACCAACTCCACTCCATCTCATTTCAAGTATACTTGTTGCAAAAATACAAATAAAGAGTGACAAAAACCACAAGCTGGCAACGTTGCTGAGCTGCATTTGAGAACAATATATATTAGATGTGTATACCTTAGTTACATTTTTATGCTAAAATTGAAAATATACAGTCATCCTCTCACTATGACCGGTTCTACAAATGCCTTACCTCTGGAGTGATGAATTTCCCAGTTAGCAGGCACACGGCAGGAAGTGTACAGTATGCTAGCAGAGGAATAGATGTCAATGGATAAACTGTAGCATTTATGTAAGACAAACGCTCTAGCCACTTCAAACCTCCTCCATACCCATACCAAAGAGGACAGTGCCGGCTCAAAAAAATTTCAACAGATCCAAGAGCCCATCGAAGGACCTGGTGCAGACGATCAGAAAGGTTGATGGGTGCAGAACCTTTGAATGCAGGTCTATCTGGAATACAATATATTGATCGCCATCCATGGCAATGCATTTTAAAGCCTGTCAATATGTCCTCTGTGACCGAACCATAAATCCAACCAACCTAGAGAATTGAGAGCCATTTTATGTTTGAATTAGAGTAGGCATGATGACTAAATATAGTAATAGATCAAACACAATTTAAACAATTTGTACCTCTTTTCCCCATTCTGTTTTATCTTCGTAGCCACAGCTAATAACATGGATGGCTTCTTTTAGCAGAGAGGCAGGGCTAGCAATTTTCAGTGTGCCACCATCCTCTAGCAGAGTTGATGCTACAAACACAGGTGATTGTCCGAACTTCTTTTCCAATTTATTTTCTGGTGTTACAGCCAAATTTTCACCTTCAAACCCTGCACTTAGTCCTTCCAAATTAGCAGAATAAATGATTGAGCTAGTTGGACTATTGATAAAAAAGTTGAGCAAGTGCCTTGTGGATATCAAACTTTCCTCGCTAGTCACTAGAAGGAGAATAGTGAAGCATAAAGTCTTAGGGAAGTCACACTGTAGTGCCACCGTACTCTAAAATAGCCCAGGAAACAAACTCTTTGTGATTTTAAGTTTGTTGATGAAATAAAAGACAACCTTAAACAGATCAGCAGATAAAGTAGTAGCAAAATCCAAGCCAATCTTGGGTTACACATAATACCCATGCATGTTTTTCTTGTTTTCAATGCAAATTAAAGGTTTGTTTGCAAATGATATTCAGAGCAGTAACCTCTCCAATATTTTGATCTATACTTGAGTTGTATTTGTGATTTTTTCTCAAGTACCTCAAGTTGATTTCTTATATATAAAAAGTAAATAATAATAATAATAATAATAATAATAATAATAATAATAATAAGATGAAGAAAAGAAAATCTAAGAGATAACTTTTAGTAGTAGTTTGAATGCTTCTACCAACAAAGTAACTTGTATGCCATTTCAAACAAGTGCTACAAGTACAAGTGACCAAGGAATTAGTAAATATGTGATCATTTCAAGTAACTCATGTTACCTTCAATGCCTTCTTCGATGCCCCCCAAAGCACTCACTGTTGTCAATGCCTTTGAAGTCTTCTTTGTCGCGTCGGACTTAGCTTTGCTGCTTCTCTTCTTCTTTCTCCTTCCTGAACAACAACATCCACAACACCACTTGGGCAAGCAGTTGCATGTCCTGCTTGGTGGTTTCTTTGCTTTTGGAGCATCAGAACCATAGAATGCCTGCCTTCTGAACACACACCCAGTACCAACATATATAGGTCCTTGTATGCCATCCAAACCTTTCATGTTGATCTGCAATGGAATTGCGTATTAGATCTTGAAAAGATAAACAACTAGCTATAGAAATTCAGTAAGTTAGGGTAAACTCATACTTACATCAAAGAAAACAATGTTCCGGTTGGCATATCGATCATGCCTGTCAATACCATCAAACCTTTGCGGGAATTGGACATAACATACTCTCTTTCCAAGTAAAGGATCCATCATGAAACACATAGCTTCTCTAATAGCCTTACTATTGTTGAAGTAATGATCACAATCCAAATTCAACAAATAAGGTGCATTTGTGAGGACAGCAGATACCCTGACCTGTTTGATGGGGAGAGAAAAAATTTAAATTAGATCATTTTATTCAACAATTCCTTAATATGAATCTAACATCTTTTTCCAAGCACAATTACTCACCAAAGCATTCATTGCTCCAGCCTTTTTGTGGTGGTTAAATCCGGGTCTTTTTTCTCTGGAAACATATACCAGACGTGGTAATTCATTTCCATCTGTATCAAGCCCTCCACTTTGCCCAAGAAAAACCTGTATAGTATTAAGAAGACTTGGTATTTTTTGAATAAGTTCAATGTGTCAACATTAATATTAACATTGACCTACCTGAATCATCCCAGGATGATCACGAAGATTATTACCAGGCCATGGGGTCCCATCCTGCATCGTCCACCCTTCTTCTGGCACCTTTTGTGCCCTGGCAACCAAAGCATTGATCCGAACCTTAAACTCCTCATATTCTCTCTGCAATTGCAATAAGTAGTGGGATTAGCAAGTGGCCAACAAAACCACATGCAAAGAAGGACCAGAGGTAGGGAGGATAAACTGATAGAAGATAAAACACCTTCATTGCTCTTCGTTCTTTGACAAATGAAGCCTCCACCTTATCTTTCAGATAATCCATCTTTTGAGCAAAATAAAACTCTGGTGCCCTTGGTTCAATGTTAAACTTCTTGCAAAAGGGAACCCACCTTTTTGCAAATTCAGAGGTTTCTGATAGTGCTTCAAATGTCAGCATAGCAGCACCATCATCAGAAACATAGCATGAGACCTTTTCAACGGGGTAATCCACAGCAAGAATTGATAGAACTGTGTTTGCAGTCACCAAAGGCGGTTCTTTTAATGGATCAACTGTACTCACAAAGATATCGATAGGAGAAAGTTGAGAAGGCTGCCCTTCCTTCTCATATCTGATAGATAAGCAAAAAAATTGGGCCACAAATTTGTTTAACATTTTTACTCTAAACACAGATGCAGGGATAAAAGTAAAGGACATCACTAGTCAATATTTACCTAAGAGACAATCGATCCAGATATGTTTCTCTGTCGATAGGGAGCCACTTTGGGAACTGATCAAGAATCCATGAAACACCAAACCAGATCTCACAAATCACAGATATAAGCCACAATGCATATGCATCATTCACAGGGTGCATGACTCGATAGTGGAAGAAGAACCCAAGAACTACAAGGCGGATAATGATGATCATCCTATAAGGATTAATTTGGCTGGAAGAAATAGGCAATTTTCTTGATAACGGCTGTCTACCCTCATCCATTCTGATACATGAGCAATAAATCTCAATTCAACAACAGAAATTTAGGGATATTTAAATTTAATTCAAGGAGGAGCATGAAGTTTAGGGAGAACAAGAAGGGAAAAAATAAACTGAGAAACCAGCAACTGTTGTACAGTTTTCCTCATCATAGAGCACTTTTCCCCATGTCGGCAAGAAGATTAAAGCTTAGACAATGCAATTATCGATGGCAAAGTCTACTGTACATGATTTTATGATGTTGAAAACTACTATATTATACATGATTTTACATGAAAAATAAAAATTAACTAGAATATGCATATGTTCATGGCAAGTATATTTGCAAACAGATGTAACAGAGTGGACTACACAAATGCAACTGAATCATTCAGTAGAAATAATAGCCATAATATCTCAGTTAGTTAGTCCCACTTGCTAAAGTGGCATGTACAATTGTGCAAGGAAATTGAAAGTGGAAGTCCCATTCAAGTCTAGTATAAGTAAATTAAGTTTTAATGCGTGCTTACAATGGCAGATCAGGTGCTTCAGGGTCATAGTCCCCGTCTTTGCCACCATTTTCAGTCCTCATCATGTGCAGCTTTTCTTGCTTTTGTTTCCAATTCTCCATCCTCTCTTTCCAAGCAACACTTCCATAGCCATAAGCAGCCAAGTCCTTGGAAGGATCCATGGATCTAGGTTGCACTACATATATGTTACACGGAGAAATATAAGTGGATGCAGCCGCAAATAAAAATACTAAAGCTCGTAGAACAACTAGTGAAAATTTCTGAAGCTACAGAAAATACTTACCAGGAAGGGGAGGATCCGGGATAGGAAAAGGGTGGATTCTTTTACCACCACCATTAGACATGAATGAAGGGACCAAAGCATGTTGCTCAGGAGGAATGTCATCCACCTACACCGACATTCAGCAATTGCAGGTGCAGTGATGTTAAAGCGAACAATTTACGGGAAAATTTTCGAGGGAAAAAAAACCGAGAGGGAAGACGAATAGTACCGTTTGACCGTCAGTAAGAAGAGGAAGTTGGGGCAGAGGATGTAGGGATTGATGCAGATCACGTTTATCAGAGGTACTACCATAGTAAAGCGTATCCACTGATGCTACAGGATGCTGCATATCCTTTCTCCTTGCTGTATCGAAATTGAACTCATTTTCCACATCATCGATGTCGTCTTCTTCTTCGTCTCCCTCAACTCTAGCAGAACCTACCTCAATTTCAATTTAATTATTTGGAGTTGGAGAAAATAAAAGAGAAGACAAAGATCATTTCTAATATGTCTTACCCTTAAGACGCTTGAATCTAGTCTTGCATTGAGGGCAGACTTGAGTTCCTTCTCTGCGCTCGTACTCGTAGCAAGTCCTGCATATTGGGAAGGCACACTCGTTGCAGGCAACGAACAGCTCACCGTCCACCGTTAGCCCCACGTCGTCTCCGCATATGTGGCATATTTGGCCGCTTAACTGCTGCAACGGTTTGGGCTGCAAAAAAACAAACAAAATTATGCGAATCCAGGAGATGAAATGTAGGAGAAAACGCAGGCGTAGAAAGAAAGCTTACACCAGATTCGCCATCCCGTCGGATGACAACGAGCTCATTCCTATTGTGAGAGCCGGCTACCAAGCCTGCACCCGCCTCCATCGGCTTCTCTCACAATGTAAGTCAAAATTTGAAGCCCAGATCTGTAAATAGGATATCTATTGTGTTTCTTCAGAAACAAGAGGGAAGGTGTAGAGGCAGGCAGAGGGAGTCATCTGCTGCTGCCTCTGGGGAGCAAGGATATTAATGGAAGCGTTTGTTTTTGTGAGTTTTTCTTTCCTTTTACCTAATTCTTTCTTCTCTTTTATCACTCCTTACTTCACTTCTTCTCTATCAACAATCAAATGTCTCCCCTTAAGTACGACATTGGGCACCTTCTTCATATTCGACTCATCAATTATTCTTGTTATTTTATTCCAAATGTTATATCAAACTCTACTGTATGTAAACGTGATATATTTGGCACTTTTACATAGTTGAGTTCTCGCAGGTAAAAACTAAATGGTGAAGAAGACAAAGCACCTACCGCTAGAAAAGTAAATAAATCAACGAGTCAAACACTGTAATGGAACTGTCGTGGGCAAAAAGGAGAAGTAGAATTTCTCTCCCCCCAAGTAGGTGTACCTGCTGCTGCCACTCATTTTCTCTTTAAGCTTTTCTTATCAAAATCTCCGCCGACACTACTAATGGCGTCATTAAGGACAGCTTAATATATATATATATATATATATAGCGTGATGAGAAGCAGGACTTTGGTATGTAGATCTGACATTGAACCAAAAAAAAAGAAATATATATCTGTGTGTGCATTTTATTACGTAAAAATTGATCCATCATCTGTATCTTGAAGAATATCTTCCTAGCTGTTGGAGGAATCTCGCGATCTTAACGAGGACACTTCTAACAGCTGTCACGATAATAGAGATAAAAATGCCGGTAAGAACCGATAACTGAGCGTGAAATTTGTGTAAATTTACCAGTAAAATTAACAAATTAATTGAAAAAAATTATATACATAATAATGTGCCATTTCAAGGGTCAAGTCTCTAAAAATGGTTTGCTAGCTGTATCTCTCGGTCTCTTCCAACCCCACATGTACCGTGTTTGTTCCTATATTTGTTTGTTTTGCCAAGCTAGTGTTGGCCATAAATGTAATTTCTTACTAGGATTTTTCGCTGGTAAAACTCAGTTCTAACTTAATTAAGCTCCAGCTATTAAAACAGCAAAAGCAATCAAAATATCTCAGTGAAAATCAAAGAGACATGTCCTAAAAACCTAACGAATAAAGTGGTAGTAATTGGTATAACCAAATAAAGGTGGATGAGTAAAAGAACACAAAAGGAGCTAAATAACGTGTAAATGTGTAATACAGCTGAAGCGTGGTAGAAATATTAGTCGGTAGAAAGACGACAAGGGGTCGGGTTGGTGTGAGGTCGTCAAAAAGGGACCCTCTTAATCTCTTGGTTTAACCTTCTCCTACAAGTACTATCCATCACTTTGTGATTGCGTGTTCCCTTCTAATCAATGAACTATGCATGCAAATGCATCCTATCACATCAATTTGCCTGCCTATTCTACTTCATCCCAATCATCAATTAATACTATTCCTCCTTTCTTTTTCTTTCTGTATACCTGCTATTTTCACTACTTACCACCTGTTTTTTTTTTCTTTTTTTTTTCTTAATAGGCAGATTTTTTTTCCGCAACATCGACCGCCACTATAGCTTTTCCTGGGCAACTCTCCCTTCAGCATATTTTTCGGTATTAACAATAGCTATGTGAAAATCCGTTCATTTTTAAATATTTAAAGGTATTTTATTTCTAAAATTATAATTCAAAATCTCTTGATAATTTTAGAAATTTTATAAAAAGAAAAACATGTAGTATGAGTGAGGATGAGTCCTTGTTAAGAGAGGTATTAGATTGGGTGAATGAATTTAGAACCTGTAAGAAAGAGATTAGCCCCGATTGGACTAAGCGTTTGTACTCCGATACTTAAGTTAACAAACTAGAGAGAAATGCTAGAGAGCGAAGTGAATATAAGAGGATCTCCAGTAATAATGGGTTTTGAAATGAACCTGTTATTTATAGTGTTTGGGGACTTGAACAGGAGACCTAATCTAGGGTAGGTGTAGATTGGCGTAGAGGTGACCGCCTGCAGGTGGCGATTTGATGGAAGCATGTGTCGGAAGGCTTCAATGTGTTAGGAACACGTCTTGTCCAATCAGACTAACTTGGTCCGCGCATCTCAGTTGACTGGCCAATGAGTCCTGGGTGCCTTTGGGCCTTCTTAAGGCCGAACCTTCTTGAGAAGTCCTCAATGGGCTGGGTTTAAAAAATATTAAGTATTATCATTTGTCCCTCTCTAAACGGTTCGATCAATCTTACGACGATCGAAATGCAAGGCTTGTTCTATTTAGAAGTAA
Source organism: Excoecaria agallocha (assembly GCA_037975025.1). Classification (NCBI taxonomy): domain Eukaryota; kingdom Viridiplantae; phylum Streptophyta; class Magnoliopsida; order Malpighiales; family Euphorbiaceae; genus Excoecaria; species Excoecaria agallocha. Next base: position 2,741,270 of record JBBPFJ010000023.1, on the reverse strand, counting down.
GTATGGTCTGAATTGTCACTTGCCAAGCGCAACCATTCTTGTTTACGCTTGCTAAGAAAATGTTTCCCCTTGTTTTGTGTAGGGATCCGATAACCTGGCACTTTTAAATGCGTTTGGGCAACTTTATTAGTTGCTTCAATCAGGATTCAAGTATGTCAACCAAAAAGTCATGTCAGGAATAGGGTCATCAACCATGCTGACTGAGGTTTAATACATCAATTGAGAAGATTATTGATCGCGATAAATGTAATCATCAGTCAAGGAGACTAGGATTAATACATCGATCAGGAATATTATCGATCTGGATAAATGAAATCATCAGTCGAGGAGACTGGGATTAATATGTCAATCAGGATAAATAAAATCATAAGTCGAGGAGACTAGGATTAATACTTAGATCGAAAATATCATCAATCGAGATAAATGAAATCATCAGTCTAGGAGACTGGGATTAATACGTCGATCGAAATAAATGAAATATCAGTCGAGAAGACTAGGATTAAGTGTATCAATGGGGAATGACATCAATCGAGATTTTGAAATCATCGATCGATGAGACTGGGATTAAGTGCATCGATCAGGAATGCCATCGATCGAGATATTGAAATCATCAGTTGAGAAGATTGGGATTAAGTGCATCGATCGGCATTATGAAATCATTAGTTGAGGAGATTGAGATTAAGTGCATCGATTGGGAATACCATCGATCGGGATTGTAAAATCATCATTCGAGCAGATTGGGATTAAGTGCATCGAGTGGGATTGCCATCGATCGAGAGTAGGCTGTTATTTTGAGTGATGGCCTATCTTTTTATTTCCAACTTTGTTTTTTTGTTTTGGCTTTCTTTGGTTCTTGCGAATAATTCTATTGTGCATGTAAGTAATTAATTCGAGAGTCATTTTCTGACCTTAGGTGCCATTCTCTTGAAGATTCTAGAGCCTGCGTCTCTAGGTCTATCACGGGCTTTATGAATTATTGTGCTTTCGCATGTTTTTGCTCTTTTCCTTATTCAATCTTTTAGCATCGGGCTTGATAGACGATCTTCATTAGTGAAAATTCACTCAGTTTGGAGGTGTAAGAAGACTCAAACCTGGTCTTTCGTGTATGATAAGCTCCCGATGTATGTTATTGACTCTGCAGGGAGTATGTTGATTATGTAAAGGGGAGCGATCTTACCTGAGGACGTTGGCTTTCTTATATTGTAAGCGCCTTAGGTGTGTTCTGCACTTCTTTTAGTGGAGGCAAGATTTGCTTCGATGCTTTGCCTATTATTGTGGGATTTCATAGTGGTCAATTGTCTGCTTTTCAAATCGTTATGAAAGTTGTTTGCTAATTTGGAGGATTGCTAGTGAGAGGTAGGCCATCCGTCATATGATTTAGGAGTGGCTTCTTGTAATGGCCTCAACACCGGTCTGGCCGTGAACAGTAAATTCCGATGGTGAATAGTGCATTCGGACCGTAAAACGGACCCGAAAGTGAAAAATATTTTATTTGACCATCGGAAAGTATTGGTCATAGTGAGTTCGGGGTTGAAATTTGAAGTGAAATCGAGGTCAAATAGGCCTCCGAAAGTCGAAAATACGAAAAAGGTAGCGAGTCAATTTCCCTGGTAGGAAAGGTGACTTGATTTTGCATAAATTTTTAAAAATAGCAAATGAACTCCAAAAATTGCCATATTTTGCAGATCTTCATGAAATTTAATGTAGAATATTTTGATATAAAGAAATGAATTTTTCGGCGATGTCGACAGTTGTCGAATCGAATCAGTCCGATTGAATCGGACCAGTAACGGACTCCGATTGAGCCGAAATTTTGTGTACTACCTAATTTTGATGTGATAAGAATTATGAAATTAAAATTGGAGTGATTTGGAGTGAGAAAAGGGGAGAAATAATTTTGGGCTTTAAATTAGGTTGTTAATGGGCTTTAACTAATTAACTAAGCCCATTAACCTAATCCAAGCCCATAAAGCCCATAAGCCATCATATATAAAGTGTGAATTTTCTGGAACAAGCCAGAAAAGCATCTCCCTCCTTATCTCCTCCTCTTGGCCGAAACTTCTCTCACCATTGTTGCTTGAGTTTTCTTCATTTCTCTCTCCATTTCTCACTAAATCAAGCCACCCAATAGTAATTTCTGCCTCTCTAGATAAGTTTTATGACCTCCTCTCTTCAAATCAAGGAAGAAAATCAAGAAAAATTAGGAGAGAGAGTTTAGGGTTTCATTTGAGGTAAGTGAAACCAATGGGTTTAAATTATTTCTAAGGTGCCTACTTATATTTTTGGGTGCCTAGACTTCCTTTATGATGTTATTTTTAGCATTTGAGGTTGAAAAACTAGAGTTCTAATGGCTTGAAAATTCGGTTCTCTTAGGGAATCAAGGAGAATTGCAAGCTTCCAAGGCTAAAGGCAAAGAAAAGAAAGCTTAGGCATCCTAGAGCAAGAAAGGAAGGTTAGTGACTAATAAATATTAGTAATTTCTTTGATTCCAATTAAGTACCCTTTATGTAAGGGTTTAAGTGATAAAATGGTGATTAAATGAAAATTGATGATGAAATAGTGTAACTAGACCTTGAATAAGTATGTTTAAATGCCTAAATGATTTATTGAATAATTGTATGACATACTTACCTTGATGGTCGAATTGCACCCTAAGGAAAACCTAAGTGTATTTTGTGAATTATGATGAATTTAAGCTTTTAAATGATATTAAAAATAAAATAACATGCTTAGAAATTTTTATGAAATTTATTGAAATTAAATGAATAATTTAGAGAATAATTTCAATTATGTAAGTGATGGAAATATGGAATTAATATGAAATAAAATGCAATTTGATGAGAAAGTGAATGATTTTGGTGAATTATAGTAGAATAATTCACAATCTATGTGAAAGAATGGAAAAAAAATAAATACGAGTATTTTTGAGTAATGAAATAATGAAAAAATTAAAGTTTGATTGTAATTTTTATGAAATTGTGCCCTTAGAATAAGTCTGGCAGTAAAAGCCTAGCTCAAGATATAATTGGCTAGCCATAGGGACATCTGTACCGCGGTGCAAGTCACGGCGACTTGCTTAGTTATGGTAGGATCACTGATCGCCATAGCTTCTATTTGTACCTGGTATCTGCTACGTGGAAAAATGGTCGTTGAGATCATTTTTCAGTCTATATGTGGCCCATGGGGGTCCACGTCCCGAGTATCCAGTCTGAGAATTTCTGTCGGTACTGTACTAGGGGCATGAAATGAAATGAAAGTGAAAATAAGTTAAAAGAAATGAAAAGAATGATAAAAATGAAGTTTAAAGTGGAAAAAGGGCTTAAATGAAAGAAAATGAAAGTTTAGGGGCAAAATGATAATTTTGCCAAAATGGGTAATTAATAAGTAAATATAAGTAAGAAACGATTAACAAGGGCAAAATAGTAATTTTGGAGACCTAACAGTGTCAATAAGATAAAATTTTATGGTACAGGGACTAAACCGTAATTTTACCCAAAAGTAGTGAAGTAAAGAATAAATGACGAATAATGGTGAAAATTGTATAATGAAAATGAAAATAAATGACTATAATGGCAAAATCGTAAATATTAAGACAAAAATGACATTTTTGGAATTTAGCAAAATTTTGAGGACTAAAAAGGAAAATTTGTCAACAATTATGAAATAAATGAGAAAAAGTGTAAATAATGTGAAAAATAATTGTTTCCACTTGAACTTGATGAAAATTGCATAATCGTACTCATTTAGAATTTAATTGATTAGATATAATATAATAAGAAATAATTATTGCAAAGAAAGTATTAGGATTGTTAGTCACCACTAGGCATAGTTTATGCTCAGCATGTAGTTTCTACTGCATGCAGGTACAGAGCTGGAGGAGCGATGATGCACGGATGGAAAGAAAAGAAATTATGTTGTTAAGTAGATTATGTAGTTTTGGCATGTATATAAATGACTGATATGTATAAGTATTTGGATATGTAAAAATATGTAATCAGATATGTGTGTGACTGTGATTATGAGTTGTTTTGAGTTATGGGATGTTTGATGGAAAATTGGAGAAATGGAATGATTATTTTAGAAGTGTTGTGCCTCTGAGAGGCTGTGTTTTTTCTGATTTTTCAGGAGGCTAGTTAAACTACAGCCGTTATATTGCCGAAATTTCATTATGTGAATAGTAACTCAGGACAGTTATAGGTCATCGAATACCTAAGTAATTGGTAATATCGAACTTTGGTGTTATTTAAAAGTTAATTAAAAAAAATTCGGTTTGCTTGCACTGTTCCGTATGATCGGAGTGATAAGGGTATTACAATTTTATTGGTATCAGAGCAAAGGTTAAGACGGTTCTAAGATCGGAGTGGGTATTAATTGATTTTTCTGTATATACATGCCAATTATGTTTGGGAAGTGAATGTTTTGGAACTAATGTGCATCTGCTCCTTTTGTTTTATAGTGAAAAGATGTCTACTGACCAAGGACAACAGTCAGCTGACAGCAGGAGTGAGGCATCGAGTAATATTGGGCGACAAGAGGCCCCACAACAGAACCCTCCTCCTGTAGCACCGCCTCCTTTTCCTCAGCCGGACTTCCTTGATTTGATGGCTGACTACATTCAGCAGAGACTACAGGCAGCTCCAGCTCCGGCGCTGCCTCAGCCGACAGTAGTACAGATGCAGCCAGCCCCGCCTAGGCGGAGACCTATCCTGGAACAATTAAAGAGATTGGGGGCAGAAGACTTTTCTGGTAGAGAACCTTTGACACCTGCAGTGGCTGAAGAATGGCTATACAAGATAAAGAGATTGTTTGAAATAACCCACAGTCCACTGGAAGAAAAATTTGAAGGGGTTGTAGCATTACTTCAGGGTCCTGCATTCATTTGGTAGGATTCCGTCAGAAGACATACTCCTGCAGATCAGTTGAGTTGGGAGTATTTTGTGGACCAGTTTGAGAAGAAATACATTGGGTCCGAGTATAAGGCCATTATGCAAGAGGCTTTCTGGAGACTAAAACAGGGAAACAAGACAGTGGCAGAGTATGAGAGAGAATTTGTGCGATTGAGTGCTTACCTCGATGAAGGCCAGGCTACAGAGGAGAAATTATGTTACAGATTTGAAAGAGGCCTGCATACTGAGCTTAAACAGATCATTGGAGCTCAGAAGTATCCTACCTTGCGTGCTATGGTGGAAGCAACCATAAAGTTAGAGACGACTCAGGCTGAGCAGGCTGAGAGACAGTCCCGATTTCAGCAAAAGAGGAAATAGGGACAGTTCAGTGGTAAAGGGAAGAAAGCAAAGGGATCTCAGGCATTTCAGGGACAGTCACCTGTAGCAGCAGGTCGAGGTCAGGGTGGTGCATCTCGAGGCAGAGCTCCGACTGTTAGTACTCCTCGGGACCGAGATAGTGATTCTGCAGTGGCTTGTGAGCACTGTAGTAAGTTTCACTCTGGAGAGTGTAGATTTCTGACAGGAGCCTGTTTCAGATGTGGATCCAGAGATCATCGAATCAGAGACTGTCCTGCCATGCAGACTACCTCGATTAATTCACCAACATCAGGTACAGGATCCTCAGCTCCTAGAGGTCGTGGTAGGGGTGTCGCCCCTCACACTTCAGCCTCCAGACCTGTTGGACAGACATCACAGGGTCAGAGGAGAGTATCGGGTCAGACCTATGCTGTCAGAGCACGTGAAGATGAGGACGCCTCAGATGTAATAGTTGGTACGTTTCTCTTATTATTTGATTCGATGCATGCATTGATTGATCCAGGTTCCACGCATTCTTATATTAGCACTGCTTTAGCACGGGATCGAGGGATGAAAGAGGAATGCTTGGACCAGGATGTTTTGGTGAGCAATCCTCTGGGGCATAGTGTAGTGGTAGATAAAGTGTACAGACAGTGTCCTATTAGTGCCCAGGGACACATCTTTCTGGCATATCTGATCGCTTTGCCTTTCCATGAGTTTGACGTGATTCTGGGGATGGATTGGTTATCCACCCACCAAGCGACTGTCGATTGCAAAAAGAAGAGAGTCACCTTAAAGCTTAGCGATGATCGAGAAGTTACAGTAGTAGGTGTGAGAACTAATTTTCTGTCCGATGTGATATCCGCCACTGCTGCTAAAAGGTTGATTAGAAAAGGATGTGTGGCTTACATGTGTTATGCAGTGGAAGCAAAGAAAGTCAGTCCAAAGATGTCAGAAGTACCTACTGTCAGGGAGTTTCAGGATGTCTTTCCTGATGAGTTGCCTGGTTTACCACCTGACAGGGAGGTAGAATTTTCTATTGATGTTGCTCCAGGTACTGTACCTATTTCTATTGCTCCCTATAGGATGGCACCTGCAGAGTTAAAAGAATTGAAAATTCAGTTGCAAGAATTGTTAGATAAGGGGTTTATTAGGCCCAGTGTTTCTCCCTGGAGAGCGCCAGTTCTGTTTGTCAAGAAGAAAGATGGTACACTCAGGTTGTGCATTGACTATAGGCAACTGAATAAAGTTACCATTAAGAACAAGTATCCTCTCCCTCGCATCGAAGACTTGTTTGATCAGCTTAAGGGAGCAGGTGTTTTCTCAAAGATTGACTTGAGATCAGGCTATTATCAAATGGGAGTGAAAGAAGTAGATGTGCCGAAGGCTGCTTTTCGTACCAGGTATGGCCACTATGAGTTTCTGGTTATGCCTTTTGGGCTTATGAATGCTCCAGCGGCCTTTATGGACTTGATGAATAGGGTTTTTCATCCCTATTTGGACCAGTTTGTAGTAGTTTTTATTGATGACATTCTGGTCTACTCCAAGACGCCGGAAGAACATGATAAGCTTCTGAAGCTTGTTCTGCAAGTCCTAAGGGAAAAACAGTTATACGCTAAGTTTAGTAAATGTGACTTCTGGTTAAATGAGGTGTCTTTTCTGGGTCATGTAATCTCGGCAGAAGGTATTAAAGTAGATCCTTCAAAGATTGATGCGATTATCCAATGGAAACCACCCAAGAATGTTACGAAAGTGAGGAGTTTTCTGGGTTTAGCCGGGTATTATAGGAGATTCATTAAAGGTTTTTCTACTATTGCAATACCTTTAACCCGGTTACTACAAAAGAATGTTAGATTTGTGTGGACTGATGCTTGTCAAAAATATTTTGAAAGACTTAAAAGTATGTTGACTGAAGCTCCAATTCTTACTCAACCTGAATCGGGTAAGGATTTTGTGGTCTATAGCGATGCATCCAGGAATGGATTAAGATGTGTTTTGATGCAGGAAGGCAGGGTGATTGCATATGCCTCCCGACAGTTGAAAACACATGAGAAGAACTACCCTACCCATGATCTGGAGTTAGCAGCCATTGTTCTTGCGCTAAAAATTTGGAGACATTATTTATACAGCGAGAGATGCTATATCTACTCAGATCATAAGAGTTTAAAATACCTTCTTACTCAAAAAGAGCTTAACCTTAGACAAAGGCGCTGGTTGGAATTGATCAAGGATTATGATTGCTACATTGATTACCACCCAGGAAAAGCTAATGTAGTAGCTGATGCACTTAGCAGGAAATTTATGTCAGGTGATGTGAATACCCTTAAGTAATTAGTATAAGTAATTGTTTTGCATTAGTAATTGATTGTTTTGTTTACAGCTCTCCGAGCTATGAATGTTCATTTAAGTTTAGCTTCAGATGGAGCCCTGGTAGCTGAATTGCAAGTAAAGCCTGACTTTGTGCATCAAGTTAAGACTGCTCAGAAAGAAGATGATCGGTTGATGAGCATTAAGAATAGACTTCAGAATGACAGTGTAGAGAATTACTCCTTGAGTGATGATGGGAGCCTTTATTTTAAACAAAGGCTTTGTGCTCCAAACCAGGAAGAGTTGAAGAAAGGTATTCTAACTGAAGCACATCATAACAGTTATGCAATGCATCCTGGAGGCAATAAAATATATCAAGATTTGAAAGCTTTCTATTGGTGGCCAGGTATGAAGCGAGATGTGACAGAATTTGTAAGTAAATGTCTAATCTGTCAGCAAGTAAAAGCTGAGCACCAAGTTCCTTCAGGGTTGTTGCATCCTTTGTTAGTACCAGAGTGGAAATGGGACCAAGTGACCATGGATTTTGTGACAGGCTTGCCACTGACTCAGAAGAAGCATGACGCCATCTGGGTGATTATAGATCGACTTACCAAGTCAGCTCACTTTTTGCCAGTACGGATGGACTATCCTTTGTCTAAACTGGCAGAATTATACATTAATGAGATAGTAAGATTGCATGGAGTGCCATCTTCCATTGTTTCTGACAGGGATTCGAGGTTTACTTCTCGATTCTGGCACAGTTTTCAAGATGCTTTGGGTACGAGGCTTCACTTTAGCACAGCCTTTCACCCTCAGACATATGGCCAGTCCGAGAGAGTGATCAAGGGTTTGGAGGATATGCTCAGATGTTGCATTCTAGAGTTTGGATCCAGTTGGGAAAAGCATTTACCTTTGGCAGAGTTTGCATACAATAACAGTCACCAATCCAGCTTGAAAATGGCTCCTTTTGAAGCCCTGTATGGTAGGAAGTGCAGAACTCCTCTATGTTGGACCGAATTAAGTGAAAGGAAGTTAGTAGGTTCTGATTTGATCCGTCATTTTGAAGAGAAAGTTCGAGTCATTAAAGGTAGATTGAAAGAAGCTGCGGATCGTCAGAAGTCCTATGCTAATTTGAAAAGGAAGGACATAGAGTTTCAGGTGGGAGATCGAGTTTTCCTGAAAGTATCTCCGTGGAGAAAGATCTTAAGATTTGGAAAGAAGGGCAAGTTAAGTTCTAGATTTATTGGCCCTTATGAGATACTTCAGCGAGTGGGTCCCGTAGCGTACCGATTAAAGTTGCCTTCTGAACTAGAAAAGATACATGACGTGTTCCATGTGTCTATGCTCCGTAGATACAGATCGGATCATAGTCACGTGATTACACAGGAAGAGATTCAAGTGGCTGATGACATGACTTATGAAGAGGAACCCGTGAAAATCTTAGCAAGAGAAGTCCGTCAACTCAGAAACAAGCAGGTTCCATTAGTAAAAGTACTGTGGCACCATCATAATGTTGAAGAAGCTAATTGGGAACCAAAAGCAACTATGAGATATCAGTATCCCCATCTTTTCAATACAGGTAAATTTCGAGGACGAAATTTCTTTTAGTAGGAGAGAATTGTAATGGCCTCAACACCGGTCTGGCCGTGAAAAGTAAATTTCGATGGTGAATAGTGCATCCGGGCCGTAAAACGGACCCGAAAGTGAAAAATATTTTATTTGACCATCGGAAAGTATTGGTCATGGTGAGTCCGGGGTTGAAATTTGAAGTGAAATCGAGGTCAAATAGGCCTCCGAAAGTCGAAAATACGAAAAAGTTAGCGAGTCAATTTCCCTGGTAGGGAAGGTGACTTGATTTTGCATAAATTTTTAAAAATAGCAAATAAACTCCAAAAATTGCTATATTTTGCAGATATTCATGAAATTTCATGTAGAATATTTTGGTATAAAGAAATGAATTTTTCGGCGATGTCAACAGTTGTCGAATCGAACCAGTTCGATTGAATTGGACCAGTAACAGACTCCGATTGAGCCAAAATTTTGTGTACTACCTAATTTTGATGTGATAAGAATTATGGAATTAAAATTGGAGTGATTTGGAGTGAGAAAAGGGGAGAAATAATTTTGAGCTTTAAATTAGGTTGTTAATGGGCTTTAACTAATTAACTAAGCCCATTAACCTAATCCAAGCTCATAAAGCCCATAAGCCATCATATATAAAGTGTGAATTTTCTGGAACAAGCCAGCAAAGCATCTCCCTCCTTATCTCCTCCTCTTGGCCGAAACTTCTCTCACCATTGTTGCTTGAGTTTTCTTCATTTCTCTCTCCATTTCACACTAAATCAAGCCACCCAATAGTAATTTCTGCCTCTCTAGATAAGTTTTATGACCTCCTATATTCAAATTAAGGAAGAAAATCAAGAAAAATTAGGAGAGAGAGTTTAGGGTTTCATTTGAGGTAAGTGAAACCAATGGGTTTAAATTATTTCTAAGGTGCCTACTTATGTTTTTGGGTGCCTAGACTTCCTTTATGATGTTATTTTTAGCATTTGAGGTTGAAAAACTAGAGTTCTAATGGCTTGAAAATTCGGTTCTCTTAGGGAATCAAGGAGAATTGCAAGCTTCCAAGGCTAAAGGCAAGGAAAAGGAAGTTTAGGCATCCTAGAGCAAGAAAGAAAGGTTAGTGACTAATAAATCATAGTAATTTCTTTGATTCCAATTAAGTATCCTTTATGTAAGTTAGGGTTTAAGTGATAAAATGGTGATTAAATGGAAATTGATGATGAAATAGTGTAACTAGACCTTGAATAAGTATGTTTAAATGCCTAAATGATTTATTGAATAATTGTATGACATACTTACCTTGATGGCCGAATTGCACCCTAAGGAAAATCTAAGTGTATTTTGTGAATTATGATGAATTTAAGCTTTTAAATGATATTAGAAATAAAATAACATGCTTAGGAATTTTTATGGAATTTATTGAAATTAAATGAATAATTTAGAGAATAATTTCAATTATGTAAGTGATGAAAATATGGAATTAATATGAAATAAAATGCAATTTGATGAGAAAGTGAATGATTTTGGTGAATTATGGTAGAATAATTCACAATCTATGTGAAAGAATGGAAAAAAAATAAATACGAGTATTTTCGAGTAATGAAATAATGAAAAAATTAAAGTTTGATTGCAATTTTTATGAAATTGTGCCCTTAGAATTAGTCTGGCATTAAAAACCTAGCTCATGATATAGTTGGCTAGCCATAGGGACATCTGTACCGCGGTGCAAGTCACGGCGACTTGCTTAGTTATGGTAGGATCACTGATCGCCATAGTTTCTGTTTGTACCTGGTATCTGCTACGTGGAAAAATGGTCGTTGAGATCATTTTTCAGTCTATATGTGGCCCATGGGGGTCCATGTCCCGAGTATCCAGTATGAGAATTTATGTCGGTACTGTACTAGGGGCATGAAATGAAATGAAAGTGAAAATAAGTTAAAAGAAATGAAAAGAATGATAAAAATAAAGTTTAAAGTGGAAAAAGGGCTTAAATGAAAGAAAATGAAAGTTTAGGGGCAAAATGGTAATTTTGTCAAAATGGGTAATTAATAAGTAAATATAAGTGAGAAACGATTAACAAGGGCAAAATAGTAATTTTGGAGACCTAACAGTGTCAATAAGATAAAATTTTATGGTACAGGGACTAAACCGTAATTTTACCCAAAAGTAGTGAAGTAAAGAATAAATGACGAATAATGGTGAAACTTGTATAATGAAAATGAAAATAAATGACTATAATGGCAAAATCGTAAATATTAAGACAAAAAGGACATTTTTGAAATTTAGCAAAATTTTGAGGACTAAAAAGGAAAATTTGTCAACAGTTATGAAATAAATGAGAAAAAGTGTAAATAATGTGAAAAACAATTATTTCCACTTGAACTTGATGAAAATTGCATAATCGTACTCATTTAGAATTTAATTGATTAGATATAATATAATAAGAAATAATTATTGCAAAGAAAGTATTAGGATTGTTAGTCACCACTGGACATAGTTTATGCTCAGCATGTAGTTTCTACTGCATGCAGGTACAGAGCTGGAGGAGCGGTGATGCACGGATGGAAAGAAAAGAAATTATGTTGTTAAGTAGATTATGTAGTTTTGGCATGTATATAAATGACTAATATGTATAAGTATTTGGATATGTAAAAATATGTAATCAGATATGTGTGTGACTGTGATTATGAGTTGTTTTGAGTTATGGGATGTTTGATGGAAAATTGGGGAAATGGAATGATTGTTTTAGAAGTGTTGTGCTTCTGAGAGGCTATGTTTTGTCTGATTTTTCAGGAGGCTAGTTAAAATACAGCCGTTATATTGCCGAAATTTCATTATGTGAATAGTAACCCGGGACAGTTATAGGTCATCGAATACCTAAGTAATTGGTAATATCGAACTTTGGTGTTATTTAAAAGTTAATTAAAAAAAATTCGGTTTGCGTGCACTGTTCCGTATGATCGAAGTGATAAGGGTGTTATACTTCTTTTCTGGTCAAGATAGTTTTAATAGGAGCGCTCGATATGATCTTTTTCTTGAGTAATCTGTCTCCCATTGTATTTCTTGGACTCCGTGAGGGAAGCATTTTAGTTGTGATTCCTTGGCGCGTTGGTTTCTCTTTCCATCGGGAACTTTTGTGCCTTTTGTGTTCCTTTTGTGGGATGTGCGCTTCTTCTAATCCGCAATTTTAGTAAAAAGACAAACTGAGATTTTAATTCGTAATTTCGTTCTTTTTGCTCATCAACCATTTGGCTTAACTAATGTTAATGCTCTAATTAGATCATTGATCACGGCTGCTGAACTGTCGTCTTTGACCACATCACTTGGGAAATGGTTTTGAGTAACCGCCTTCCTTAAAATTTGGCCATTTCGATTTTTGAGCTTTATTATGGCTCTTTATTTATTAGGGCTGCCACGTGTCGCCAAATATGAGGCGTTACTTCAAAGGCCTTTGTGAGGAATTGTTTATAAATTGGGCATGCCTTCTAGTGTTCTTTTATGGACTTTTGCTTTTCTTCCTTTTTTTTTTCATGGAACCACCGAATCTATCTTCTACTCTTTTAATTTTCCATTTTAGAAAGATGAATGAATCGCTAAATTTTTCTCTAGCATTGTATCACCTGCCACACCAAGTGATATAGCTTCTATTCTTCGTCGCTTTTTCCATCTTTCTCTCATGAAGCCGTGGTCGTGCCTTCTCCATTTTCTAGGTTCTGAGGTGCCACAAGTGAGAGATGGTTGCAACATCGCAAAAGGCTGATGAGAGGTGATCTTGTGGCAACGAGTTTTGGATATGAGAACATGCTTTCTATTTTGTAAAATTTTTATTTAGGTTTACTTTTGAAATTTTAATATAATTCCAACTTCTAATTATGCTTCCTTGCCTCATTTCTGCTTTGCAATATATACTTTAACTGTGGTTGCTTTGTATGACTTTCATGAATAGTCATGGTAGCGATCCTAAATAAGTATTCAAAACATCTGAGGACAGCAGTTTGCTTCACAATATTGTCAAGTTGGGAGTCTGATTGGGATAGTGCCGATCGGGAGAATTTAACCAACATAAATAGTCGAGATGTACCTTGGATTTTTATACATCAATCTTTTGATCGGGATTATTTTATACATTGATCTTTCGATCGGGATTATATTTAGGATCGAGATGTACAACGCTTAAATTGGAGATTTTGTATGTCATCTTTTGGTTGGGATCTGCCAATTATTCTACCTCAAGATATCCCAAGGTATACCATTACTATTTGTTTTGATTCTAAGGTATAGTGCAATTATACTTTAGGTACACCCAGGTATGCTATTATTATTTGCTTTGGATTCAATGATACAACTTATTCATATCTTAGGTAATCCAAGGTATACCAAAACGCCAAATCATTTTTCAAGTTTGATTTTTAGTATATCATGATTATTTTTTGTATATCGAAATATACCAATAAGCTTATTTAATTTCATGCTTATTGGTAAATTCAAAGATTTTGTAATGAAAAAAGCCTTTAGGGTGAGTGAAAGGATGTTGTATCCGAGCCAATGGAATGTGAAGTGGTGAGATCCAATCGTGTTGAATGGTGTGGCAAACCTGTAAAAAAAAGGCCAGACTGGTCGGACCGGACGTGAATGCTCCTAAGTCAGCTTTTTTTAGACTTAAAGAGAGAAAATGAAGATAAAGTGTTAAGAAGGCTATATTGTGTTGTGTCTTTGAAATGTAAAAGAATTTGGTATTTATAGGAGATGCCGAGGATCACTTAAGTATCCTATCTAGGTGTCAGAGTAGACCAGCAAGATGGGATTGATGTGTGTGTCAGTAGGTTTTCGTAGGGCATGGCCTGTTTTGTCCTATCGGATAGCCTCATCTCTCTGGTTCTTGCACCTGTTTGCCTGTCCATGGACTAGGCCTCTAGGGATTTTAGGGCCAAGCCAAGTTGGGCTTCTTATATGATGAATCTCGGGGCCGAACTCAGTGTAGGCCAATTAATAGATAATGTAGAGCATTATCACTTATCCTTAAAAACTTTTCTAACCTCAATATTTGACACCTTAGGTTGGCTGATATGTTCGATGTCCTTATTCTCCATTTTCAATAATCATATTTATGCACGCAATGGTGTTTTGACTCAACTAGGGATGATCATGGGCGAGGACCCAACCCAAACGGGGCGAGAAATCCCCGAATTTTTCCTCCACGGGGATAAAAAAATCCTTAATTTTGATTTTGGGGCAGAGACGAGATAATTTGTAATATAAGCCTTAATTTTTTTATTATTTACATTTATGTCATTTCTATAAATAGGGATACCAAAATCATTTTTCCTTTTATTTTTCTTCTCTTTCTTTCTCCTATTTGCTGCCAAGCCAAGGGATTAAGTCTCATTCTTATCTTTCCACCACCGATCTGCAAATCCCATCACCGTTGTTATCATCATCATCCCTTTTCTTGGGCTTTTTGCATTATAACCCTCTCAATAAGGATCGTTTTTGGGGACCTAATGGCCTCGGGCCTTATGTAATACCCTAATTCTATAACCTAACCATATTATTGAATCATACATCTTTAATCAATTAACAATATGTTATTATATCATGCATTCCTAAATCACACTATCATCATCATAATCTTTGTATCAGTTATCATACATATCGATTAAGGTGTTACTATAGTTGTTCACAAACTTTGATTCATCTGCATTCAAAGATTACTATCACTATTCTCATGAACGTACTTGCTTGTACTATAGCATGCATATCATGTGGTATGTTAGTTGTTTTAGTTCACATTGACATACATTACTGTTCTCTTTACAAAAGTGGGCATTTACAATATAGCATGCCCAAACTAGATACTTTCTTTATATACATGTAACTATTAATGCCAAAATTATACAAAACATATATTCGTAAAATCCCTACATCAACTTCTAGACAATCTTGTGTTGGCCTTTTTCCTGATTCAAAGAACGTCCCTGAGCAAAAGTCTTGCCTATTAAACCTACACTGTAATGCCCCTCAGTGTACCCTAGAAGAATTAACACTAATTAATTATTAGTGTCCATGTTTAATTGTGTGTATATATGTATTGAAGGACTTAATTGAAAAGCAAAAGAGTAAGTTTTGGGGCATTATTAGAAATAAAGGAAAGTTGAGACAACTTTGACTTAAACTTGACATTTGGACCAATTGGAAATTAAAGTGAGGTAGATATTTGTGATGAAGGAGGGCCGGCCAACTCATGGTCTTCACTCTCCATCTTCATCTTCTCTATCTCCTAAACCCTAAACTCTCTCTCATCCTCTCTCTCTCTCTCTCTCTAGATTTCTTGGAATTTTTGAGAAAGAAGTAAAGGTTTACTTGGTTTTGGGGGTGAAGGTAACTTGCTTCTCCTTTAATGTAAGTGATTCTTTGTATAGCTTGTTAGATTTTCATAGAAGTGTTTTATGTATTTTAGAAGGAGAAACAAGTAAAAGAAAGGGGAAGGAGACTCTTCAAGGTTGAAGAGAAAGGAAGAGTTATAACAAGGTATGGGAACTTAGAATTTTGTATGTGTATTTATATGTATCTTGATTTGTCATGAGAGAGATTTTGAGTTCCTCTCTCATGTGTGTTATGGATGATTTAAAGCTTAGAAAGGGTTTAAAGTTGGAAGTATGTGAATTTTGGTTGGAAGCATGAAAATCTGTTTTTAAAGATCATTTGACTAGTCTGTACACTTTTGCTCATATCTTGAGATATAGTTGCTCAAATGATGAAATTCCAGTTGCTATAGAAATTAGACTTGCGTGTCTTGATTTTGTTAGAAGAAACTGAAATTTGATTTTCACTGCATGATAGTGAAAATCGGTATTGAAATCTGATTGTGGTTGTGATTTCTGCCTTTGTGAACAGTCTGTGGTTTTTATCGAATAACTGGAGTTTTACAGGTCCTATTGAGGAGATTTTTAGTGTTTTGAAAACTAGAATTGTAAACCTAAAACTTTGTAGAAGATAGTGTTTTCTGAAAAATCCATTTGGTATGTCAAAATTGAGATGCAATCTGAGTTTTTACATTAATTTACAGGATTTTTGAACAACAATCACTTTAAGGCGGTTGCCCCGTCGTTTTATGTCGCGAGCGCGACATATGTCGCGAGCGCGACATCAAACGGAAGCCTTGTGTCGCGAGCGCGACATCAAACGGAAGCCTTGTGTCGCGAGCGTGACTTATGCCGTGAGCGCGACATGAGGAAATGCTTATTTAGGCCATTTCCTTCGGTCGCGAGCGCGACTTATGTCGCGAGCGCGACATTAAAGTGTGGTGCCAGGCCATTGTTCTCTGTCGCGAGCGCGATTGTCGTCGCGGCCGCGACATTCGTCGCGAGCGCGACTAGTGTCGCGAGCGCGACAATATGCCTTTATGTTTGTTTTCTTTCGACTTCAATTGGGATTTAAAATTTGCCTAAACCCTTCTAAGCTTATAAATCATCCTAAATTATAGATATATGGCAAATGTGTTCTCTATATGTATATAGCGATGCAAGTTTGCTTAAGGAATAACAAGGTAAGTTTCTATTTCTCAAATAGAAACATACAGAAATGTATTTCAATAAATTGCAATATGTGATATGTTATGCCTGCACATAGAGACTTGGTTGTGGATAGATAGGCATGCCTATAGGGTTATCGCAGCTGCTTCTGTTTGACTCTTATGAGTCTTCTGTTTGTCTCTACATGAGACTTCTGTTCGGATACCTACGTGTATCCTTCTGTTTAGATACCTACGGGTATCCTTCTGTTTTGATACCTTCGGGTATCCATTGCACCCGTTATCCACACCCACAGGTAATTGTAAGCAGGCCATTTGTGAAAATACATTATAAAGTATGTTATTGTTCTGATTATATGATACTGTTATATCTTGATTAATCTTGTAAGGCTTTCTATTTCTATCATTATTGAATGATTGGAAATAGCTACTGTAAGTAGTTATCTGCATGTTATTAGTTGTTCCCCACTAAGCTTTATAGCTTAGCACGGGTGTTTATCCGTGTAGGTTTGCAAGATAAATCGTGTGTTCAGGGACAAAGCCAACAATCTCACAAGTCAACACAAGATTAGAAATAACATAAATGTTTGAGATTGATTTTTTTGTATCTCTTTTGGTTACATCTAAGGCATTTGTATATGTATAAAGGCATGTAATTATAAAGTTATGTTAAGAATACTCTACAGCAAGTGAAAGTATAAGTATATGATCATGCATGATGGGCATAGAATGTATGTATGTATGTTTATATATGCATCATTAACAAATAAGCCATAGCATTGATAGAATTAATGAATGTAATTAGTAATAGTAATTAGGATTATCTAGTATAGTCATTACATTTTTGGTATCAGAGCGCCTTGGTTTAGGCGGTTCTGGCCAATAGGAATTTCACATGTCTTAGATATAGAATTTTGTGGTTGTTGGCTGATTGTGGCTGTCCCTGTGTTTCTTTGTTATAGTTATAAATGGAAAGGTATCGTGAAGTTGTAGATGAGTCGGCTGAAAGTAATCTGCCGGGTCAATCGAATCCTTCTCAGCCAGAATCTTCTGCATCTACTAGAGGTGGTGCAACTGCTGTTGAGTCTGGGGAAGCTTTGTTGAAGATTTCCCAGGATATGGCTCAGATTTTACATAGGATGACTGCACCAAAGGCTCCAATTTCTGAGATTAGAAAGCATGGTGCAGAAGAGTTTCTAGGCTCTACTTGGGAAGAGTCTGAGAAAGTTGAGCTGTGGCTTGAAAGAGTAGAAAGGGTTTTTACCGAAGTTCAGTGCCCCGCCAGTCAAAAGGTGACTTGTGCTGTGTCCTTACTTCAGGGAGCAACGTATGACTGGTGGAAACTGGTTCTGACTCAACCTCAGCTACCTGATTCCCTCTCTTGGGAATTCTTTGTAGCTGAGTTTAAAAGGAGATATGTGACAGAAGCTTATAAAGACGAAAAGTTGAAGCAGTTTCTGAATCTTAAGCAAAGAGGTATGTCAGTGGCTGAATATGAAGCCGAATTCAATCGCTTGAGCAAGTATGCACCAAAACCAATGTTAACTGGGACTTTCAAGTGTCGCCAGTTCGAAGATGGATTAAATGATCAGATTCGGGATCATTTGATAGGGCCTATTTCTCTCCATCCTGTGGATTATCATCAGCTGGTTCAAGCAGCTATCCGGGTTGAGAAGGAAGAAAATGTGAAAAGAGAAAGAGAGCAAAGAAGAAGAAGTTTTTCTCGGGGTGGTTCCACATCTGGGAAAAGATCGAGGTTGACTCAAGGAGATCAATCATTGCCATTTGGCAATTACCCTGCATCTAGAGGTAGACAGCAGGGGACTTTTTCTACAGCTGGCTCAGGTAGAGGTGTTGTATCAGGACAAGGCAGAGGCCAAGCTCCAGAATGCACCTATTGTTTTAGGCGACATTGGGGCACTTGTAGAATGCTCACCGGTGGTTGCTTCAGATGTGGCAGCACGGAGCATTTTATAGCTAATTGTCCTATGCCGCAGGATCAAGTTTCGAGTCAACAGAGTAATCGAGGAGCTTCTAATACACCCTCTTTTGGTAGAGGTCGTGGTAGAGGCAGAGGTGGATCGGGCCAGTTTAGAGCCCAGTCCAGGAATGTTTCTGAGTCGGTAGATCGACCTTTTGCTCCTACACCTCCTATTCGAGCTTATGCTATGAAAGGTCGAGAAGATGCTGATGCTCCTGAGATCATAGCTGGTATATTCTCCCTCTTTGATACTGATGTGCATGTGCTTATAGACCCGGGATCTACACATTCTTATATTTGTAATGGGGAGCTGGGTAGAAATGTGTTTTTTTATTGATCATATGACTTATGATATATGTGTAATTAGTCCTTTGGGCCATAGTATTCATGTGAATGAAGTTTATAGAAATTGCCCTATTAGAATTCAAGAGAGAGAGTTCCCAGCTGACCTAATTGTTTTGCCTTTTCATGAGTTTGATGTAATCCTGGGTATGGATTGGCTTTCTAGATATCATGCCATAATGGACTGTAAAGCTAAAACAGTATTGATTAAGAGTGATGGGGAAGTAGAGACATTGATTCAGGGTATTAAGTCAAAACCCTTAACCAATGTTATCTCTGCTATGAAAGCAAAAAGATTTCTTAGAAAAGGATGCGAAGCGTATCTAGCTTTGGTTCTTGATTCTAAGAGAGAGACAGTCGATCTTCAAAATGTTCCTGTGATTAATGAGTTTTCTGATGTGTTTCCTGAGAAACTTCCGGGTTTGCCGCCCGAGAGAGAAGTTGAACTATCTATTGAGACTTTGCCTGGAACTGCTCCTATCTCTAGAGCACCCTACAGAATGGCACCAACAGAATTGAAAGAATTAAAAGTTCAGCTGCAAGAATTGTTAGATAAAGCTTCATTAAGCCTAGTGTGTCACCCTGGGGCGCACCTGTGTTATTTGTTAAAAAGAAAGATGGTACCTTGAGAATGTGCATTGACTACAGACAACTTAACAAAGTGACAGTGAAGAACAAGTATCCTTTACCTCGGATTGAGGATCTCTTTGATCAGTTAAGGGGTGCAGGAGTGTTTTCTAAAATTGACCTGAGGACGGGATACTATCAACTTCGGGTCAAAGATATGGATGTGCAAAAGACTGCTTTTAGAACTCGATATGGTCATTACGAATTCTTAGTAATGCCTTTCGGGTTGACTAATGCACATGCAGCTTTCATGGATTTGATGAATAGGGTGTTCAGACCCTATTTAGATCAATTTGTCGTGGTGTTTATAGATGACATTTTAGTCTATTCTCGTGATGAAGCGGAGCATGCTGAGCATTTGAGAATAGTGTTACAGACCCTGAGAGAGCAACAGCTTTATGCCAAGTTAAGCAAATGTGAATTCTGGCTTAAAGAAGTTTCTTTCCTTGGGCACGTGGTGTCTTCAGAAGGCATCAGGGTGGACCCTAGGAAGATTGAGGCTATAGTAAACTGGAGACCCCCTAAAAATGTACCAGAAGTCCGAAGTTTCTTGGGCTTAGCTGGCTATTATAGGCGGTTTGTGAAAGGTTTTTCAGTTATTGCCTCTCCGCTCACTAAGTTACTTCGGAAAGAAGCTAGATTTGAGTGGACAGATCGTTGTCAAGCCAGTTTTGATCAGTTAAAAAGGATATTAACGGAAGCTCCAGTTCTTACCCAACCAATAACGGGTAGAGAATATGCTATGTATAGTGATGCATCGAGTAATGGTTTGGGATGTGTGTTGATGTAAGAAGGTAAAGTAGTGGCTTATGCATCCAGACAGTTGAAGCCTCATGAACAGAATTATCCGACTCATGATTTGGAATTGGCCGCAGTTGTGTTTGCTTTAAAGATTTGGCGGCATTACCTGTATGGTGAGAAGTGCAGAATCTATACGGATCACAAGAGTCTTAAATACTTGCTTTCTCAGCGAGATCTCAATTTAAGACAACGCAGATGGTTAGAATTGTTCAAGGACTATGATTGTATCATTGATTACCACCCAGGAAAGGCTAATGTGGTAGCTGATGCTTTGAGCCGAAAGATGGTGGCAACTATGCTATTACAAGGTTATAGATGGAAATTTGCATCCGATGGGGCTTTGTTAGCTCAATTGCGAGCTCGCCCTAATCTCAGGCAGACAGTTCTTGATGCACAATTAGATGATGTTAAGTTACAGCAGTTGGCTCAAACAGTTCATACAGGAGGTCCGATAGAATATTCTATTGGACTAGATGGTGGTTTATATTATCGAAATCGGTTATGTGTACCAAATGTTAAAGAATTGAAGGAAGCATTATTGCAAGACGCCCATAGCACCGTATTTACCATGCATCCTAGTAACAACAAGATGTATAGAGATTTGAAACAATTCTATTGGTGGCCAGGAATGAAAAGAGATGTGACTGAGTATGTTTCTAAGTGCCTAACATGTCAGCAAGTAAAAGCAGAGCATCAACTTCCTTCGGGATTACTGAACCCTCTTCCCATTCCTCAATGGAAGTGGGACAATGTTACTATGGATTTTGTTACAGGTCTACCCACTACTCAAAGGAAACATGATGCAGTGTGGGTCATAGTAGACAGATTAACCAAGGTGGCTCATTTTGTACCGGTTCGAACCAATTACTCAATGGACAAGTTAGCTGAGTTGTATATTGATCAGATTGTTAGACTGCATGGGGTACCAATCTCAATTGTTTCAGATCGGGATCCGAGATTCACATCCAGATTTTGGAAAAGTCTACAGCAAGCTTTAGGCACAAAGCTTCTTCTTAGTACTGCTTTTCATCCTCAGACTGATGGGCAGTCAGAGAGAATCATTCAGGTGTTAGAGGATATGTTAAGAGGCTGTGTTTTAGATTTTCCAGGAAGTTGGGACAAATATGTGACTTTGATGGAGTTTGCATATAACAATGGCTATCAAACTAGCATTGGTATGCCACCATATGAAGCTCTCTATGGTAGAAAATGCAGAACTCCTTCCTGTTGGATGGAATTAGCTGAAAATAAGTTGACGGGTCTTGACATTGTTAAAGATACTGAAGAAAAGATCCAACTTGTCAAGCAACGATTGAAAGAAGCCAGTGATAGACAGAAATCATATGCAGATCTGAAAAGAAAAGACATTGAGTATCAGGTTGATGATAAAGTGTTTCTAAAAGTGTCCCCATGGAGAAAAGTACTACGGTTCGGAAAGAAAGGAAAACTCAGTCCCCGGTTTATTGGTCCTTACAGAATCCTAGAAAGGATTGGACCGGTAGCATATCGATTAGATCTTCCTAATGATCTATCAAAGTTGCATAATGTTTTTCATGTTTCGATGCTCCGGCGATATCGATCTGATGAGTCACATATCATACCAGTGCAAGATATCAGTGTCAGAACTGATTATACGTATGATGAAGAGCCTAAACAGATTTTAGCCAGGGAAGTTAAACAGTTAAGGAATAAAGAAATCCCTCTAGTCAAAGTGTTATGGAAACATCATGGAATACAAGAAGCGACTTGGGAACCTGAAGCAGCTATGCGGGCTCAATACCCTCAGCTCTTCAGTACAGGTATAATTTCGAGGACGAAATTCTTTAAGGGGGAGAGAGTTGTAATGCCCCTCAGTGTACCCTAGAAGAATTAACACTAATTAATTATTAGTGTCCATGTTTAATTGTGTGTATATATGTATTGAAGGACTTAATTGAAAAGCAAAAGAGTAAGTTTTGGGGCATTATTAGAAATAAAGGAAAGTTGAGACAACTTTGACTTAAACTTGACATTTGGACCAATTGGAAATTAAAGTGAGGTAGATATTTGTGATGAAGGAGGGCCGGCCAACTCATGGTCTTCACTCTCCATCTTCATCTTCTCTATCTCCTAAACCCTAAACTCTCTCTCATCCTCTCTCTCTCTCTAGATTTCTTGGAATTTTTGAGAAAGAAGTAAAGGTTTACTTGGTTTTGGGGGTGAAGGTAACTTGCTTCTCCTTTAATGTAAGTGATTCTTTGTATAGCTTGTTAGATTTTCATAGAAGTGTTTTATGTGTTTTAGAAGGAGAAACAAGTAAAAGAAAGGGGAAGGAGACTCTTCAAGATTGAAGAGAAAGGAAGAGTTATAACAAGGTATGGGAACTTAGAATTTTGTATGTGTATTTATATGTATCTTGATTTGTCATGAGAGAGATTTTGAGTGCCTCTCTCATGTGTGTTATGGATGATTTAAAGCTTAGAAAGGGTTTAAAGTTGGAAGTATGTGAATTTTGGTTGGAAGCATGAAAATCTGTTTTTAAAGATCATTTGACTAGTCTGTACACTTTTGCTCATATCTTGAGATATAGTTGCTCAAATGATGAAATTCCAGTTGCTATAGAAATTAGACTTGCGTGTCTTGATTTTGTTAGAAGAAACTGAAATTTGATTTTCACTGCATGATAGTGAAAATCGGTATTGAAATCTGATTGTGGTTGTGATTTCTGCCTTTGTGAACAGTCTGTGGTTTTTATCGAATAACTGGAGTTTTACAGGTCCTATTGAGGAGATTTTTAGTGTTTTGAAAACTAGAATTGTAAACCTAAAACTTTGTAGAAGATAGTGTTTTCTGAAAAATCCATTTGGTATGTCAAAATTGAGATGCAATCTGAGTTTTTACATTAATTTACAGGATTTTTGAACAACAATCACTTTAAGGCGGTTGCCCTGTCGTTTTATGTCGCGAGCGCGACATATGTCGCGAGCGCGACATCAAACGGAAGCCTTGTGTCGCGAGCGCGACATCAAACGGAAGCCTTGTGTCGCGAGCGTGACTTATGCCGTGAGCGCGACATGAGAAAATGCTTATTTAGGCCATTTTCTTCGATCGCGAGCGCGACTTATGTCGCGAGCGCGACATTAAAGTGTGGTGCCAGGCCATTGTTCTCTGTCGCGAGCGCGATTGTCGTCGCGGCCGCGACATTCGTCGCGAGCGCGACTAGTGTCGCGAGCGCGACAATATGCCTTTATGTTTGTTTTCTTTCGACTTCAATTGGGATTTAAAATTTGCCTAAACCCTTCTAAGCTTATAAATCATCCTAAATTATAGATATATGGCAAATGTGTTCTCTATATGTATATAGCGATGCAAGTTTGCTTAAGGAATAACAAGGTAAGTTTCTATTTCTCAAATAGAAACATACAGAAATGTATTTCAATAAATTGCAATATGTGATATGTTATGCCTGCACATAGAGATTTGGTTGTGGATAGATAGGCATGCCTATAGGGTTATCGCAGCTGCTTCTGTTTGACTCTTATGAGTCTTCTGTTTGTCTCTACATGAGACTTCTGTTCGGATACCTATGTGTATCCTTCTGTTTAGATACCTTCGGGTATCCATTGCACCCGTTATCCACACCCACAGGTAATTGTAAGCAGGCCATTTGTGAAAATACATTATAAAGTATGTTATTGTTCTGATTATATGATACTGTTATATCTTGATTAATCTTGTAAGGCTTTCTATTTCTATCATTATTGAATGATTGGAAATAGCTACTGTAAGTAGTTATCTGCATGTTATTAGTTGTTCCCCACTAAGCTTTATAGCTTAGCACGGGTGTTTATCCGTGTAGGTTTGCAAGGTAAATCGTGTGTTCAGGGACAAAGCCAACAATCTCACAAGTCAACACAAGATTAGAAATAGCATAAATGTTTGAGATTGATTTTTTTGTATCTCTTTTGGTTACATCTAAGGCATTTGTATATGTATAAAGGCATGTAATTATAAAGTTATGTTAAGAATACTCTACAGCAAGTGAAAGTATAAGTATATGATCATGCATGATGGGCATAGAATGTATGTATGTATGTTTATATATGCATCATTAACAAATAAGCCATAACATTGATAGAATTAATGAATGTAATTAGTAACAGTAATTAGGATTATCTAGTATAGTCATTACATACACAGATCAAATAACCCGTGTTAAGCTATAAAGCTTAGTGGGGAAACAATTCATAATAACCGACCACTCATAATGGTCATTAACAACCACACTCAAATGCATCAAATGTAGCATAAGATATTAATGACAAATAAATAATTAATTAACTTTCACAACATATCAAAACATAATCAGTGAGGCAACAGAGAAAAACATATATCTTAGCATATGTATTTCATGTGATTGATGGATATACCATAAGCATTTGTGCTTTGAGATACAATTTCTGTAATTAAAACAAATCATGGAATTCAATAATAACATATGAGTATTATATGTTTAAATTCAAATTCTATAATCACAATTATACTTGGAGTTTAGCCTGCCTAAATTCCAAAAGTGGATAACGGGAATGGTGGATATCTTTAGGTATCAAAACGGTGGATATTTAAAGATATCAAATCAGTAGACCTAAACGAGATCAAACTATATCGTATACTAGTCAAGTGGACCCAAACGGGGTCAGTTAACAATCCAAATGGGGCTGTTTATGATCCAAATGGGATCAACTATACTCTAAACCCAATGGGACCAAACTGTGGTAACTGCAAATATCCCTATACTCTTGTAACCATATACTTTGGCATGTCCACATATAAGCATTTACATATAATCAAAACATACGAGCATGTTCATGCCATCACAATGAAGTAAATAATAACATACCTGTTCTTGTAGTTTCCACATTTATACTTTCTCAACTAATTGCGTCTATTGCTTTACAATATGATATTATCATATACTTAATGAATGTATTACTCTTTATATGTTGTTTGCACAATATGAAATGCTTTAAAGATGTTTTAAGAGGTTTAGGTAACTTTGATAATCATTTAGAACCTTTAAATCAATTATTAGTGAGACAGGGGAGGGCTACGGTCAACAGAAAATGTGTACTGATCATGACATAGGTGCACTTTAGATTCTGTACTGACCTCACAGTCAACAGGTAAAAGCTGTTGACCATGATATAAGTTTAGTTTCAGTTTTGGACTGACCTTACGATCAACACATAAAAGCTGTTGACCGTGACATACATTATGTCTAAAGGTAGATTCACCGGTTCATCTTGTCTGTGATTTTTGACCTATTAAACATCATTTTTAGGCAAAGAGTCCTTCTACAAACTTATTCATCTATATTTCTAGTATCTATAACATTAAAAATCATATCATTATCATATCTAAAACTCATGATATTTAGAAATTTTAAAAGGCTATTCCAGTGACAGGGCAGTAGTGAATTTCGATTTTTAATCCAAAATTTGACAGCTATAGAGACAGATTTAAGATTGGTCTTCTTCATAGAAAAGGTAGATATAAGAGTCTAGTTTTCAACCTAATTTGCATATTTGTAACTCCAGATATGATAAAAACAGGCTCACTAGGTCATGAGAACTCAATTACGAATTTTTGGTTGCAAGGGAATTTTCAAGCATTTGATACATTTAAGCTAAAATGAAAATTCAACTAACTATGGATTAGTTTTTGACACATTTCCTTCAAGGATTAACCCTTACATGACATTTCTAAGTTTTAATTTAGGGTTTAACCATTCAACACATTTATTTGAACACAACAAAATTTTACAACTAATTCTTTTTAATTAAGTCTTACATCAAAATCAACTACAATTAAGCATGAATGTCACCAACTCTATTATCCCATACCTTGGCCGAAAATTCTATCCTTCAAGTATATATACTCTAGTTATATTTAGAAAGAATAATCTAAAATTTATCTAGATTATGAGGTATATCTAGTTACCCACAAGTTATACCTTGAATATATCAAAAAATAAGATAAAAAATTTATCTAAGTTCGGAGTTATATTTGGGATATGTATTAAATATGCTTCAGTTATACCAAAATGCATAAGCATTTGTCTCATTTAATTTCAAATTATACCTCAGTTATACATGAGTTATACCACTGATTATATCAAAAATCATAATACATTTTTTCTCATATGTTTGAGTTATACCTCAATTATACTTGAGTTATAATATGATTATATTGAAAACCATAAAACATTTTTTCTCCTGTGTTGTACTTATACCTCAATTTTACTTGAGTTATATTATGGTTATACCAAAAACCATAATATATTTTCTTTTTCATCTTTGAGTTATACCACAGTTATACAATGATTATATCGAAAATCATATTACATTGTTGTGGAAAAAAAATACCTACCACTTCAAAATTCTTATACTTGTTCTATTGATTCCATTTCCCTTTATGTTGAATTAATATTGGAATGCCTTCCATGGATATCATGAATGAAAAGTCTGCATTAAAAGTTCATTATAGGTTAACTAAATTTATGAAATGAGAATTATAAGCAATTGAGATTAAATTAGAATAATGAAAAATAATAGTAGGTATTGAAAATTACCTTTAAGAAAGCAATTATTTGTGTTGATTTTGATGAAAGATGAAGATTTATGGCAGAAAAATGAAGTTATATGGCCAAAAAAAAGATGAGTGAAAGTTTTGACGTGAATAGAGAACATTAATGGAGATGAGAGTCAAAGTATAGAAAAAGATACGAGAAGATATAGACGTGAGGAAAATACAGAGCTTGTAGGGGTTATTTTAGGAATTTTAAGAACAAATAAACTATATTTTATAAGGTTTCTTATAATAGGTGCATTTTTAAAATGGACGTTTAAAAAATGTATTTTTAAGAATAGAAAAAATTTGGGTATATTTTGTAATAGCCCGAAATTCATTGGCCTAGAAGATGGAATTAGAGATTAGCATCGAGTAAGTAATTAGAGCATTAATTGGTAGGACAAGGACTAAATTGAAAGCAATTAAAGTTTGGAATGGACTTAAATGAAGAAAATATATAATTAAGTGGCTAAAAATGTACAAAGGCAAGAATAAAGTTAAATGTGAGAAATTGGAAAACCGTGTATTAGGTTATTAGCAAGTGTGTAACACCCTCGTACTCCCTGCAAGAAAAATGAATGTGCTACGAAACTAAATCATTTCCATCTTAATAATTATTTTTGTCAAATTACAAGTTCTCCACATTAATTTTTAGTCATAACAATATGTTATAATAATTATCTTCCCTTAACCCTAAAAGCATTTTTCATATATATATATATATATGTACATTGTTTGTACACTTGTACATATGACTTGTCTTTTACACTATACAATACAAAATTTTATACCAAAATTTAAACTTGAACCTTAACTCCTTGTGGCCTGCAGATGTTGTTTTATATTTTTGTTAATAAACTTCAAGATGTATTATTTATATCTTATTCATTTTTGTTAATTTAATTTTGAATGCAGTTTATGTTTTTGTTAGCAAATTTGTTTTTCTTGATACAAAGATTGTCATTTTTTTAAGTGGAAGTTATTTCTCTTTTTTTTGGAAATTATTATTTTTCTTAAATAAAGGGTGGTTCAGAATTTTGTTTTAGACAATATATAAATTGAATTTTTTATTAAAAATCAAATTGCCCGTAATATTTTATAATGATTCTCTATTTTTGTCCAAAAAATTTAAAGTTTTTTTTATAATTTTATTAATTTTGTATATTATATATATTTTAAAATTTTATTTATAATTTACAAATTCACTTATTAATGAAAGTTTAATTTGTATTAAAAAAAAAAGAAAAGTTGTCTAACGAGTATATATGAATAAATCTTTTATTTTAATTTGGTTGGATTGAAATTGGGCAACCTAAAAACATTTTGGGTCCCATTGAATTTGGCCCCAACCCATCCGGACATTGCCGAAGGAGTGGTTCATTTTAGGGGTAATTTTGTAATTAAATAGATAAATGTTGAAGATTGGCTTGCTTGAACTTGAAGGCCTTGGCTAGCTCCTGATATCCATTTATTATTAAGCCGAAAAGAAAGATTCTCAATAATATCCGGGGTTTCCAACTCTCCCTTCTTGTACGGTGACGGCCGTCGCGAGCATACGTCGCCGCTAGGTAAACTCAAAGCCAAGTTAATCTATTTCTTCAACCTTAAGATTCTGTTGATAACTTTCTTCATCCACAAAATTAAAATTTTTTTTCTTCGATTTTATTTAGATCCATGTTCTGGATGCTCAAATTGCTGTTTCTATCTGATTAAAAAAAATTGACGAACAGCCCTCCTTGAGTATTCATCTTCATATGTTCCTATCATGCTTCTTCGCACATGGATCAATTTGTTTAGCTCCTTCATAAATTTCTTGTTCGTGTGATCTTTGCAATGTGCAGAAAGTAGGAAGTTAGTTTTAAGATCTAATTTAAGCCAGTAAAGTCTTTCCAATCACAAATTTGAGTTTTGTTATTCTATTGAATGCCTTTGCACAGTTTATGGATATTACTTTGATGTATGTATTTCTCTGTTAATCAGGGTCAGGCTTTCAAAGGAGAATCTATCTTAGACCATGGTTTCTTCGTCTTTCCTTCTTCAGGAATATGACAACTCCTCCTCGTCGAGGAAGAGGTTGAAAGTTTCTGATGTTGAACATGAAGAACTGGATGCACACATCTCTATTGGCAACTGCGATGATGTTGCTGCACCACACTCCAATGCCAAGGAATTGTCATCTCTTGGGTAATGCATCTCATTCCTTGCTGTTTTGACAATTTTTTATTTTAATGGATTTTTTTTCCTCCTTTTTGGACTATAGTCGTCATCTAATTTTGGCGCTACTTACTCAGGTTCTTTAATGCCAGTTATTCTTCTCAATCTTGCTGCAGTTTGGACGAAAATATCTGTTCTAATGCTGTATTGGAGACGAGTTGCCAATTGAATGGCCACAACAGTGATATTCCAGAGTTTAGTAATGCTGGAGGCGCAGGGATTCCATACCTGGATAAGAATTATCCTGGTTTTCCGCCATCTGCCTTTGTTAGTGGGTGGATGTATATTAACGAAAATGGACAAATGTGCGGTCCTTATATTCAGCAACAATTATGTGAGGGTTTGTTTACTGGTTTCCTGCCCGAGGATCTTCCTGTCTATCCCATTTTAAACGGAACGTTAATTAATCCAGTACCTTTAAAGTACTTCAAGCAGTTCCCTGACCATATTGCAACTGGTTTTGTGTATGCCGGTACTGGCATATCCATGCCTACCAATTGCTTTACCCCTGTTAATATGGATTCTGCTATAAGGGGGCGGCAAATTGCTCCTCCTTATTCAACTCAAGTTTCACATTGCTCAGATGCATACCAGTCACACACGAATTACAATACTCATGGCTCCAATCAAGCAATCACGAATTCAGAGGCAGCTGACCATGATAAGCTATTTTCTCTAGTGGTATTAAGAGCTCTTTCCTTTTCATTAGTATACAATCAGCCTGTATCTCTCCATCTTTTTGTCTCTTTTATGCGTTGCATATCTTCAGACTACACATCTAATGGTGCCTTTTCATTTCTATCGTTGGGCTTTCAGTCACAGGAAGATTCTTGTTGGATGTTTGAGGATGAAGGAGGGAGGAAACATGGACCACATTCTCTTTTGGATCTCTGTACTTGGCATCACTATGGATATTTTCAAGATTCATTAATGGTATGCTTATAATAGAATTTTTGTGGGAGTTGTATTTGTTTTACTCCTTACAGAATTTCTACCCTCAAATATTCTGTTTTTCTCGGCATGCTATCATATTTGTTCAGAGTAATGTTGGGCATTAAGGGTTATAGGAACTAGTGCCGTTTTCTAAATTTTGACAGATTTCCATATTATTGTACGAGGAAACTACTTCTAAAAGAGATGCCGAAATTAAATAATTATTACTTGTTGATTTGAAAGTTGAGGCTGGATTCACTTATATGAGAAGTATACTTTCTATTTTTAAATCATATTTAAATACGGTGACTCTGGATGGTCATTGTTGGGATATACCAGTCTAGAAAGTTGCTTGGAAAAGGTCAAATGGTTGCACAAGTTTGTATTGGCGTTAGGTGAAAAGAACATGTAATTCTTTGTAACTGCTAATCATTTTGTTTGTATCATTTCTCAGCTGGTTATTGTGAGCTTTTGAGTTGTATTTCCTACCTTTATTGCAGTGACTCTTCTTTATGATTGTGTATGTGATGTGTGTGTCTCTCTCATATCCTTGCTACCAATTAGTGTTCCCACTTATTTTCTGTTTCTCACTCTAGTGTTACCATATTATGTTTGGCAGATATGTCATCTTGAAAACAAGTTTAGACCCCTTCCATTGATGTCTGTTATTAAGGCACTGAGAAGAGATAATCCTGAGCCAATAATTTTATCTGATTCAAAAACTGAAACTGGCTCACTACACAACTTCATATCTGAAATTTCTGAAGAAGTTTCTTCTCAGCTGCATTCTGGAGTAATGAGAGCAGCTCGTAGAGTTGCTTTAGAAGAGATAATCAGCAGTACGATCTCAGAGTTTCTTAATGGAAAGAAGGTGCAGAGAAGTCTTAACCTTAATTATCAAGCTGCCAAGACTCGCTCTATGGATGCAAGAATGGTAACATTTTGATGCATGGATGTGTAACTATGCTATAATTCAATGGCTGTAACCTCACTATGTTTTGTTTTAATAGTCTGAAGTTACAGGCAAGAGAAGGAATCATGCTGCTTCTGAGCGTGAAGCTGTAACCCGGAACCACAGTCCTGATCAGGCACATGCTGATGAGATTTCTGAGCAGTTTTGCTGGAGGCACAAATCTGTTGGAAGCATTGATAACTTCCAGGGGTGTTGTGCAGTTTTCTGTAGAATTGTTTTCGATTATTGCATGGAAGTCATGTGGAATGCTGTCTTTTATGATGCCATAGCAGAGTATTCTACTTCATGGCGAAGAAGAAAACTTTGGTTTGCTCATCCTTGGATTGGAATATCGACTAGTGTCAGGGATTTTAGCATGGAGACTGAAACTCTACCTTGTGAACTTGTATGTAGTCATCATTATTTAGATGCCTTTTGACTTTATTACCAATGATGTTATTAATACTGCTGGTTAATATTTGTTCTTATTAAAATCATCAAGTGACGTATCAATTTTTCCACTGTTGCTATGTGCACAGGAGTCCTCTGATTGCAATATCGATTGTCATCCTGCTGTCGATCTTGTCAGACTCCAAAAAGATAGTTATGCACAGTCACCTTACACACATTCATTTGTACATGTGGGAGAAAAGTCATCCAAACTGAACATCCTATCTTCTGAGCCTTGTGTATACAATGGCATGGAAAGTATCTTAGAGTGCGTGGAGAATGAGCTACATATGTCCACAAAGCTATTTTTGGATGAATATGTTGTAGTTCTTGTTAAAGAGGAAGTGAAGAAAGTAATTAAATTCTCAGAGGATAACATATTGAATGAGGTAACTTTTAGGTGCTTGCAACCTCCATTTATTTATTGTTTTTCTTGTTAGAAAAAGCTAGGAGGATAAGTTTGTGCAGTCATTCCAAGCTTTATTTGCAACTACATTTGTGCTTAAAACTCTTTTATGCCGCAGGAGAATATCGAATCCCCCATTCAATGCTGCTTGAAAAGTGACTGTAATCCCTCCGGATTGAACAATGAAGAGATCATTGACTCGAATAAAATGCTTGTTGAGATATCCGATGATTCTCAAAGTTTGTTACAAGTTGGAGAATCAGTTGGTTCATTTGCATCTGAGAATCTTTTCTCTGATTTTCTTGCAAGCGCTTTTGAAAAATCATGGGTAAAAGTTGATGATATTATAGGCGACCCAAGCACTGATGAGCCACCACTACCTGGATCTGATGACACTGCTGCAATGCTTGTCCCGACACCTTTATGTAAATATCAACCTTCTTGGTCAGATGAGTCTACTTCTAAGATCAGAGAATATATTGCCTTGGCAGTATGCAGGCAGAAGCTGCATGACAATGTGCTTGGAGAGTGGAAATCAAAGCATATTAATGGCATTTTTAATCAATTTCTTGGATCATATTACACTTCAAAAAGGCTCTTTCAAGCTGATACCAAAGTGGTATGAATCTGTTGCTTTCAATCTTTGTATTTTAAATTTTTTTTTTTGTAAGGTTTATGGTTGATCTTTTTGCTTTTAGGTTCTTCTTTTCTTGTGTTATTTGCTGTCTTTTGAGTTTTGAAGGATCATACTTTGCCCTTATTTTTTATTCTTCAATATTTTAGGAAGGAACAGTTGTTGCAAATAAGGAACGAGATGCTTTTACTTTTATTTCAAAAGACAAAAATAGGGAAGAAGCGAAGAAATTTGATGGTTCAGACTCTACACTATCATCTTGGGTTTGTGGTAAATACACATATTACCGCAAAAAGAATTTGTTAAGGAAGAAATCAGGGACATCTTCTCAGTCTGTTGCTCCAACCGAGACAGGGTTGCAGCACCAGTCTTTGGAAAAGTCAAGAAAGCAAAACGCTTTCAGAGATGTTGCTGAAAATGTAGAAGTTGGACCTGCTGTTGTAGTTCCCAAGAAAAAGAAACTAAGCAAGGGCCATGTTGATTTGTCTGTTAATGCTAGGTCCTTAAAATGTGTTTCTAAAAGCAGTTTAGCAAGTGATCAGTCCTTGACAAAACATGCTAATGGTGGAAAAGTAACAAAGATTAAGCAGGCAGTTCCTCCATCTAGTATGTGATATCCCCACAATTTTGTTTGTTCTAGATAAAAAAGTATTTATGTTTTAGTCTTGCTGTAACTTTCAATAAATTTATTATACAGATAATAAGGTTACAGAAGATACTGTAAAGTCTAGCAAGAAAAGTGTTTTGGACTTGCGCAAGGATCATCCCAATAGTAAGAAGGTTATCAATAGCAATGGGCGTGATGATGGAATTGTGGGAGGAAGGACACATGATCTTTCCAGAAAGAATGTGGATGGTAAGCAATTTCCTGATGCTGAGATTGTTATTCTCATAAAATAAATTTTCTTAGGGCATCAGTTCATGAGTTTTAACTGAATTTTTCTTGCTGTTCCACTGAATAGCAACAAAGGTAGCAAAGCTAAAAAGGAAGCATGTAGTGAATGATGGCTCAGCAGCAAACCCTACAAAGGTTCTGAAACTGGTTAATAGCACGTCGAAGCAAGCAGCAACGAGACAGTTTACAGTGCAAAAGACCGTGTCCCATAAATCCAGGACATCGGGTTCCTACCCTAGATCTGATGGATGTGCAAGGTCTTCAATTAATGGCTGGGAATGGCATACATGGTCGCTCAATGCCAGTCCTGTTGAAAGAGCTCGCGTTAGGGGAATTAACTCTCCTCATGCCAACTTTTCAGTTTCTGAGGCTTATAGTTCTCATTTGTCAAATGGTAAGGTTCTATCTGCAAGAACAAACAGGGTGAAGATGCGCAATCTTCTTGCTGCAGCTGAAGGTGCTGATCTTTTGAAAGCTACACAACTGAAGGTGAGTGAAACTGTAATTCTTTTTGAAATGTCTTATAATTTCTTTCCTCACTGTAATTATTTCTTGTTACTCATTAGGCAAGAAAAAAACGTCTACATTTCCAACGGAGCAAGATTCATGACTGGGGTCTTGTTGCGCTAGAGCCCATTGAGGCTGAGGACTTTGTAATTGAATATGTTGGTGAATTAATTCGTCCTCGAGTAAGTTTAACTGGACTTTTCTATTGCTGGTTCCAGTGTGTTGAGTAGTTTGTTTACGGTTGCTTTATCAATTTGCTACCATTTGATTTTTCATCATATCTGATTTACTTTTCATTCATTCATTTCCCTTCCCACTGCTTTATTTTTGTGTCAAGTCATATATATTGCCTTCTGATTTCATGGTGTCCCTTTTTTCGGGTTTCCTCCCAGATATCTGATATACGTGAACGCCTCTATGAGAAGATGGGAATTGGCAGCAGTTATCTTTTCAGGCTTGATGATGGTTATGTGGTTGGTAATCCAACATTATGCTATGTTGCCTTTTTGTTTATGTGGCTGTTTCAGCGTGTGGCTCCTGGTTCTTTTCCCTTTCAAATGTGAATTGAGCTTTCTGTTGGATTTTAGCCTTTCCGGCCACACATTGCTTATTTGCCTTAATGTCCAGGTTGGGGGAGTCTGTTATGAGTTTGAATTTCCCGACTTGCCTGAAGTGGTAGAATCTTAATGAATGTTATCTGACCACAGTTGCTGGCTGTAACATAGAAGGACTTCTAGAATCAGTTACAGATATTCATGTTCCTGTTTCTTTGAAATATTTATTGGTAATATTTATGTCAATCCAATAGGTAAATGCCTGTCCCTTAGTTTCTTGCAAACAACAACGGCGAAAGCGCTCTGCTGGGCCAACAGTTTCTTGTAATATGGATGGTTATAAGATGGCCTTTTGACATTTCTGTTGTTGATTATGGAGGTTGAGATGTACTGCTTGGAGATAAATGAACTTCATCCAGGTCTTCTCATTACAATGTTCAGATATATATGTCTGATGAATGTAAACCTATGGAACCAATTGCTATCCTATGGAAAAAAATAATGTTTACTGGGGTCAGAAACTAACTATTTACTGTTATTTTCGCTACTAGATGGAACTGTTCCATTTCTTTTAACTTCCAATGGTTGATTTTGTTCTTGTTTGGACAAGGAACTCACTGCTGCATATTTAACCTTCATTGTGCAGGTTGATGCTACCAAGCGTGGGGGAATTGCCAGATTCATAAACCATTCTTGCGATGTATATTCACGAGAATTACTTTTCAAATTATTTTATCAATTAAAGATGATACTATTTACTATTTCTTACACCCTAAATTAACTGTCTAATGTAGCCCAACTGCTACACCAAGGTCATTAGCATTGAAGGCGAGAAAAAGATTTTCATTTATGCAAAACGGCATATAGCTGCTGGGGAAGAAATCACTTACAACTATAAATTTCCCCTGGAGGAGAAAAAGATACCATGCAACTGTGGTTCAAGGAAGTAAGATTTTCTGTTTATGTTGTTGAATTTGTGGTAGTGTTTTTGTAACACTTTTGGTGGTATGCAACACTAACATGCTTTGAGAACTCCTTTGTTTAGGTGTCGTGGATCATTGAATTAGGAAGTATTCTGGGTTGCCAATTCTGGTAAGTGCTGTACTTGATCTTTTTGTACTAAACTTTTGATGAAGATTGATTCTAAGTCCTTAACTCATGTTAAATACTTCTGTAGGTGTTTCTTTAGAGTTGTATGCCTCATTTTGTGTAATTGATATCAACTGATGTCAGAGAAATGTGATTGTGATCTTTATCTTCAGATATTATATGGTATGTAAAGTACACTCCATAATCTCTTTTTGTGCATTAAAGCTATGTGATTATATTCTTTATTTTCAATATATTTTATCTTATCAAGTAAAATACAGTCCTGTCTCTATTTGTGCCTCAAAACTTTTAATTCAGTTCTGGTCATAGATTCAAGTGTTATTGACTTTGAAGGGGTGGTGTAGATATTGGAGGGCATATTTGATTTTTCTTCTTGTTTCTTGACAAATGGTCTCTTCAAGCTGAACATATAGTGGTTCAGAAATTACTAACTGGGAACATTTACAAATTTGTGGTGCTGCAAGTTCCAGTAAACTGGGATTTGATCTATGATCATTTGATTGCAATGCATTTTTGCTGCTAGTCTGAAGGTTTGTCAAGGAGCATGCCCATACTTGAAACAGCTTGGTTAATTAAAGCTTCATTGTTGCATTTTTCAGGAATTGACATTGAACCAGCAGAGTAACCTTGAAAACATTGTGCCTGGAGAATGTAATATGGGAAAACGAGTTAGGCGAATGACTTGCCCATGGTAGGAATGGAACATAATGTCAGCAAAACTAAACAATATGCTCTTGGAATCTGTGTATTTACAAGTGAATTCATATGAGCTGCAGAAGAAATAACCAAGTATACCGAAAGTTCTCAAACAAGTATGCTTAAATGGTTTTTTATTTTAATATTTTTTTTAATATTTACGTTTCAGAACTGCTATATTTTTTCATGCACATCCAGCCACTAGTCTTATCTGTATGTGCTGTATTAGTATGGTTTGAAGTTGAAACTCCGGTAGGTAGGCAATGTCCCTTGAGTTTATTGTGCTGCAGAACGTAGTTATATGTAAAGCTTGGTTGTGTGTACCTGCTGATTTTACTCATTTAATTCTGAAGTTATTAATTTTACAAGTTAGAAAACGTGCTTCATTATGATCAAATTACTTTATTCTGTTGTAGATTGCACATCGGGAGTTGGATATGCCTTTGACTTCAAGATGTTCCCTGATAAACAACTGCTTAAAAGTTTCATTGGGAGCATGATGAGATGGATGTGCTGCAGACTGGCGGGATAACATGTTTACAGGATATATCATCAATTGTATGTTTCTAATCACTTAACAATTCAAATAAAGCTGAATATTCTTATGACTGATCAATTTATTATCAAAAACATCTTTGTCTGGTTTTTACCTGCTGTTATTATGATACATATTCTTGTCCAAAAGGCATTTGTGGATAGCCTTCTTTTCTAATTGTACACATATAGAAGGGAGGAATTGAATATTGCCAGAATATTTTGTGCTTGCTTGCTTGAATGCCACTTGACATATCTCCTGTACTAAAGTGCTAGGTCTGAACAACGTCTTGGGTATGAGCCTAAATATATTAGAAGAATTGACAGCTATTTAAAGCCTGCTCAAATTGGTTAAATGAGTCAAAAGTGTGTAGTAAACATGCTTCTGCATGACATACAAATTTTGTGGTAATGATGACTCCGATGTGCACTAATTAAAAAATATTTGATTTGTAAAACCTAAGAAGGTGTTTTAGATTTGGTGCTTTGCGGTTGACTTACTTATGCAACTGGATGCTGTGGTGCATTCCAGTAGCTGTGATAGGAACTAAAAAGTAGTGGAGACAAAGCAGGTAAGTAGCAATGGGTTTTAGGGGGCAGGGATAAGGTTAAAGTTTGCAACTGTTGTTGCATACATGTGTAAAAAGAAGCAAGGGATAACGTCAAATTTCTTCTAACCTTTACTGAAAAATGATGGATAATTTATATGCCCTTTAGTTTTGCAACCAATTATTACTTTTTTTTATGGGTGCATCAATGAATTTATTTAGACTTATGTTATTGTGTGCTGAGAAAATTCATGGCTATTTGGTTTTTAATTGATGAGTGCTAGTGATGCAAATGAAGCAAAACAATGGCGAGCTATTGCATAGTTTTGGCTTAATAAAGGCTTTCTTGATATCACACATTAACCTAACAATGCTGAACTCTTAAAACTCTTTTGATAGACTAGCCAAATTTGAGTCAGATGAGACTCGACTCGTTTTTTGAGCTTGTGAATCAAGTTTTCTATATACACATTGAGAATTTAGTTTGAGTAAGTTTATTTTTGTTCCCTAAAATTACTCTTTTATCATAAGTGTTAAAAATAAGGACTTCTCAAATTAATTTCATGCACTTTCTTCAATATTGGGGAAACCATTAGTTTGATTTCAATTTTCAAATAAGCAAGCACAATTTAAACATGCTGTGCTGCGTGTAACTTGCCTTTGCTTGGCATGTGATGCTTTTGCTAATTTGGCTCAGTTTGGCACTTTACATATGTATGGATTATCTCGGGGTATATGTTTGCTGATTTTGACGTTCGCATTTGTTCATTATTCTTATAATATTTCCTTTTTCTTCTTCATGGGTGAATTCCAATTTGCTAGCCCTTAATTGGTTTGAGCGTTATTGAAAGCTGAAAGTCTAGGATAATTGGGGACTATGACATTTTCTTGATTTAATGCCAATATCGAATCTTTTCCTAGCTTTAAAATTAACAGCAAGTTGAAAACATATTGGGGCTTATTTAGGCATTTAAAATTTTCTGACCTGGTCGTGGGTTTCCCAGTGATCTTGGTGAACAAAATGAACTTCACCCATTTTCTTTATAATTAAGTACTTTTCATCCATTTCTCTCGTGTATGCACTCTTTGGTTAAAAAAATAAAATGGTACTCATTTTAACTAGTGATTCTGCAGATCATCCTTATTTTATTGATAATTGTAGCCTCTTCCTGAGTGGTCTCAAAGCTCATTTGTCAATAATGAGCGCTGTCCATTTCTGATCTCAGTTTTATCATATAACCAGCTGATGATGAGTTAGCATCTTCTGTATTACGGGCATTGATGCATGCCATTTTATTTCAGGTTGTGAATCATAGGCATCATTTAGCCTGGTTTTATGTGCTTGTGGTGGTTTTTGCATCGACTTTCTCACTTGTGGAAGATGAAGTATTGACTCGTGCATTCTTGTATATCTCTCTTGGCTGCAGATGAGTTGCTCCTCTTAGAAACTCAAAATCAGTTCATTGTTTTTGCTCACATGACATTTTTGGGCTCAATTTGATTGTACAGACATGCATTATTTCATTGATTCAGTACTAGTGAAATCTTTTATATGCTACAAATCTTAGAAATAATACCATATTTGTGTTGGTAATTTTTTTTATTGGTTAGTGAGGAAAGTGTTATGCCTTACTAATTAACGTGTTCTTGTATCTCGGAGCTCTCTTTGTAAAATTAGAGGAATTGAAGAAAGAGAGTATGTTGCCTTATCCCAATCATTGCTATTGTTTCAGTATGGAGAGGACTCAGTCACATCAAGTTGAAGATTTGGTCAAAACTTTCGAGGGATTGTGAATGCAATTGTCATTTTAACTTTTCTGATGAGCAGAAATCAAATTTAGACTTCTAAACGTAAATGCTATATGAAGAATTTTTTATTTTAACTTCATTTATAATGGTTTTCCATATTTACTGAAGTCCAACATTATCATGTGTGTCATGGACCTATAACCAACGGAGAATAAAATGTAAATAAACAAAAATTTAGATTATGGGTAGCTGTTAGTCGAACAAACGGGCTTAACAAGGAGCCATGTAATTTGGCAAGAAAAAATTGTTGAACAGTAAAGGTTGAAAATTGCAATGATTGACAGGGTGGCTAAAATGTGGGAAGTGTGGATCAAAAAACAATCTATTCATTGTTGCTTTCCGTTGCCCATGAGCCATATTTGATTTGATTGGATATAATAGCAGTGGGCAGCATATTAATGGGTTATGGTTTTCTTGCCAAGTTTATTATATTTTTGGGACGAGGATGTATTCATTTCGATTTAATTGTTTTTTTTTCTTTTTTTTTCCATTAAATTTCTTCTGGTTGCAGGGCTCAAGTTATAAAACACAAAAGCTGTTGTGGTGGAGGTTTCGTGATGCCCCCTGGTACGTTGTGTACCCTCTCTTTCTATGGGAGCGCCGAGTGCCCCCTTAATTTTTATTTTTATTTTTATTTTTGGCGAGGTAACAAAATAATGAATAACGATAAAGGTCTCAATTTGTTTTTACGAGGCAACTTCAATGCAAGGTTCGACTATTAATAAGAACTTAAATTTGCGGTTTAAGAGCTGATTTTGACATTTCCAGTTCTTAGTAATCTATACGGGTATGACTTTAAAAAAAAATAATAATAAGACTGATTGGGGTTGAGTCGCAACTTCACGGCTTTTGCAGGAATTTGGACTCACATTTTCATAATTTTGGAGATAACTTTAGTATTATTAACTCAAATCTTATTGGTAAATGGAATATATACTCTAATTTCAATAGTGAAGAAAAAAAAGAGGATATTTTAACTGCGGCATTGCAAGGTTTTGAAATAATATGCAATATCACTTAAGACTAATATGGCTTTCCTTAACTTTTTTTCGGTCACCAATTGGATGATTGTGAAAACGGAAAGGAGTTTAAAGTGTTGTAGTTGCAGCTTTCGGTCCAAAAAAATTGGAGGTGTATTAAGAAACTATTTGATGTGCATGTTTGCTGAAAGAGTAACTCCGCCTGTGTCTTGTATCTGTGTTTTTCATTACACAGCCGGTCCCAAGCCCGGATAAAAGGAGGAGGGTTGTAAATTGAATTGCTAGTTGGTTTCTTGTCACCTTTCAGTTATTTGTTTAGAATTAATAACTGGGACTGCGAAGTTTTATGCTCCTCTAATAATGATAACAAATAGACGTCAACCAGCACTATATGTGTTCTTATGCTTATCTTTAATTCCTAGCCCGATATGAGATTTTGGTTTCAATCCTCATACGGATATGGAAGGATTACTTATGTGCAACAATTGGTAATGTAAATTAGTAATTTGTGTTCGATGTTCCTTTCATCCACCACTCCCAACTCTCTCCAACCGTTCCAACAAATGGAAAGGTCTTAAAAGGTTGATATATATTCACAACATGGATGAATTTGTCATACGAAAAAGAAATTCTGCTTTAGAGTTTGCATATCTCACTATATCCCATCGGATAGCACTGCATGCATCCAAGGCGAAGTTATGTAAATTTATTGAAAGGAAGTTCCTCCTCTACCAATGGCATCATGAAGAATAATAGTAATGACGGATGAGCAATTGATTCTGGAACAGAAATTAGTAAAAATGACCAAGGAAAAAGGCGTGTTGAAAATTGAAGTTGGGCTGGGCCAATTAATGTTAATGAAAGGAAAAGAAGAAAACTTTAATGAAGGAAAAATAAAGCAAATAATGGGAATGTGAACGTTTTAAGCAGCACCAATCATCCATTCCAAGAGTCCCAAAAAACCCCACAGCCAGGCCAGCTCTAACTTTAATGCTTTCTTTAATCTAATTTTTAATTCCTAATAATTACTCTAAATACCTGCTTTCCCTTTTCTCAATTCCATTTCATTAATATAGCATTTATCATTATCTAACCTAAAAATAAAGAAATAGTGCGACTACTGAGACTGTCCGTATCTCTCTCTTCTGTCTCTCTCAGCATCCACATCACTTCGAGCTTTTCCAACTTTTTTTTTTGTCTTGCCTTGTCTCTCTCCCTCTATCTGTTTTTTTTTGGAATGTCCTCTCAGCGATTGATTAATTAATTAAATGATAATTACTTATATTTCTCTCTTGCTATCATTTTTATTTTATTTTATTTTTGTTAGGTCTCTTTTTCTGTCTTTCTCTATTAATTGTAGTTGGGAGTAAAATCTACATGG
This sequence comes from Excoecaria agallocha, assembly GCA_037975025.1. Classification (NCBI taxonomy): domain Eukaryota; kingdom Viridiplantae; phylum Streptophyta; class Magnoliopsida; order Malpighiales; family Euphorbiaceae; genus Excoecaria; species Excoecaria agallocha. The sequence continues at coordinate 2,699,663 of JBBPFJ010000023.1, read as the reverse complement.
TGTCAGCTTCTGGTTCTGCAGGGACAGTGAGGGCAGAGAGAGTTTTTATTCGCTTGTGTGAACTGGGACTCTTTTATGAATTTTCTGATCTAAGTAATAACCATATTCTTTAATCCTTCCATTCTAATCTAATCCAATCTTATTTTCTGTGGGGAAAATGCACAATTAAGCAAGAAATGTGAGCTGTGCGGTTTTGCGGCTTAACCAATTCTCCTCCTACTGCTACTACTGCTTAATTTACCAGGAAGAACCAGCAAGTCAAAGCGTGGGGATGGGGTCTGAGCAGAATAGGTTCCCTCAGCAGGAACGGGTATGTTTCATCTTTAATTTCTCAAAATACTTGTTGTTTGGGGTCAGATCTGGATCTGTGTTTGCCTTTTCATTTTCCTTTTCTTCTTTGTAGCTCATCCATACTCAAATCTTCCTTTTCAGATCTGCGTTTCACTTCTGTTTTTACTTTTCTGCCAATGCTTGTTTCTTACTGATTTCCATTCTTGTCGATGCATCATTCACTCCTTCACCATTTTATTTTTAGCACATTTTTCCACTTCTAATTTCTTCTGGCAAGATCTTGGGTGGCCGCTAAGTATCTCCGCGTCTATGAGCTACTTAGATCTGCTAACCTTATGACAATCCTTTATTGCCTTTTGATTGCGCGCTACAACCATGCTAGTCTCCTGGATTTATTCTCGCTTTCTTTAATATGTAGATACTTCTTTCACCAACTTTCGGAATCAGCATTGTGTATGCTATGTTTGGTATTATCTAAATCCTTGATAAGTTATATCCCTACCAATATTTGGTCATTAAATTCCAATTCTAGATTCTCATGCGACATAAAGTTAGGGGAGCCAGCAGTAATTTCATTATTGCTGACAAAGCACCTACTGGTTATATAGGGAAAAGAGATGGAATGAGAGATAATACCATAACTAATGGGATAGTCATAAAACTCATCTCTTACGAAGGAATTTGCCAATTTACTTGCATTAGGTAGCCACCTAGCATAAACCGTTCTCTCTCTTTGAAATGTTCATTGAATTGATTAAAGCTGAAGCTGGCTGTTGGCATTGAAAAATGCAACGATGCTTTTGCTTTAACACCTTAACTTGGCACATCTATTCAACAAGTTGCAGTTGGCTATCTCATTATAATATTTAATTTAGAGAATATTCACAAGTTAATATTCATCTTTGAGCCACAAAAATCTTTTGCAACAGAAATTTCAAATGGAGATTTGACCAAGTAGAACCTCTATAGCCAAGGAAGTGCTTGCCATCCTTTTCTTATATTTCTGTGAATAAAAGAAAAAGACTTTGGCTTTTTTGAAGAATAAATGTGCTCTTGCATCTTTCTGAGATTCAGAACTTCGAGAAATTTCAAACCTGAAAGTTAGAGAATCTTGTTCTGCTCTTGCTAAAGTGGAGTGTCACGGACTACATAGATGGCAGAATGACAACCAGATATCTTAGGATAACATATACATTTATTGAGTATGATTCATTAGCACAAACGGGAATGCTCCTTGGAGAAGTACCCGTTGAATAAAAGGAATAATGCTAGGACAAAGCATAATATATATCAGTATGGCTGACTTTTCTAATTTCTCTGATCTAGCTGTGTTCACATAGTAAACATTCTTACTGCAATGGGCACACAAAATATGTGTGAATATACATGTATGATTTTGAAACGTTTTCCTCTGACATATGGCGCGTCTTGCTTTTTGCATGTTTTGTCTATTTATACATGCATGTGTATGCCATTTTCTTAGAATGTATCTTCTCCTGCACCTATTTTGGGTTGTGGCTCTCGCATGCTTTCCTGACATTTGTGTCATGTGAAGTGCTCACTTGGTGAAAAGGGCTTTCCCAAGTTGCCAACTAAAACTAACAATTATATTAACTGTGATGCTTTAGTTATGATCCTTTTTGTTGAAAACCTGGCTTAAGTTAATGCTCAATTGTTTTGGCAGCGAAAGAGATGGGGAGGATGTTGGGGGGCATTTTCTTGTTTCAGTTCACAAAAAGGTGGAAAACGTATTGTGCCTGCAACTCGCATTCCTGAGGGTAATGCAACAGCACAGCAGCCGAATGGACCTCAAGCTGGTGGGCTGCCCAACCAAGCTACAACACTAGCACCATCACTTCTAGCTCCACCTTCTTCACCAGCATCATTTTCGAACTCAGCTCTTCCCTCGACAGCTCAGTCCCCTAGTTGCTTCTTGTCATTGTCTGCGAACTCACCTGGTGGTCCTTCATCCACAATGTTTGCCACCGGGCCATATGCCCACGAAACACAATTAGTTTCCCCCCCTGTTTTCTCAACCTTCACGACTGAGCCATCAACTGCTCCTCTTACTCCTCCCCCAGAGTTAGCTCACCTGACCACACCTTCCTCCCCTGATGTGCCATTTGCTCAATTCCTCTCATCTTCTGCGGCTCTCAAAAACACTGAAAAGACCAATTATGTTGCTGCTAATGATCTTCAGTCGACCTATTCACTTTATCCTGGAAGTCCTGCCAGCAGTCTCATCTCACCCAAGTCTAGGACCTCAGGTGACTGTTTGTCGTCTTCCTTTCCTGAGCGAGATTTCCCCTCTCAATGGGATCCTTCAATTTCTCCCCAGAATGGGAAATATTCAAGGAGTGATTCTGGCAGGCTTTTTGATGCTACTGGTGCCTCCATGGTATCTCAAGATACCAATTTCTTCTGTCCTGCTACATTTGCACGGTTCTATCTGGACCACAATCCACCATTTCCTCATAATGGTGGAAGGTTAAGTGTTTCCAAGGATTCAGATGTTTATCCTGCTAGTGGGAATGGCCACCAAAACAGGCACAACAGAAGTCCCAAGCAAGATGTTGAAGAAATAGAAGCTTACAGAGCATCGTTTGGTTTCAGTGCTGACGAAATTATTACTACTCCACAATATGTAGAGATTTCTGATGTAATGGATGATTCATTTACCATGACTCCTTTTACTTCAAATAAACATTCTGTGGAAGACAGTATTGACGCTGCATCTTTGCCTGAAGGCCAAAAGGCACAGACAATACAGCCAAACTTGCCGAGCCTTAAACTGAAATCAGATCCTGTATGCAGTGAAATTCCTGTCTCATGTGATAGATATGAAGGTAAGGCTTCTTACTCTACAATAAGCTCTACTTGTAACCTGAATCTTCACATTTTAACCTGGCCTGAGTTTCTGTAATATCTTCCACTCTACAATTCCTCTGCAGGCAAAACAATATAAATCATCTGAACTCTCCCATTGCTTAAACTGTTAAAATTTGGTGGGGAAATCTCCCAACATGTAGCAAGATTCTCTAGGTCCGTTTCTCTTAGAGTGCTAAATGAAGAGTATGGGAAAGTCAAAGTGATTGATCCTGGAGTATTATCATGTTCTGTTGCTCAAAGCCTCTACATCTGTGGCATGCCAAATTTCTTTCTTCGTGCATAAAGTATCTTGTCACTCTGATTTCGCTCTAACTGCTGTTCCTTATTGTATTTCTCAGATCCTAAATCAAAGACACAGGCTGGAGATGTCTCAGGATCAAGTACGCCTGGTATCCATGCTTTGATTGATGATGATGACATTTTTTCCAAGAAGACATCATCCAAAATAAGCTGGAAGTATCATCTAGGATCATCGTGCTCTGATGCAGAGATTGACTACAGGAGAGGAAGAAGCTTGAGAGAAGGCAAAGGGGATTTTGCGTGGCATGACTAAGATTTAGAGAATGAGGAAGTCGTCAGTTGTTCCCATGTTTTAAGTTGCAGGTGTCTGTCATACTCTTCTGTTTGGAGTTATCTGTGATAGGTGGATGATCTAACATATGATCTAACCTATTCTCCTCCTGTCTTTGCTACTTTCCTGCTGTTTCAGGTGTGTGGCCTGATATCTCTGCTTGATGAGTGTATTCTGTGTTTCTAACTTTCCCTTTCCTGTAAGTTTTATATATATATATATATATATATATATATATATATATATATATATATATATATATATATATATATATATATATATATATATATGTAAGTATATGCGATGCATCTAATTATATAGCTTATAATATGTGTCCAGACGAAATTTTTTTCATTGTAGAATAGTTTTTGCACTATAGTATTTTAACAATGTAAGCTCTCATTGTGGTGAAATGAATTTACTCGTTCGGGCGATGAGTTATGTAAGTGCGAGCATTTTTGAGAGAATTTTATTTCCCATATGGATGATAGGGCTGTTCAAAATTGTCATAATCCATTTAACCCACCCAATCCAATCCATATAACCCATAATTTTTATAATTATAATGGATTATTATAATCCATACAATCCATTTTAATATTTTACAAATATATATATGGATTATGGGTTATTATATAACCTAACCAATTAACCTAAATTTTTCTACAATCCAGCCCAAATAATATAAATTTCTGGTTAAATCATTTTATATGCGCCGTTTTATTTTCGAGAGATAACATGTTACCCCATAATAAAAAGTATAAATATTTAATAAATTTTTTTTTATATAAAAAATTTCAATATCAAAATTTTAGAAGTTCGGAAACATGAGAATGGATTTTTTTTTTTTTTGAAATCTCCATTTTGCTATGCCCTCTCTTCTAAGTTCGCATTATATTTTAATATTTATGAAACCCATGGCATATATTAGGACAAATGAAAAACGCAGATGGACAGCTTAAGGAAGACACTGCTGCTGTGTCTTATTAATTAATTGCTTATATAGAATAAATCGCTTATTTTAAAATACGTGTTCAAATAGCCGTTACATATTAACAACGTTCCATTTTAAAACTTTACAAAAACAACAAGCATTATTAAATTAAATTCGTATTTGTACACTATTTAATATAAAAATTCACCCAACTCCACCATTTATACATTTCACATGACCCATATATTTATGATCTACTTATATAATTTATAATTTTATAATATTTTTTACATAATATGAATACAAAAATAACTATATTTATAATCCATGTGGATTATAATTCAATTCAACTCGAACTAACTATGATCAGTCATAATTTAATAATTTAAATCCACTCAATCATACGGGTGAATAGGATATTTTGATTATTAATACATTAAGGGTTGGCACTTGTTTATTAATTTTTATTTTTTTTATAATTACATGCATAAATAAATAGTAAAAAAATAATAAATACAGCAAAGATAAGAGATTACATGGAAAGATAATTATTATGGTAAGCAATATATAAAAAAGTATATATAGTTTTGTTTTATATGGTCAATGAAAGGCAAAAGAGTTCTGCAAAATTTGACGAATGTCATTAACCAACTGATTATCTTTTATGGCTTCATCACTTAGATTATATCGATATTTTAATTTAAAACCCAAATTTTACAATTCAAAAAATTTTAATTACTTTCTTATATTGTAAGATCTACAATAATAGCGGAACCAACCTCACCAATCAATGAATGATTGCAAATGGAAGATATATTGTTTAAATGGAACATATATTTTTTATATTTATTTTTTATGTATTATAATTAGATCAATTAATTTTAGAGTTTAAGAATTTATATGCAATTTTAAATTTTAGGACAATATTAATTTTTTTTGTAATTTTAAATTTTATAATATTATAATTTTATATACATGCAGTATTTATAAAAATAAATTAATGTTTTATATTTAAAATTACATAAATATAAATAATTTATAATTTGTATGTTTATAATATAATATAAAAAATTAATCTAACCTATATAATCCGTATAAACCTATCAAACCAATATAAAAAATTTAAATCATAACCCAACTGATTTGAATTGGGTTCAATCCATCTAAGAATTTAGATGGATTGAAGAAAAAATCAGTTATAACTCACCCAATTCACATTTGAACACCCCTAATGGATGACATGTTGCTAAATGGATGTATCTAGGGATGCTTATAGGTCTATTTGGTAGACAACTTGATATTGCATGTTGAAAAAAGATAATCAAGGTAGGACTTTTAAGATGAATTGTTTTTTCTTTTGCATTCATGGCCTAGTCCCTAATTGCTTTAAGCCCAGTTCAGTTCCAAGAAGCTCCACCCCAGGACGAAATTGTAAGTTGGGTTTGGAGATTTTAAATGGCTGCGTCTCAAACCCCTCTTTTTTTGGGGGGGACGGGGGGCGCAATTCTTTGATCCAAGCAAAGAAACTTGGAGGCAAATTACTGGCAAGATTGATTGGCAGCTTCAAATCAGATATTTGAACACCTTATCATGATGACGTGTTAGTGCATCACTGGATTTGGGAAATCGTTGTGGGGACCTAATAATATTTTAAAATATCTGAATAAGGTGTAATAAAATACTACAATGGAAAACGAATTTAACGACGGACGTTATGAAAGGACATGTCGTGGGTTGACTATTCTGCACTCCGCTGCCCTTGGATCCATGACGGTGACCGACTAACTGCTTTAAATATTTTCTGGGGAAATTCAATATTTGCGTTACATCATAAATTTCCTAAATTCATACCATCAAGCATCGTGCTTCTGGAACAAGAAAAGACAATTTCCGAAATGCCACGCACACACACAAGGAAAATTGGAGGAAATTTCCATCACGCGCTGCCCCATGCAAAGAACGAAGACAGGGGAAGCAAATTGACAATCAAGTGGCCAAGCTGCTTGTTTTAAATACGAAAAACCGTGTTCTTCATCTTCTCGTTCAACACACACAATTATTTTAAGCAAAGCTTCCACGTCTTTTACACTTCATTTCCTTATATATATATATGCAGACATATATGCGTATCCTTTTAAAAATCTCATTTCTATAATAATCCTCTTATCCATTTTTCCCTCTTATATAAGACAACAATAACCCACTCCACTCCTATACATATATAAGCTTAAAGCACCCCTTCCATTCGTTTCATTCATATTTTGCTTACCCATACATCTTAATCATCATGAAATCAGAAACACAAATGCTCTCAGCTTCAACTTCAGGGAATGCAAAATCAGCTCTACCAAAGTTACGTCGTAAGCTATCTCCAAGAAGAAGTCATATTAATGACCACAAACATATTGATTGCTCATCCTCTTCCTCTACAATCGCAACCAATTGTAATAACCGCAACGACCTTCAAAGGATCTTCAATTACTTCGACGACAATGGAGATGGAAAGATAACAGCACAAGAATTGCAGAACTGCGTCAGAACATTGGGAGGAGAGCTTTCAACAGTGGACGCGGAAGCTGCAGTAATGTCGTCGGACATGGACGGAGATGGGATGTTGGGAATGGAAGATTTTGAAAGGCTAATGGAGGGATCATCCACCTCTGAGGAAGAGAAGAAGGAAACACTTAAACAGGCTTTTGGTATGTACGAGTCGGAGCCTGGTTCTGGTTTCATAAGCCCTTCCAGTTTGAAAAGGATGCTTGGTCGCCTTGGCGACTCCAGGTCTCTTGACGACTGTAAGGCTATGATTCGTACTTTTGACCTTAATGGTGATGGCCTTCTCAGCTTCAACGAGTTCGCTGTTATGATGCGCTGATCCAATCTTCTTCCAACTTTACAACCTTGTTTCTTTATTTCTTCTTTTGTTGATAAATATTTTTATTTTTCTGTACAACAGCTGCAGTTTTCTTGCTTGATATTCATTCTTAAGACTCAATTCTTCAAATAAAATCATACCTTTGCTTTCCGTCTTCGTATAATTATTCTATCTTTATATAGCCATTACATTAAAGTCATTTCTGCGCTGCACTGGTTAGAATTCACCAAGTCTTCATTTTTTATCATTCTCTTCGTTATCACCATAACCAAATACACAACATAGTTCTACTTCTTGGGCGTACCAGATAAAAATTGTCCATGTATACTAACATAAAATTGGATAACAAATGAACAGTAGTTTTTTGCCATTCACTCCACATTGTACAGTGAGCTTATTTCTTGTATCACTAGGCCAACTGTAATGCCTGCCAGGTCTCCATCGAAAACCAAGGAAATACTTTCCATTAAAAAGCAAACTGATATGATCACCCATACATTGTCCCAAAACCACCTCCACTTACATACATGTCAATTCTCAATACTTAAAACGATCTAAAATTTGAGCCTTTATATTCCATTGAGGGTGACCACAACTTTGCGTGGAGTAGGGTGGTCTCGGTGTTCACACAGCCATATTCCCTGAACCACGAAAGAAATCCATCAGTGGATTAGTGTGAAAAACAACAACAACCAAAACAAGAGAGGAAAGAAAATTGCTGATCACAAGAACCATAAAGAAGGGCTACACTATGTAAAATTTTTGATGGAGAATACTATGTATGTAAAATTGCTGATCAAAACCATTAAACTTTTGAGAATATTATGTTTGTGCACCTTAGTTCTACCTTTGGGTTTTATCAATATTTTGTCATTTTATATGTTATTTACAGGTACATGTTCGTAGATAATGTCCTCATTTCATATTACAGTAGATGTGCAAGTAGACAAAAGAGAAAGTGTGCACCATGTTGAAGGCCTAGGATGTTCTCATTATGTTAGTAGAATAACCTGGCTCCCAATGTTTTATGGAAGATAAACCCATTGCTTTCTTTATACCCTAGACTATATGAGCATCAGCTCATGATAAAAATCCTAAAACAAACATATTCACACACCTGCCAGGTGCCCATATTAAGCTTTCCATTTGTGATTGGAATCCTGAAACAAGAATTGAGATCAGGTGAATCAGAGAACAAAATTTTATTTGAAAAGAAACATATGAACTATCAGAAGTATAGCATTAGATAGAACATATCGATAAAGTATTGAGTAAGAAGTATCCTCACATTAGTGCACATCCAAACATTGATGACTTGATATGTGCTGGCATGTCATCCGGGCCTGCAGAAGTTTTCACAATAGAACATCAGTGCAGAAGCACCCGAAAGATTCCAAACACAAGGATGAGCAGGGCAAGCACAATTGTGGAAAACATCAAGTTGTGAAGTGGCAGGAAGGGCAGGGTCATATTATTACTTCTCAGCATTTTCACATTCTCCTTCAATATATTCTTGATAAAGAGCAGATAAGGTATAAATAAATGAATATCTCTGCATTAAATTTCCATAGCTGATCGATCAAAGACCCAAACTTTTAAGGAACTAAAGATAGTGGGGTTAAAGATTTCTTCCAGACAAGGTTTCATTATAGTTCCTATCATTTACTAACTTGACAATCTATTTAAATACAATAATCTTGGGAATTAAACTAGAAACTCTGTTTCTCTTGAGACAATCAATAAAAATTAGTACATTGGAGTATAGATTAAAAAAAAAAAAAAAGGAATAGGAGACATTGAACATAAGACCAACCTTCGATAGTATGTTTCCAAGGTGCAGATCTCCCCTGAAAAGACAAGCAATGAGAAGATCTTTGATAAAGTGATACAATAGCAAACTGTTAGAAAAAAAGGCATAACAAACCTCTGGTACTATCTTATTAAGGAATGTCTCAGTGTCATCACGAACATCAGAGTCATAATTTTCGTTGATAGTAAGAGAAGCGCTTGTATGCTGTACTGAAATATGGAATAAAGAGGAAACCATCATTTATATAGGAATAGAAAAATCTCAGGTTAAGGTGATGACTTACTGAACAGATGAACAAGGCCACACTTGAACTCTGATAAGTCTGAACCAATTTCGCTCAAAATCTGGATTCAAAATCAAACGTCAAAGAAGTAGAGATAGAAATTCAGTGCTACATGACAGTAAAAGAAACTTCCTTTGTTGGGGATTTTGGTATATATTTAGCGGAGGAGTCCTAGCACACCATTAAATTAAGCCCAGACATGAAAATGAATATATTTTCTATAAGTTAAGCTGAAAACGAAGAATGGACGTGAATTACAGATCTTTTTTCTACCACCATTGAAAAAAGAAAAAACCAGAATTTGAGAAACGAAAAGAACTAATCATCTAATTAAACTATCGCCGACAAAACTCAACAGAGAAAATTACTAAAACGGAAAGAAACCTTGGAAGTGATAAGATGGCAGCCTCGACGCTGTGGTGTTAAGGTAACAGTCTTTTGAGTCCATTTAGGTGCGGTTGCAGACATACTGCCGGAGTCGCTGCTGAGAGAGGAAGATTTAGAAGTGTAGAGAGATTTGACGCGAATCACCGGAGCAGGCGACGCCGATGGCTTGGCAGCTGAGAAAAACAGCGTGGAGATTCCTTGTGCATTCATTTTCAGCGCTTCTAAGCCCAGATGCGATATTTAATGGAAAGCCCAAAACACCAAATTTATGGGAAGTTTATGACACTTTATGTGTTCCTCTAAGCTGTAAAATGGGCTTCTTTCTTTGCCCGTCGCTGTTGATCGATTGGGCCATTATTGTGTTTAACACACCGTCGCTAGCGGTTCCCCTTCCTCCATTTCATCACGCTACCTTTGCAGATTAAAATATCATCTTACCATAATAAATTTACTATTTTAACCTTTCAAGTTAAAAAAAAAAAAAAGTCAGCGTTGAAGCTGAATTAGTTCAAACGTGAGCTGGTCGTAGTAAAGGTGCATTAATGGGGACGGATTGGCGGTGGAGGTGTTTGATGGTCGTAGGAGCGGTGGTCATTGGCCTAAAACTTGTAACCGGTGCCACTTCTAGAGCGGATGAACCACTCGTCACCCGTATTGCTTTTGGATCATGCGCCAATCCAAGCGCTCCTCAGGTCAGCTTTCTCTGCTCTCTATTTCATTTTTAGATGTTACCGATCGACCTTCGCACTCCTAATTAAACTGATCATTTGATTTCTCTTAAATGATTTTTAATATTTTCTTTTTCATATTCCACCCTTTTTTCTTAACTCATATCGAAGTTTCGTTCTTGATATGATTAGCAATGCTCTTTTTCCACAGTTACATCGGCATTGAGTGTTATCTTCTTCCTCAGTTACTTAAGTCCACATGCTCGTACTTTGGTTTTTAAACAGATAAAAGAAACCATCTCTTGCACGATTTCTTTCTGAGATGCACGATGTTATTAATCATTCGTAGCTGCCAGTTCTTTGAGTCCTAGTAGTCTAATTTATATTTCTCCTGAAGTTGATTACTTTCTTACTTTTCTGTTCGATAGATTTCATTAACATGGCTTCCATGTCGGCTGCATCTTGCCGACTTTATTGAAAATGAATGTGCCTGTTCTATGTAGCCTATCTGGAAGGCGATAATTGACTTTGATCCCCAAGTTTTTATCTGGATGGGTGACAACATTTATGGAGATATTAGACGCCCTTTTAGAATTTTTGGAAAGGAAAGGACAATCGGGCCATGGAAGAATGCTTCCAGATTTGTTCCTTCCTCTGAACAGGAAATGGAGTCCAGATACCAGAAAGCTAAAACTAATCCTGGTTATTCTCGTCTTCGGCAGACAGCTAAGGTGCTTTGCTCATAACCTTTTCTAGTTAGACCTTGGTATAGATATCATTTATTCAAGACATTGAATTCTTAATGACTGCATGAATGGTCCAGTTGCTTTATCGTGTATTATTTGCTTCTGTTTCTAAGTAATAGTCCATGAAGGTTACAGGTAATTGGCACTTGGGATGACCACGATTATGGGTTAAATGATGCGGGAAAAGAATTTAGTGGGAAAGTCACTAACCAGAGGCTTCTTCTAGATTTCTTAGATGAACCTCAAGACAGTCCTCGGTGAGGGATTTTCTTTGTTCTTTTTCTAGAATTATTCTACTTTTTTATAATTTTTTCCTCCTCAGATTACTATATGCTAAGATATGTTTGTCCCAATATAATGGTTAAGCTATTGTTTGCTTCTCAAGTCTTACCAAATAAAGAAAGTGATGGCCATTTTAATATTTATGTTAAATATTGCAGGCGCAGACAGGATGGTGTATATACATCTTATACTTTTGGCCCTGTAAGCAGACAAATTAAGGTACTTTTTCATGTAGGGAGCTCATTGGGCTTTGCTGTTTTTGTTTTCACGCAAGCATAAATTAATTGGTGCTGTGCTTGTGAAACGCTTTCATATGCCTCTTTTATATGGACAGGGCAAGCCTTCTGTGCATACTGAACTTTGGTGGTTAAACTTGTACAGATTATTCTCTTAGATACGAGATACAACAGGGACCCATTGCGTAGTGATGGAACTATATTGGGGAGTTCTCAATGGACATGGCTAGAAAATGAGTTGAATGGACCCAAAACAGCCATTACTATAATTGTATCTTCTACGTTTGATGAGATTTAATATTGAATGGTTATGGCATATATTTGCAAATTTCATATCAAAGCAGCGTGCACAAAAAGTTCCCTGATATGGGTATCTTACAATGTAAACATCCTTCTTGTATCACCGTGTTTTGAATAGTCTAACAAAAACTTTTCCCCTGTTCTTGATTTTCTTTGAATTCATCAAAACTTAAATGTGGATATATCCTGGTGAATTGATTGATTCTCTATAGTTGCACCTTGATCTAGACATGACACTATCTGGAAGGGTAAAGTCTTAGATTAATTGGTCCATTCCTTTACCAGGCTTTCCAAATGTAGTCATCCAAGTTTCTGGTTGAGCTGGTGGTTAGTCATTATACTGACCTGAAAAAGGTCTCATAAGAAATGCAGTTTAGTCTGTGTTCAATGGAAAGTTTCTCTAATAGTCTTTCTAGGACTTCTGCTAATAGTTTGGCCTATGTTGGTCAGCAGCTCTCTACCCTTCTGTTGGTTGGTTGGACCAAAACTATGTAGTGGTCATTTTAGGTGAACTGGATGAGAATGATGGCATTTAGTCAAAAAAGAATATTAATTTTGCATGTATTTTTAGCCATATCTTAATGGGCTTGCTCATGCTGTAGGTTCATACCTTCATTGCATTGTGGCTGTCTGTCTACAGTGAGCAAGCAATGGAGTTCTGATTAGTTATGGGCTTGTGCTCAACTTATTCCTGTTCAGTGATGTATCATGTTAGTTATCACATTATTCTTCTAAGATTGTTAGCATTGACTGATTTATTCTCTAGCGAGGATGATAATTCTTCTGTTTGCTTATACAGTTTGAATGTAGTTTGCCATTTTGCTCACTTATTTTACCTCAAATTCCAGGTTATATCAAATATTTCAGCAACCACTGGTCCACTGTTCTATTTGGAATCTTGGGGACATTTCCCAAAGGAGAGAAGTCGTCTCTTCAAATTAATAGCTGATAGTAAGGTCAAAATCTTCGTTAACTACTTGTAAATTGCTTCAGGAATCTTAAGTTCTTCTTAGTGCAATGTTTTACCGCATTGTCCATTTATAATTTCTTTATGCCTGAGATGTCCTTTTATGGTCCATGTCAGAGAGAGGGGATATTTTTCATTAGTGGAGATGTTCATTTTGGAGAGATCTCACGATATGACTGTGCAACTGGATATCCATTGTATGATGTGACCTCAAGTGGGCTTACTCAAGCTGTTGAGAAGGCAGTTCCATCACCATTGAATTTCATAGTGAGATTTGTAGCTTGGTTGACACCAACTACAATGCGAGTAATGAACCAATATTTCAGATTCAAGTCACGTACATATGGTATGAAATATCAATATTTTTATCAATCATATTGCAGATTCAAGTCATGTACATATGGTATGAAATATCAATATTTTCATCAATCATAACTTCAGGGTGAGATATTGAGCTTTTTTTAAATGTGAATTCTTTATAGGCCAACCCAATTTTGGAGCTATTGAAATAGACTGGAGTACAGCTCCTGCAACCTTGAACATTGAAGTTAGGGACGTGCATGGATACCCTGTCATCAGGGTAAAGTTTCCGTTATCTGAGCTGCAGCTGCATAGTGCAGACTCTGCAGAATCCATTAAAAAAGAAAAGCATCAAAGATACTGCTCTCTTGAAGTAAACTTGCTATGGATAGTCAGATATTGCCTGGCATTTTTGTTCTATTTGGCTGTGTCTGGTAATGCCTTTTGACATTTGCAGCATTTTATCAATTGCATCCTGCATCAATAGTTCTAATTGGCTGAAATTATTATGCTGCTCATTGTTTAATGACGCATGGAAGTGCTATGATAATAACTTTTCTAAGTTTCCATATGATTTTAATATTTCTTGATAATAATTTTTTTGAACTATAATAATGGTATTTTGCAGTGTTGTTACTTGGTGTGACAGTAGTGGCGTGCGCAACTATATCAGTGTGCAGGGTATATATCCGCAAATGCAAGCTTGAATGACATAGAGTTTTAGGATAGGTGTAAATACAATGAACCTCGTATGTTTTGAGAGCTCTCAGATATATTTGTGCTAGTTTACTGTGGTGCATGGCAAGTGCAGGGAATGTACTTTTTAAGGGCTTGTTAATTACATTAGACAAATTTTTTGAAGATGTTACTCATTTACCTGTCTTGAAATAAGTGGGAACTCACACTTGGTTTCGTAGGAGTTGATGAGAGTGAGAAGTAAAGATGATAACAACTAACCACTCTAGTGCAGTGAGTAGTGAGGATGGAATCCAATTTCCTGTAATAGCTGCATTGATGATATATCAAAATCATGCATCCATCGTGGACTAATTTTGCTTGAAAAATTTAGGCAAAAACAAATGGGTATTCCTTTGATATTGGGGTAAAAAATTCAGGTAAAAAATAAAAGCATACCTTTTTGAGTTTTGGGAATAAATTCAGGCAAAAAATAAATGAATATTTCTTGAGTTTTGGTTGAAAAGTTTAGACAAAAAATCAAATGGGTATTCATTTGAATTTTGGGAGAAAAAAAATCAATGTTATTAAAATCGAACCGTTTCGATTAATCAGATTGGAGTATTTGTGAATCGCTAACTGGTTCGATCGGTTCAATATATAAAAATTGGATTGATAAAAATCAAAAGAAATCGTTATGAACCGGTTAAAAATCAGTCAAATCAGTAAAAATCGGGTAAAATAAAAAAAATCCATTTGAATTTGAAAAAAATTATTTTTTGTCCAAAATATATATATAATATTATTTTTTGCTGAAAAAATAGATATAAATACAAAATAATTTAAATTTAAGTAATTTTGATGAATTTTTTAGGGACAATTTTACAAATAATGTTTTTGGGGAAATTATTTGGGTTTTTGATGTGTTTTTCAAACTATTTGGATTTTTGGAGTGTTTTTTCATTTTCACTGGGAATGTTAGCGGAAATGGCAGGGATGGAGCCCACGGTATGGATTTTGGTGTCTCTCATTTCTGCTGGAAATGTTAGCAAAAATGGTAGATGGGGCCCACAGCGGAATTTAATTAAATTAATCATCCCAAAAATAATAAAAAAATAAAATATGTCTCAATTTTTATGATCTGATCTTAAACTTTTCCTGTCTAGAGAAAAAAATACGTAAAATTGAAACACAAACCACAGATGCTGAGTTTGCTCAACTTAATCTTCATCCATATTTCTAATCAAATAAAATCTAACAAAATTAATATCACTAAAATTTAAAAAACAATAGTGAATTAGATTAATTAATCTAATTAATCAATTACTTTTTTCAATTTATCAATTTTTTATTTAAGTAAATAAAATATTTTTATTGATATTTTAACTATATGTCAACGGTCAATCTTGCTTCATATATTTATTTTTTTCTTTTTATCTCTTATTTTTTTAGCCAGTAATATCAGAAAATTAGGACAATTATTTCCTTGATTCAAGATATAGGTTGACTATTTTTTTAAATCAAGTTCTAACTGTATTAATAGACAAAAGAAAAAACTCATCAATTACAACCCCAAATTGATAAATTGAAAAAAAGTAATTGATTAATCAGATTAATTAATCTAATTCACTGTTGTTTTTTAAATTTTAGTGATATTAATTTTGTTAGATTTTATTTGATTAGAAATATGGATGAAGATTAAGTTAGGCAAACTCAGCATTTGTGGTTTGTGTTCCAATTTTATGTATTCTTTTCTCTAGATGGAAAAATATTAAGTCCATATCATAAAAATTGAGACATGTTTTATTTTTTATTATTTTTGGGTTGATTAATTTAATTAAATTTTACCGTGGGCCCCATCTACCATTTTCGCTGACATTTCCAGCGAAAATGTGAGACATCAAAATCCATGTCGTGGGCCCCACCTGCCATTTTCGTTGACATTCCAAGCGAAAATGAGAAAACACCCCGACAATCCAAATAGTTTGCAAAACATACCAAAAACCCAAATAATTTCCCCAAAAACATTATTTGTAAAATTGTCCCAATTTTTTATGAATAAAATAAAATTTTGAATTTATATTTGGGGAATTTTTTAAAATGTATGTATTTTTTTATAATATTTATTTTAAATTTTTGTTATAAATGTTGAATTGACTTGAAAATATTATTTTATTATTAATATTTGATAATAAATTTATTTTTATAAGCTATTTTTAATTTTTTTATATAGTGATATTTTTATAATATTTATATAAAACTATAAAAATGATATTATTTTAAAATAAAAAAATTTGGTTGAACCTAATGAACCGGTCGAACCATAAATCTTTTACTTATTCAGTTTTTTTTCCATTCAGATTTTAATAACAATGTAAAAAATTCAGACAAATAGCAAATGAGTGGTCAAAAAATTAAGATAAAAAGCAAATAACCCTTTGAGTTTTGGTTGAAAAATTTAAACAAAAATTAAAGGGACTCCTTTACTTTTTGTCTAAATTTTTCAACAAAAACTCAAATGGTTAGCCCTTTATTTTTTGTCTGAAAATTTTTCAAAACTCAAACGGTTACCTCTTTACTTTTTTTTAATGTATTTTTAACCAAAATTCAAAAGGGTATTCTTTTACTTTTTATTTTAATTTTTTTACCAAAATTCAAAGGGTTACTACTTTATTTTTTATCTGAATTTTTCAATCAAAACTCAAAAGGATACTTGATAATACCCTAAAAATTTATAAAAAGACCCAAGCCATTAAGGAACATAAGAGGCCTATTTTTAGAAGGCCCACAAATGCCTCTCTAAGCCAGCTGGCTTGAATAAGGAAAATAAGGTTGTCCGATCGGACATAACCCATCCCTACTATGATTAGGCTGTCTGACCTCATAATCCAAGTATTAGGATCAAAAGGTCATCTTGAATGGATATTTCCCCATAGTGATAAAGCTGATTGGGATGGGGATCTCCGCCAAAGAAATTTCACAGGCAGTGTGACACCCTCTATACAGCCAAATTTTCTTATTAGCCTTATTTTAAATGCGATTAGATTTAAATTCCTTAACCAAATTTTTAGCGGCATAATGGCTTAGAACTCTTACTGTCCAACCTGCAAACAACTCAATTTACACTCCCTATAATCATTCCTCCAACTTCAATACTCCACTTAATCACACAACACTTCTATAATCACATTCCGATATATCACATGCCACAATAAGCATAAATTCACACTGTCCCATTCATATTAATACCACATTCATATAATAGTTATACAGGCCCAATTACATACACATATGCCTATATTAATTACAAAAACTACTTATATACATAATCCAAAAAAAACATCTTTTATATACATGCCCAAAAGTCCTTCTCATTTCTCTTGCTTGTCCCTGCGTGCAGTCAAAATAAACTACACACTAAGTAAACTAGTCGCTTAGTGGTGAATATATTTACATACAATTTCACCTAACCATTTAATCCTTTATTCTTAACAATTTATTACTTATAAATTAAGAACCACTATTAATCTTAATAAATTCATCATTTATTTCTTTTATTTCAAATTTTATTTTTAATAATTGCAATAATCTTTTTTCTTGTTTAATTTTATTATTTACCTAGTCTAGTATATAATTTCAATTAACTCCACAACAGTTTGACTTTTTCAATCTTTGACTCAATTTGACTTTTCTGTTGCCTTTTCCAAATTTCATGCCATTTGACCTCATTTTTAATCCGTTTGACTTTTCTTGACTTTTATTTCAATTTAATTACATAAATTGCACTTTAGTCCCCTTTAAAATTTTTCTTTAAGTGTAAAATTATAGTTTAGTCCTTCTAACTTTTCTTTAATTATGATTTTACCCTTTTTAAGTCAATTTAACTATTTTGCCCACTTTAATCATATTTTTACCACTAAATGACCATTTTATCCCTAATTAATTGCATAATTACAATTTTCCCCTATTAAACATATATAACTCATTTCTCACCATATTTCATTCTTATTCACATTTTTAACGTTATAAAAGCCGTAAATATCCCTTTTTTACAGTTTTATACAAAATTTTCATTTTGCCCCTAGTTATAGACAGCAGGAAAACCATGAACCGGATAAACGGATAAGAAAATTCAGTATACGAGAGTGACCATACCACCAAGGTAAGATGCTACTCCCCAGTAAATTAGTTAATGAGCCAATTAACAATAGTTTTTCACTTTCCTAGTACAGTAATAAATGCAATAGCATTATAATAGACAGAATACCGCGGGATAAATACCCTTATGGCTAGCCATACTATCCTATAGTCCCGAATTATCCATTGATACTAAGGGCATTATAATCAATCAAAATTTTCTCTTTTTTTAATTGTTCCTCCCATAGTATATCCATTCTATTAAGCCCTAATTTTTTCTTATACAAACCTTATTGTTCTCCAAATAATATTCAATCATGTTATACTGCAATTTATTCTTATAGGGGTTCATTACTCATTTATTCTTCACTTTTATGTATTAAATGCCATAAAATTTAAATAATCCATACCTTTGCACAAGAATTACAATTCGGCCATAGGGAAAGCTCACTCATTCAACTTCATTCCTTCTCTAATCTCATGTCGTATGTATTTCTATACACATTTTACATCACAATATGATGCTATATGCAATTATTACTCAATAAATCTCAAATTTCAGTAACTTACACATTATGTAACAATTCATAATATATGTACATACTATTTTTTTGTTTTGCTTGATGTCATCATCTTCCTTATGCATTAATATACTTAGTTGTCACTAATATGCAATTAAACATCAATTTACACAATATTTACTCAAGGTTTCCTATTCGGCCACCAAGGTCTCATCACCCTCCAATTTAATTTCACTTTTAATTCATAATTCTAATGACTTCATTTAACATTATATCAACTCATATTAAGTTATTTCATCATTTCATGCCAAATCCCTTAGTTACATCATTGAAAAATTTAGGGTTTTCATATCAAAATAGTGAAATTAAAAGTAATACATATCCACTAACATCAAATTGACTTGAGAAACACCTACTCTTCTTTTTCTTTTCCTTTTCCTCCTTGGATTTTCCCTTTCTTCCTTCTTTCTTCTTTTGGCCGAAATTGCAAGGAAAAGAATTCATATAATCAATTCATAATTCAAGTAATTCAAAGCTACTACCATCATCTTCTACCTATTTCCCATATACATATGCAATTTCCCCCACTAATTCAAAGTAAAACTCAATAAAACTCCCTTACCTTATAACTTTAAATTCTTTCCTTCCTT
This sequence comes from Excoecaria agallocha, assembly GCA_037975025.1. Taxonomy (NCBI): domain Eukaryota; kingdom Viridiplantae; phylum Streptophyta; class Magnoliopsida; order Malpighiales; family Euphorbiaceae; genus Excoecaria; species Excoecaria agallocha. Next base: position 2,680,141 of record JBBPFJ010000023.1, on the reverse strand, counting down.
TTGATACAAGCCCTTTACTAAGCTTTAGGGAATTAATTTCTAAGTATATGATTACAATTAGAGGGTGAGATTAGATAAGAGAGAGCTTGGATGGAAGAAAAATGGTGAAAAAAGGGAAAAAGTAAGGTCTTGGGTTTGAGGAAGAAAAGGAATCTAAATTCTACAATTTTTGAGATAATTCCTAACCATTCCACGCCAAATCTAATGGTTTATATATGTACAAAAGGAAGGGTCCAAATTCATTCATTTACTATTGAATCTAAAGGCTTTAAAAATAGCCACTTGTCACCCAAACACACACTTGTGCACATACTACCACTCTACAATCACTTGTAATCACCCCTTCATTTTAGTGACTTATATAACTTTTCATGGTCAACATCTCAATTTTGACCTCCTAATTGACGTAATTTCGATATCACCCATCAAAATACGAATTTTTACTCCTAACCTTCGAATGCCCTAAAATTTTACCGAGTGTCCTAATATATTCAAGAACATATGGTTAAAATTTTCACTCATTTTAATATCATTTCAATATATTTTCAGCCCTAGTGGCTCGAGCAGTCAATCCAAAATCTGAAACTTTAGAAATACTAGAATTGACATTTGTTAGTTCCTAAGACATCTACACACTATTTATATAGTGCTTATGAAATATGGGAGTATTTGGAGGTTTCTAGGTCCTTTAATTGATCGATCAAAGTTTAGGTCAACCCTCGATAAAGCCGCAACTTTTTCTTTTTTTCGCTTATTCAGAGGCTTATTTGACCTTAATTTCTCTTCAAATTACACCACTAGACTCCAATTAATACATACTCTCATAACCCAGTCTTAGGTCACATTGCACCCGAGTCCCCTGGGTATACTTACTTTTCACTCTCACTACCCACTGCTTGCCTTAATTGACTCTTATTTCTATGAGATTTAATCTAGGATGACCTTTACTACATTGTTTCATGCTATAACTGACATATGCAAATCTGAGGGTGTTACTGGCAGGCTTGGGAAAAACGTACCTAATATTGAAGGAAGACAAAATTATTTGTGTTAATATTGAAGAAGGATGAAAAATTTCCCTCTTTCAATATTATACATCAAGGTAAAAATCTTTACAGTTCTCCCATAAAAAAAGACACGAAAAGAACAGGAAATTGCCTCTATACATTCTGGAAATCCAAAATTTGGGTGCTAACGCTTTCGTCTTCCTAGCTTTTCCTTTTTAGCAAACATAAATAAATAAAGTAAGGATGAAAGGATGAAATATGATTGGATGCAAAGGAAAGGAAAAAACCAGGCGAGCAGGGACTCCCTTTTTCACATCTAATCGATCCAGAGTGTACTAAGAGGAGACAGTCAAATTGGAAAAATGAGGTATTAATTTTAAAACAAAAAGGCTGATAAAAGAAAGTGCTAGATAGAAAAGGAGAAAAAGAAGCAAAGAAAATTCTTAAGAACCCATGGTGATCGATGTCAAAAATAACAGATTGACGCCTAATTGGCACATTTTTCTATGGTGAAGAAGGCCCTAAAAGAAGAGGTGCCTCAGATCAAAGATAGATATTGCTCTAGGATTGGCCATATTTAGTAAAATTGCAAATAAAAAAGCAAGGCTTATCAAATGTATTGTCATTATCTCGATCGAAATATCAAAGAAAATTTGTTATTATCCTAATCAAAAGATCGAAAAAAATTTATTGTTATCCTGATAGAAAGTTCAAAAAAAATTTATCAGTATTCTGATTGAAAGATCAAAGAAAATTTATCGTTATTCCGATCGAAATATTGAAGAAAATTTGTTATTATTGAAGGATCGAAGAAAATTTGTCGTTATCCCAATCGAAAAATCAAAGAAAATTTGTTGTTATCTCGATCAAAAGATCGAAGAAACTTTGTTATTATCCCGATCAAAAGATCAATGAATAAAATTTATTTATCAAATTCTATTAATTTCTTAATTTTGCTTAATCAATGCTCCCTCGATCGAGCCAGTAAATTTGTTGATACGTATTACAACTAATAAAGTGACAAGCATGAAAATAAGGACAAAGATCTGAAAAAAGAAATTCATTGAAGTTATTTCCAAAACATTACATTTGAAGTTTACAAAGAGAGAAACATAATCGTCTGTCTACTGTCAATTGCCACTGTTCTTCCTCAACCTTCAAGATGTTGCAAACATCTCCCACTTATGGCACATCAAAAATTAGAAAGCGAAAGAAGATCAGCCATGGCTTGAGAAAATGAGGATGAAGAAAGGAATAGGAGATAAAGGATGCATCACCCAACATAATAGGTGATGCCATAATAGGGAACTGACCGACCGTTCATTCATCTTCCTAAAATGACAATATCAACGCAGGGTAAGAGACAATCGAGCGATTCTATGGAAAAGTAAGAGCAAAAAACAAAGAAGAAAGAGGATAAATAAGAATTCAAGGCATCAACTCTATTTATAAGAGTCTGGAAGCACATGTGGCAATCCTAATAAATAAAGAGTCAAAGAAAATAAGTAACTATAATTAAAGCTCAAAAATCGAAGGCATAAATGGCATTTTCTAAGAGACGCGATAAAAAAGGTAACAATTTGAAAAAGCAATGATCGAATATCTAAGTAGAAACAAAAATTCATCAGCAAAAATGCCAAACTTTGATCGATCGATCAAAATAAAGCCGCCTTTGAACCTACTAATAATAGAAGACGGAATGCATTGGCTTTGGCAAAACTAAATCGATCGAAAAAAATCTACATCTTTACAAGATAAGTTAAAATACTAGTCAAATTATAATATTTCTTTCCTCACTTATAGTTTTTAGCGATATGTCATGAGACATATAGACAAATAAAAGAAAGAAGAGCAAAGAAAGAAAATTGTGCAATACAAAAATTATACGAAAGAATGAAGTTCATTAAACTTTTATAGAATACAGAGTATATGGATATAAAGCTTTTTTGCTCGAAAAAAAAGCAACAAAATAATGAAAAATTTGTAGTCCCGCTACAACAAAACCACCTCTCATTCAAAGCAAGCCCTATTTTGTCAGGTTAACATTAGAAAAATGGAAAAGAGAATACAGATTTGAATCCTCCACCATGGCTCCAAGAAAGTCTAAGGCCGAGAGAAAGAAGCATCAACAAAGATTGGAGGTTACATGACCTACTGTCACAAGTCATATTTTGCTAAGAAAAAGCCTAGCTTTTCATTTATCTTCCTAAAATGGTAAACCATAAAAAGAAAAATTGAGGAACAATCAGGTGGCTTCATAGGGAAAAACTTCAAAAAAGAAGAAAAGCTTTAAGGGTAAGAAGAGAGCTTCAGCAAGAATGCTTCAGAGAGCAAAGAAGAAAAAGCACACCCATTTATAGTGTTTTCCATCTCCAAAAAACTAATCGTGGGAAGCCACGTAGCTTTACTATTTAATGTAGGATTAAAGATGTAATAACAAAAGTGTGAAAGACAAAGTGACAAAATTTAAAGTAGCACCCTTTCTAAAGGTCAAAATGACATAGGAAAAGGGGCGACGATCCAAATACCTATTTTTTAAATGAGTGGATAATATGAAGCCAACAACGAGTGAAAACATCTTTAGGTAACTTAAACCTTTATTTTAAAACAAATATGGTAGAATTTGGAAAGTGTAACAGGAAAAGAAAAATGGTTGAGCACAAGAAGCCTAAGCTAGAAAAAGGCCAGATGACCTCGAATGACAAAAGCAACCAAAAATATCAAATAAATAGGTTAGGAACATAAACTTTAAAAAATAGTTCAAAAAAATTATTTGCAGGAAGGAGCTCCATTTTTTCGATTGATGTACATCTCAATCAAAGTAATTAAAATTTTAGTCTTTTGACTGACTTCCAATTTTCATGGTTAAAAAATTGAGAAAAAATGCAAAGGGACACCCCTTTAGGTTTTGGTTAAAAAACTAAGGTAAAAAGCCAAATGGCAGCCCTTTTGAGTTTTTGTTGAAAAATTAAGAAAAAATACAAAGAGGCACCCCTTTGATTTTTGGTAAAAAATTGAGGAAAATGTAGACGGATACCCTATTGAGTTTTTGTTTATAAACCAAGGAAAAATGCCAAAGGCTATCCCCTTTGAGTTTTGGTTAAAAAACTGAGGAAAAATGCAAAGGGGTACCCCTTTTTAGTTTTAGTTGAAAAACTGATTAAAAATGTGAAGGTTTACCCCTTTGAGTTTTGGTTGAAAAATTGATGAAAACTTCAAAAGGGCAGCCCTTTGAGTTTTTATTTAAAAACTAAGGAAAAATGTCAAAGGGTACTCCCTTTGAGTTTTGGTTGAAAAATTGAGGAAAAATGCAAAGGGTTATCCCTTTGAGTTTTGGTTGAAAAACTGAGCAAAAATGTGAAGGGCTACCCTTTTGTATTTTGGTTGAAAAATTGATGAAAAATGCAATGGGGTACCCCTTTGAGTTTGTGTTGAAAAACTGAGGCAAAATTCAAATGGATACTCCATTTGAGTTTAGGTTAAAAAATTGAGGAAAAATGTAAAGGGGTACCCCCTTTGAATTTTGGTTGAAAATTTGAGGTAAAAAGCCAAAGTGTATATTCTTTGAGTTCTTTTTGAAAAACTGAGGAAAAATGCAAAGAGATACCCTTTTGAGTTTTGGTTAAAAAATTGAGGAAAATGCAAAGGGGTACCCCTTTGAGTTTTTGTTTAAAAACTGAGGCAAAATACTAAAGTGTACCCCCCTTGAGTTATGGTTGAAAAATTGAGAAAAACTGCGAAAGGGTACCCCATTGTATTTTAGTTGAAAAACTAAGGCAAAAAGTCAAAGTGTACCCTTTTTGAGTTTTAGTTGAAAAACTGAGTAAAAATTTTAAAGGTTATCCCTTTGAGTTTTGGTTGAAAAAGTGATGAAAAATGCGAAGGGAGAAAAAGTAATGAAAAATGCAAAGGGAGAAAAAGTGATGAAAAATGCAAAGGGTTACCCCGTTTAGCTTTTGTTGAAAACCTGAGGTAAAATGCCAAAGGGTACCCCATTTAAGTTTTAGTTAAAAAAACTAAAAAAAATGTAAAGGGGTACCATTTTGAGTTTTGGTTGAATAATTAAGGTAAAAAGCCAAAGGATACCCCATTTGAGTTTTGGTTAAAAAACTAAGGAAAAATGCAAATGGGTACCCCATTGAGTTTTAGTTTAAAAACTGAGGCAAAATGCCAAAGGGTACCTCCCTTGAGTTTTGGTTAAAAAACTAAGAAAAAATGCAAAGGGGTGCCCCATTGAGTTTTAATTGAAAAACTGAGGTAAAAAGCAAAAAGGTACCCCCCTTAAGTTTTTGTTGAACAACTGAGTAAAAATTTTAAGGGTTACCCCTTTGAGTTTTGGTTGAAAAAGTTGTAAAAAATGAAAAGGGGGAAAATGTGATGAATAATGGAAAGGGTTACCCCTTTGACTTTTTGTTGAAAAACTAAGAAAAAATGCCAAATAGTAGTTTTAGTTTAAAAACTGAGAAAAAATGCAAATGGGTACTTTTTTGAGTTTTGGTTGAATAACTGAGGTAAAAAGCCAAAGCGTACCTCCTTTGAGATTTGGTTGAAAAACTAAGGAAAAATGCAAATGGATACCCCTTGAGTTTTTTTTTTAAAATTCAGGCAAAATGCCAAAGGGTGGCCCTTTTGAGTTTTTGTTAAAAAATTGAGAAAAATCGCAAAGAGTTATCCTTTTGATTTTTGGTTGAAAAACTGAGACAAAAAACAAAAAGGTACCCTTTTTCGAGTTTTGGTTGAAAACCTGATTAAAAAAATGAAGGTTTACCATTTTGAGTTTTGGTTGAAAAAGTGATGAAAAATTCAAAGGGGTATCCCTTTGAGTTTTTATTTAAAAATTGAGCAAAAATTCCAAAAAGTACCCCCTTTGACTTTTGGTTGAAAAACTGAGTAAAAATGTGAAGGGTTAGCCCTTTGTATTTTGGTTGAAAAATTGATGAAAAATGCAATTGGGGGTACCCTTTTGAGTTTTTGTTGAAAAACTGAGGCAAATTGCCAAAGGGTACTCCCTTTGTGCTTTGGTTGAAAAACTAAGAAAAAAATGCAAAGGGATACCCCTTTGAGTTTTTGTTGAAAAATGAGGTAAAATGCCAAATGGTACCCCCTTTGTGTTTGGTTGAAAAATTAATAAAAAATGCAATAGGGTATCCCTTTGAGTTTTTGTTGAAAAACTGAGGTAAAATGCCAAAGGGTACTCCTTTTGTGTTTTGGTTGAAAAACTGAGTAAAAATGCAAAGGGATACCCCTTTGAATTTTTGTTCAAAAATTGAGGCAAAATGGCAATGGGTACACTCCTTGAGTTTTGGTTATAAAACTGAGTAAAAATGCAAGGGGTACCCTCTTGAGTTTTGGTTAAATAATTGAGGTAAAAATTCAAAAGGTATCCCTTTTCAGTTTTGATTGAAAAATTGAGGAAAAAAAGAAAAGGATTACCCCATTGAGTTTTGGTTAAAAAACTAAGGCAAAGAGCCAAATGTTACACCTTTGAGTTTTTGTTGAAAAACTGAGTAAAAATTTGAAGGATTACCCCTTTGTGTTTTGTTAAAAAACTGATGAAAAATGCAAAAGAGTACCCTTATGAGTTTTTGTTGAAAAACTGAGTAAAAATTTGAAGGGTTACCCCTTTGTGTTTCGTTAAAAAACTGATGAAAAATACAAAAGAGTACCCCTATGAGTTTTTGTTGAAAAACTGAGACAAAATACCAAAGCGTACTTCCATTGAGTTTTTGTTAAAAAATTGAGGAAAAATGTAAGGGGGGTGCCCATTTGAGTTTTGGTTGAAAAAATGGGGTAAAAAGCCAAATCGTACACCTTTTTAGTTTTAATTGAAAAACTGAGAAAAAATGCAAAGAGGTACCCCTTTGAGTTTTGATTGAAAAACTAAAGAAAAATGAAAAAAAATAACCCTTTGAGTTTTTGTTTAAAAATTGAGGCAAAATACCAAAGGATATTCCCTTTGAGTTTTGGTTAAAAAATTAAGAAAAAAATTCAAAGAGGTGCTCCTTTGAGTTTTGGTTGAAAATTTGAGTGAAAAGGCTAAAGGGTACCTGCCTTGAATTTTGGTGGAAAAACTAAGAAAAAATGCAAAGAGGTACCCCTTTGAGTCTTGGTTAAAAAACTGAGGAAAAATTCAAAGGGATACCCCTTTGAGTTTTTGTTTAAAAACTAAGGCAAAGTGCCATTGTGTACTCCTTTTGAGTTTTGGTTAAAAAATTAAGGAAAAATACAAAGGGATGCCCCATTGAGTTTTGGTTGAAAATCTGAGGTAAAAAGCCAAAGGGTACCTTCTTTGAGTTTTGGTTGAAAAACTGAGAAAAAATATAAAGAGGTAGTCCTTTGAGTCTTAGTTGAAAATTTGATGAAAAATGCAAAGGGGTATCCTTTTGAGTTTTTCTTTAAAAACTGAGGCAAATTGCCATTGGGTACCCCCCTTGAGTTTTTGTTGAAAAACTAAGGATAATTGCAAAAGGGGACCTTATTTTATTTTTGTTGAAAAACTAAGAAAAAAAGCCAAAGGGTAATCCCTTTGAGTTTTGGTAGAAAAACTGAGTAAAAATTTTAGGGATTACCCCTTTGAGTTTTTGTTGAAAAACTGAAGAAAAATTTTAAAGGCTACTCCTTTTAGTTTGGATGAGAAATTGTACAAAAAGCCAAATGGTACCCCATTTGAGTTTTTGTTGAAAAAATTAATAAAAATTTTAAGGGTTACCCTTTTGAGTTTTAGTTGAAAAAGTGATGAAAAATGCAAAGGGGAAAAAATGATAAAAAATGTAAAGGGTTACCTTTTTTAGTTTTGGTTCAAAAACTGAGATAAAATGCCAAAGGGTAGCCCTTTGAGTTTTAGTTAAAAAATTGAAAAAAAATGTAAAGGGGTACCCTTTTCAGTTTTCGTTAAATAACTGAGATAAAAAGCCAAAGGGTACCCCATTTGAATTTTGGTTGAAAAACTAAGGAAAAATGCTTAGGGGTACCTAATTAGTTTTTGTTTAAAAACTCAGGTAAAATACAAAAGGGCACCCCCCTTGACTTTTGGTTAAAAAACTGAAAAAAATACAACGGGGTACCCCTTTTAGTTTTTGTTAAAAAACTGAGGAAAAATGAAAACAGATACCCCTTTGAGTAAAAATACAAAGGAATACCCCTTTGAGTTTTAGTTTAAAAATTGAGGCAAAATGCCAATGGTTACCCTTCTTGAGTTCTACTTGAAAAATTGAGGAAAAAAATCAAAGGGGTACCCCTACATGTTTTTGTTAAAAAACTGAGACAAAAAGTCAAAAGATGCCCTCTTTGAGTTTTGGTAGAAAAATTGAGTAAAAATTTTAAAGTTTACCCCTTTGAGTTTAGGTTGAAAAAGTAATGAAAAATGCAAAGGGAAAAAAAGATAAAAAAATGTAATGGGTTACCCCTTTGAGTTTTTGTTGAAAAACTGATATAAAAGGGCCAAGGGCATACCATTTGATTTTTAGTTAAAAAACTGAGAAAAAATGCAAAGGGATACCCTTTTGAGTGTTGGTTGAATAATTGAGTTAAAAAGCCAAAGATTACACCCTTTGAGTTTTGGTTGAAAAACTGAGGAAAAAAGCAAAGGCCTACCCTTTTAAGTTTTGGTTGAAAAACTGAGGCAAAAAGCCAAAGGGTACCCCTTTTGTGTTTTGGTTGAGAAAGTAAGTAAAAATGTGTAGGGTTACCCCTTTGTGTCTTGGTTGAAAAATTGATGAAAAATGCAAAAGGGTACCCCTTTGAGTTTTTATCCAAAAACTGAGGTGAAATGCCAAATGGTACTCCCTTTGAGTTTTGATTAAAAAATTGAGAAAAAATGCAAAGGGGTACCCCTTTGAGTTTTGGTTGAAAAACTAAGAAAAAATGTAAAGAGGTACCGCTTTGAGTTTTGATTGAAAAACTGAAAAAAAATGCAAACGACTGCAACATCGAGTTTTTGTTAAAAAATTGAGGCAAAATGTCAAAAGGTATCCCCTTTGGATTTTGGTTGAAAAACTAAGAAAAATTACAAAGGAGTACCCCTTTTAGTTTTGATTGAAAAACTGAGCAAAAAGCCAAAGGGTGCTCCCTTCGAGTTTTGGTTGAAAAACTGAGAAAAATTGCAAAGGGGTACCCCTTTAAGTTTTGGTTTAAAAACTAAGGCAAAAAGCCAAAGGGTACCCCCTTCGAGTTTTGCTTGAAAACCTGATAAAAAAGGTGAAGAATTTCCCCTTCTAATTTTGCTTAAAAAACTGAGAAAAATTTCAAAGGGGTACCCTTTTGAAATTTTGTTGAATAACTGAGGTAAAAAGCCAAAGGCTATACCTTTTGAGTTTTGGTTGAAAAACTAGGAAAAATTACCAATGGGTACCCCATTGAGTTTTTATTTAAAACCTTAGGCAAAATGCCAATGGGTACCCCCCTTTAGTTTTGGTTAAAAAATTCAAAAAAAATGCAAAGGGGTACTTCTTTGAGTTTTGGTTGAAAAACCGAGGTAAAAAGTCAAAAGGTACTCCCTTTGAGTTTTTGTTTAAAAACTGAGGAAAAATTAAAAGAGGTATCCGTTTAAGTTTTGGTTGAAAAACTAAGGAAAAATTCAAAGGGATACCCCTTTTGAGTTTTAATTTAAAAACTGAGGCAAAATGGTAAATGTTATCCCCTTTGATTTTTGGTTGAAAAATCGAGAAAAATTACAAAAAGGTACCCCTATGTGTTTTGATTAAAAAACTGAGACAAAAAGCCAAAGGATAGCCTCTTTAAGTTTTGGTTGAAAAACTGAGTAAAAATTTGAAGGGTTACCTCTTTGAGTTTTGGATGAAAATGTGATGTAAAATACAAAGGCGAAAAAAGTGATAAAAAAAATGTAATGGGTTACCCCTTTGAGTTTATCTTGAAAAATTGAGATAAAATGTCAAATGGTACCCCATTTGAGTTTGAGTTAAAAAATTGAGAAAAAATACAATGGGGTATCCTTTTGAATTTTGTTTGAATAACTGAGGTGAAGAGTCAAAGGGTACCCACTTTGAATTTTGGTTCAAAAACTGAGAAAAATTACAAAGGGGTACCCCTATGTGTTTTGGTTGAGAAACTGAGACAAGAAAACCAAATGGTAGCCTCTTTGAGTTTTGGTTGAAAAACTGAGTAAAAATTTTAAGGCGTACCCATTTGAGTTTTGGTTGAAAATGTGATGAAAAATACAAAGGGGGAAAAAGTGATAAAAAATGCAATGGGTTACCCCCTTTTAGTTTTTCTTGAAAAACTATGGCAAAATGCCAAGTGGTACACCCTTTGAGTTTTAGTTAAAAAAATTGAGGAAAAATACAAAGGAATATCCTTTTGAGTTTTGTTTTAATAACTGACGTGAAAAGTCAAAGGGTATCCCCTTTGAGTTTTGGTTGAAAAACTTAGTAAAAATATGAAGGGTTACCCCATTATATCCTAGTTGAAAAACTAATGAAAAATACAAAAGGGTACCCCTTTGAGTTTTTGTTGAAAAATTGAGGAAAAATTTCTTAAGATACCCCCATTTAATTTTGGTTAAAAAACTAAGAAAAACAAACAAAGGGATACCCCTTTAATTTTTGGGTGAAAATTTGAGAAAAAATGTGAAGGGTTTACCCCTTTGTGTCTTGGTTAAAAAACTGATGAAAAATGCAAAGGGGTACCCCTTTGAGTTTTTGTTGAAAAACTGAGGCAAAATTCCACAGGGTACTCCCTTTGAGTTTTGGTTAAAAAACTGAGAAAAAAATGCAAAGGGATACCCCTTTGAGTTTTGGTTAAAAAACTGAGGGAAAAAACCAAAGGGTTCCCCCCATTGAGTTTTGGTTGAAAAATTAAGGAAAAATGTATATAGGTATCACTCTGAGATTTGGTTTAAAGACTAAGGAAAAATGCAAAATGGTATCCCTTTTAGATTTTGTTTAAAAATTGAGGCAAAATACCAAATCCCTTTGAGTTTTTGTTGAAAATTGAGGAAAATGCAAAGGATTGCCCCATTGAGTTTTTGTTGAAAAACCGAGGCAAAATACCAAATGGTATCTCTTTTGAGCTTTGGTTGAAAAATTGAGTTAAAATGCTAAAGGATACCCCCTTTGAGTTTTGGTTGAAAGACTGAGTTAAAATACCAAAGGGTACCCCTTTGAGTTTTGGTTGAAAACTGAGGAAAAAAGCAAAACGATACCCATTTGAGTTTTTGTTCAAAACCTGAGTCTAAATGCCCAAGGGTATTCCCTTTGAGTTTTTGTTAAAAAATGAGGAAAAAAAATAGAAAGGGGTACCCCTTTGAGTTTTGGTTGAAAAACTGAGGAAAATGCATAGAGGTACCCCTTTGAGTTTTTGTTGCAAAATTGATATAAATTGCCAAATGGTATCCCATTTGAGTTTGGGTTGAAAAGCTGAGGAAAAATGGAAAGGGGTATCCCTTTGAGTTTCTGTTGAAAAACTGAGGTAAAATGCAAAGTGGTACGCCTTTGATTTTTTGTTGCAAAACTGATAAAAATTGCTTAAGGGTATCCTCTTTGAGTTTTGATTGAAAAAGTTAGAAAAAATTTAAAGGGTTAAACATTTCTCTTTTGGTTGAAAAACTGATATAAAATGCAAAGGGGTACACCTTTGAGTTCTTGTTTAAAAATTGAGAAAAAATTTCAAAGGGTACCCCCTTTGAGTTTTGATTGAAAAACTGATTAAAAATGCAAAAGGGTACCCCTTTGAGATATTTTGAAAAACTGAGGTCTAAAGCAAAAGGGTACCCCCATTGAATTTTGGTTGAAAATTAAGAAAAAATATAAAGAGGTAACCCTTTGAGTTTTGGTTGAAAAATTGAGAAAACATACAAATGGGTACCCCTTTGTGTCTTGGTTGAAAAACTGATGAAAAATGCTAAAGGGTACCCCTTTAAGTTTTTGTTAAAAAACTGACGCAAAATTTCATATGGTTCTCCCTTTGAGTTTTGGTTAAAAAAATAAGAAAAAAATGCAATGGGGTACCCTTTTGTATTTTGGTTATTATTGAGAAAAAAAGCCAAATGGTGCCCCCTTTGAGTTTTGGTTGAAAAATTAAGGAAAAATGTATAGAGGTATCCTTTTGAGTTTTAGTTTAAAGACTGAGGAAAAATACAATATCCCTTTTAGTTTTTGTTTAAAACTGAGAAAAAATACCAAAGGGTGTCCCCTTTGAGATTTTATTGAAAAACTGAGGAAAAATGCAAAGGGTTACCCCATTGAGTTTTCGTTGAAAAATCGAGAAAAAAAATGAAAAATGGTATCCCCTTTAAGCTTTGGTTGAAAAACTGAGGAAAAATGCATAGGGGTACCCCATGGAGTTTTTATTGAAAAACTAAGGTAAAATGCATAAGGGTACTCCGTTTTAGTTTTGGTTAAAAAACTGAGGAAAAATGCAAAGCGATTTCCCTTTGAGTTTTTGTTGAGAAACTGAGTCTAAATGCCCAAAGGTACTCCCATTGAATTTTGGTTAAAAAACTGAGAAAAAATGCAAAGGGTACCCCTTTGAGTTTTGGTCGAAAAACTTAGGTAAAAAGCGAAATCGTACTCCCTTTAAGTTTTCTTTGAAAACTAAAGAAAAATACAAAGGGAAACCCCTTTGAGTTTTTGTTACAAAACTGATACAAAATGCCAAATGGTAACTAATTTTATTTTTGGTTCAAAAGCTGAGAAAAAATGCAAAGGGGTACTCCTTTGTGTTTTTGTTGCAAAACTGAGGTAAAATGCCGAAGGATACCCCCTTTGAGTTTTGGTTGAAAAACCGAGGAAAAATGTAAAGGGATATCGCTTTGTATTTTTGTTGAAAAAGTAAGATAAAATGCAAAAGGGTACTCCTTTTGAGTTTTGGTTGAAAAACTGAAGCAAAATGCGAAGCGGTAGCGCTTTGATTTTTTTTACAAAACGGATACAAATTGCCTTAAGGTACCCCCTTTAAGTTTTGATTGAAAAAGTTAGAAAAAATTTGAAGGGTTACACATTTGTCTTTTGATTAAAAAACTGATATAAAATACAAAGAGGTACCCCTTTGAGTTTTTGTTTAAAAACTAAGGAAAAATCCCAAAAGGTACCCCTTTTGAGTTTTGCTTGAACAACTGATTAAAAATGCAAAGGGGTACTCTTTCGAGATTTGTTGAAAAATTGAGGTCGAAAGCCAAATGGTATGCCCATTGAATTTTGGTTGAAAAAATAAGAAAAAATGCAAAAAAGTACATTTTTGAGTTTTGTTTGAAAAACTGAAGAAAAATGCAAATGGGTACCCCTTTGTGTGTTGGTTAAAAAATCGATGACAAATGTAAAGGGGCATCCCTTTGAGTTTTTGTTGACAAACTGAGGTAAAATTCCATAAGATACTCCCTTTGAGTTTTGGTTAAAAAATGAGAAAAAATGTAAAGGGATATCCTTTTGAGTTTTGATTAAATAACTGAGGAAAAAATCCAAAGGGTGCCACCCTTTGAGTATTGGTTGAAAAATGTATAGAGGTACCCCTTTGAGTTTTGGTTTAAAGACTGAGAAAAAATGCAAAAGGATTTCCCTTTTAGTTTTTATTTAAAAACTGAGGCAAAATGCCAAAAGATACCCCCCTTGAGTTTTTGTTAAAAAACTAAGGAAAACTAGAAAGGGTTACCCCATTGCATTTTTATTGAAAAACTGAGGCAAAATGCCAAATGGTATCCCCTTTGAGCTTTGGTTGAAAAACTAAGGAAAAATGCAAAGGGGTACAACTTTGAGTTTTTGTTGAAAAATTGAGGTAAAATGTCAAATGGTACTCCCTTTGAGTTTTGGTCGAAAAACTTAGGTAAAAAGGCAAATGGTACTCCATTTGAGTTTTTATTGAAAAACTAATGAAAAATTTCAAGGGGTACCCCTTTGAGCTTTGGTTGAAAACCTGAGGAAAAATTGCAAAGGGGAACCCTTTGAGTTTTTGTTGCAAAACTGATACAAAATGCTAAATGGTACCCTATTTGAGTTTTGGTTGAAAAGCTGAGGAAAAATACAAAGGGGTTACCCCTTTGAGTTTTTGTTGCAAAACTAATACAAAATGCCAAATGGCACACCATTTGAGTTTTAATTGAAAAACTGATATAAAATGCAAAAGGGTACCCCTTTGAGTTTTTGTTTAAAAACTGAGAAAAAATTCCAAAAGGTACCCCCTTTGAGTTTTTTTTTGAAAAACTGATTAAAAATGCAAAGGGGTACCCCTTAGAGATTTGTTGAAAATTCGAGGTTAATATCCAAAGGGCACCCCCATTTAATTTTGGTTGAAAAAAATGCAAAGAGGTACTCTTTTGAGTTTTGGTTGAAAAACTGAGGAATAATGCAAATGGGTACCCCTTTGTGTGTTGGTTGAAAAACTGATGAAAAATGAAAAGGGGTACCTTTTTGAGTTTTGATTGAAAAACTGAGGAAAAATTCAAAGGGGTACCCTTTATAGTTTTGGTAGAAAAACTGAGGCAAAAAATCAAAGGGGGTACCTCTTGAGTTTTTCTTTAAAAAATTGAAGAAAAAAGTAAAAAGTTACCCCTTTTTGGAATGCAAGGGGGTACCCCAACGAGTTTTGGTTGAAAAATTAAGAAAAAATGCTAAAGGGTACCACCTTGAGTTTTGGTAGAAAAACTGAGGAAAATTGTAAAGGCGTACTCCTTTTAGTTTTGATTTACAAACTGAGAAAAAATGCTATGGTATACCCATTTTGATTTTTGGTGGAAAAAAAGAAAAAAATGCAAATGGGTACCCCTTTGTATTTTGGTTGGAAAACTTTAGCAAAAAACTAAAGGGGTTTCCTTTTGAGTTTTTTTTCAAAAAACTAAGGCAAAAGGCCAAAGAGTGCCTCATTTAAGTTTTAGTTGAATATCTGAGAAAAAAATGCAAAGGGCTCACCCTTTAAGGTTTTGTTGAAAAACTGAGAAAAAATACAAATTGATATCCCTTTGAGTTTTAATCGAAAAACTGAGTTAAAATACCAAAGGATACAACTTTTGAGTTTTTTTTTTTAAATTAAAGAAAAATGCAAAGGGGTATCCTTTTGAGTTTTGGTTGAAAAACTGAGAAAAAATGAAAAAGGGGTACCCCTTATATGTTTTGGTTGAAAAACTGAGGAAAAATGAAAATGGATATCCCTTTGAGTTTTGATTCAAAAACTAAGGCAAAAAACAAAAGGGGTACCTCTTTAAGGTTTGGTTGAAAAACTTAGGCAAAAAAACTAAAGGGGCAACCATTTGAGTTTTTCTTCAAAAAACTCAAGCAAAAGGCCTAAGGGTACCCTCTTTCAATTTTGGTTGAAAAATTGAGAAAAAAATCAAAGAGATACCCTTTTGAGTTTTGCTTGAAAAACTGAGGAAAAATACAAATGGTTACCCCTTTGAGTTATTGTTGGAAAGCTAGTGTAAAATGCCAAACCACTACAAAAAAATATGCAGAATAATGATGAAATTTGCGACAACAATAAAATTCATTGCTAAATGACCATATAGCGACAACAAATAAATTTCGTCGCAAATTTTGAAAGATTTGGTAGAAAAACAAATATTGCTACAAATTAGCAAGAACAAATTCTTATTGTTGCCAATATCAGGCGCAAAAAATTGCGACCATAAAAACATATTTGGCGACAAAATTGTTGTCACTAATTGGCGAGAACGGGGTTATAGCTAATTGGCGACAACAATGTTGTCGCTAACTTGGCAAAATATTTTGGTGTGTACCTAAATTGGCGACAACATTATTGTCATTAATTAGCAAGAACAACGTTGTAGCTAATTGGCGACAACAGTGTGGTCGCTGATTTAGCTCTATATTAGTTCTGTTCATATAACTATATTAGCTAGAACATTTGTGTTGCTAATTAGCAAGAACACTGTTGTAGCTAAATTGGTGACAAAATTGACATCGCTAATTAGTGAGAACAGGATTGTAGCTAATTAGCGACAACAATGTTATCGCTAACTTGGCAAAATATTTTGGTGCTCACCTAAATTGGTGATAAAATTGTTGTCGCTAATTAGCGAGAATAATATTCTAGCGAATTGGCGATAACAATGTTGTCGCTGATTTAGCCCTATATTAGTTCTATTCATATAACTATATTAGCTAGAATATTTGTGTTGCTAATTAGCAAGAACAATGTTGTAGCTAAATTGACGACAACATTGTTGTCGTTAATTAGCGAGAACGGTATTGTAGCTAATTGACGACAATAATGTTGTCGCTAACTTGGCAAAATATTTTGGTGCGCACCTAAATTGGCAATAACATTATCATTGCCAATTTAACGACTACAATGTTATCGCCAATTTATATACTTTATTTCATACATCTAGGTGAACATTAGCGAGAACATTGTTATCGCTATATTAGCATGAATGTCTAAAATTCTATTTTTATTTTAGCAAGATGTAATTGAAAATTACTAATCTCTCTCCAGGAAAGCTCTCTCTCTTTCTCAGTGTTTTAACTATTTTTATATAATTTTAATTTTCAATATTTACATTTAGTTAAATCATTTATTTTAAAAAATTTAACTATTATATTTTTTATTAGCAAAAATTAGATGAATTAAATTGTTGTTACTTAAATTAACTAAATTAAACTAATTATTATATTTATATCCAATAATATCAATTATAATTAATTATTATAAATTATATAATAAAATAACTAAATTGTGAGAACATAGCTCTCGCAAAAATTAGCTTGAAAAATTGCTATAGCCAATTTTGCAAGAGGCGTGTTGTAGCTAATTTCCTCAAATTTTGGAGAAATGGTTCTGACGGGATAAAGTGGTGCTCAGATAAAAGAAAAACTCTTATATATTTTTCACAAAACCCATTTGGTCATTTGCTATCTTAGCAAGCCTCCCTCTGCCTTAACACTCTAGTCTTCAATTTCACGTGTGTTAGACTCCATACCGGCATTGCTTTCCATTGACGGAGCCTTCTTCATCATCGGCTTGCTCCACCATCAACCTACTCCACCATCGAAGCTTTCAGACAGTAATTTCGGCAAGAATATTATCTGGATTGTCTTCAAAATAGGGTGGTCTTGTAAACAGGGTGGGTAATTCTCCTTTCACGTTTCTCTCTCTCTCTCTCTCTAAAGTTGAGAAAATGAATGGAAAAGAAATGAAAAGTTTTTAAGTTGCAGGATTCTTCTTCTTCTTTTGTTTGATGGATCTTTTAAACATTTGAAACTTTTTGACAGGGATTGTGTTTATTCTCTTCGTATGGATTTTGGAATTAGACTTGGAGTTGATTTGAAATTGATGATTCTTTTAGATGATAAGATTAAATTAATTTTAAATCTATACTTTAGATGACTCTCTTAGTTTTCTTGATGATTTTTTTAGATGATACGATTAAATTGATTTTAAATCTATATTTTGGCTTCAATATAAAATTAAATTACTGTTAAGAGAATTATATATCTATCAAGAGAAATTCGAATAATATCCCTCCTTTTGATGTTCACAGGTCTCAAAATTTTGAGGAAGAAGTAAGACGATTTGAGAGTTAAAGATGATGATGTTTGATGAGATGGGGTTTTGTGGTGACATGGATTTCTTCTCTGGACAATTTCATGATAACTGTAGGGATATTAGCTCAGACGCTTCTTTATTTACTTTGTCGAAAGTTAATTTAAGCCTACCCTAAATTGAGAAGACTTAGTTTATTTTAATACATAAACCAAAAAAAGCCGTGGAGTCTTTAACAAACAAAGCACTAAGCATAAGAAGAAGAAGAAGAAGAAAATAGCTAAACTTTTATCAATAAATAATATTTAGATACATCCAGCTAAGCTTCTATCAAAACAAAATAGTATTTAAAAAAATATTAAAAGAAGAAGAAAAATGCAGGGCACATAAGCCATTAATTATTATAATACCGGAGCCTCTTAAGGCTCTCTCGTGGGTTAACATGACCCATCCATAAATAATTAAGGAGAAGAAACTTTTTCATGCCTATATAATTACATACCACCAAAAGTTTTGAATTATTGTATCTCTACTATGTCTCCCTCAACTAAAATATAGTAATATTTAATAAAACAAAGGAGTAGCAATTATGCATGTTCAATAGAGAGGAAAAGGGTATATGAAAGCATAAAGAACAAGTTTAAAGGCTTGCTGGTAATGTGCTAAGCTACATTGCATACAAAGCATAAAGAAAAAGTTGCATTTCTTCTTTTAGAAGGAAATGGTATATAGTTGAATATTTATAAATAACAGATCTTACATCTCAAAATTTATTTATAAATTTTAGAAGTGAAGATATTCACTTATTGAAGGCAGTACAAGACTGAATTGTAATCTT
This sequence comes from Excoecaria agallocha, assembly GCA_037975025.1. Taxonomy (NCBI): domain Eukaryota; kingdom Viridiplantae; phylum Streptophyta; class Magnoliopsida; order Malpighiales; family Euphorbiaceae; genus Excoecaria; species Excoecaria agallocha. The sequence continues at coordinate 2,661,850 of JBBPFJ010000023.1, read as the reverse complement.
GAGACCTGAAAACATAACATAATGAAATCAAACATATTAGTAACTTGATGAACCAGCAAGGAAATAAAAAAGAATTGAAATTTCAAACAAAAACTTATGTGCTCATGTATTAAAAAAACTCACATCTAAATACAAGTTCAGTAAGTTAATTAAATACAAGTGTTGCGTAATCATCTCCACCTCTCCACCTTCTCAAATTACAAAATCTACACTATAAAATGAAATCTAACCAACAAACAAAAAATAAATTCAAAATCAAGTTAATCATCTTTGACCTTTATTCTAAAACAAAAGGAAGAAATTAGTTCTGCACTCTGCAGCACAACAACCACCAACATTAATTAGTAGAAGAATCTAAAATAGCTCTAAGTTTTTACATCAAGTACATAGAGCAACTATAACACTTATAGATATAGCTATCACATTTAGTCTATCAGCACTATTTTAAATGGATATAAGTATCACATTTAGTATTATATAAAGGCTTCAATTGAAGAATTTTTCATCAGCAGGTTTGGAAGTGTTATATATGTTTTAATAGGTTTGGAAGTGTAATTATTAAGTATTCTTAAACATAGTCAGGAGAACACTTACAAGTATCTCCTTGTCAAGATAGGAAACCATGAAGAGTCTCTAAAAAGAGAACAATCCTTTTCTTCTGTAGTTTATGGATTACACTTTATGTTTTCTCAGAAATTGTCAAATTCTTAGCAGCTTTTAGCTGTTGAACTTATTTACAGTGATCCAATTTCTGCAGTTAAATATGTTTATTCATGAACATTTCCAAATGCAAGATCGACGTCATCTTAAAGCTATAATTATTCCCAACAAAAAAGAGCTATTATCTGCTGCAAAAAAGTTGTCCATTATTGATGCCAATGAGTCAAAGCTGACTAAGGAAGATATATTCATCCTGTTGCAGGAATAATTGAGGATGTGGTAACATTCTTGGACACAAGCTATTCTAAATTCTATATTAGCAATCATATGAGTTTCTTATCTCTTGACTGTTTAGATGTCTTAATATGGTCGTCTTATTGAGCTTAAAATAAACTAAAATCGCAGGAAGATGTCATAGATTCCTCTGAGTGAGTTTATTTCAATTTAGGAAGTTGCAAGATCACCATTTGCAATATTTACCTGCAATTTGCTTGGAGTGGAAGTGGAGAACATTTTTATATGATGTGCAAGTCTTGATACTCTTTATGTTTTAAATTCATTATAGATCAAAGTGATGCAATAAATCTGCAAACCAAATAGTTCGTTAAACTTTATTTGCTATTCATTTGATAGTAGGAAGCCAGCTTTTTCCACCCTGACGTAGTATATCTAGTTTTGCCACAAGCAGTTTTTGAAGCGATAGTGCAGTAACCAGCCACACAAGTCTAGGATGTGTTTCTAAGTCAATAAAGCTTTATTCTAATTTGATGTAGACCTAACTGTGATTTTAAAAATCAATTTATGTGGTTATTATCTGGAGTACTGGGATTGCAAACCAATTATTCTAAGACAGGTAGACAACCTTAACTAGATCTAATTCCCCCAAAGCCTTATGCTTTGTGAAGGTTACATTTTCACTGATGGAATTTATAATATTTTAGTATTACATTTTGTTTTCCTTTGTGGTAGATCTATGGATTAATTGGAACTGCTAAGATTTTGCTTAAACCTTATTTGAGTAAAAGGTGGTGAAATGAAGACATGGGAAGGCTAGAACTAGAACAATGTCAGATACAATAAGTTCATCTCTTGTTTAGAAACATATGCAAAGTAAAGACAAAACTAGAACAATACCCAAACTAAGAAAATTGGGTAACATTACATGTCTAAATGGCTATATTGGTAAATTTCCAACTCTTTTCACCTATTTTCTCCTAAATGAGCTAAATGATTTTAACAGTTATTGTGTATTTGTTGATTCCTGTCTCTCCCAGTAGATGAAATTTGTTTCTCTCTAACAGACATAACAACTAGTGTTTTCCCAAAATTTGGATCCATTTCTTGAGAGATCAAATAATCAATTTGAATTATTATCTAAAACCTGCATGATATCAAGCAGAATCGCTTATTATTCAAACTTCATTTATCATCCTTGTGGTCAACAACTTAAAGAAATGAGATTAGGGGATAAATCATTTATTATTTTAATTATTTTTTCCTTTCTCTCTTTTTCTATCTTAGGTTAAGAAGGAAGTCAGTTAGCTTGTTGGTTGCTCTAATTTGAGCTTGCCACTTGCCAATCCATTTATTCTTTTCTAGATTAAGGATGAGCTAAATGGATGTGCTTTGGCATTTATTTTACTAATCTCTAGTTTTCAGCCATTCTTATCTGAATGTTTGAACACAAACAAATCTAATAGTGACAAGTAGATACTGAGTTCACTTTTGTATGTTTGCACCTTAAGTTCATTGAGAGAAGAGTTCTGCCTTTTTTTGGTCTGTTTTGCTGCTAAAAATCCCTAGGTTTAGCACCAAATATGTTGTTGGATTTTGTATTTGGCACTGGAATCATATCAGGGATACTCAAATAGGCTCAATTGCTGGAATCTCGCCTGCGACTCTTTATATATTGATATAAGCATTAGAGCCATAGATATTAATAAACTTGGAAAAAATCCAAATTGATAACATAGCATTGTTAATAACACAATGTTATGCTGGTTCCACCTATTTTGTTTTATATATATATATATATATATATATGAAATGTTGAGTAATTTATAAATATAAATTTATCGTTTGCAGTTTTATTGTTTAAATGATGAAATTTCCATTTTAATTTAATAAATTAAAAAATAATTTTAATTTAGCAAGAGATTAGCATGTTTATAACTTTGCGATAGCACATTAGCGACAAATACTTTGTTGCTAAAATTATATTAGCGACAAAAATTTAGTCGCTAAATAAGAGCAAAATGTGTTGTATGGCGACGAATGTATTGTCATTGCAAAATTTAGTTAGAACATTATCGTAGCAACATGGCGATGATTAAATTGTCGCTGCAAAAATTAACATGAACAATGTCGTAGCAATATTGTGACGAAAATAATATCATTGTAAAATTTAGCGTGAACAATGTGGTAGCGAAATTGAGATGCAAATAATGTCGTCACAAAATTTTGCATGAACATTGTCGTAGCTATTTGGCGACGAATATATTGTCATCGCAAAATTTAGCTAGAAAGTTGTTGTAGCGAAATGGCAACAAATATTTAGCGACAGCGCTTTGTTCTTGCTAAAATTTGGCGCCAACTTATTATCATTGCTAAATTTTGCTGCAATGACTTTTGTTTCAAAATGATGGTCATCACTAAATTTAGCGACAAAAAAAATATCAGTTAGTGATGACTTTTGTCATCGCTATTTTGTTTTTTTTCTAGTAGTGAACAGTGCCACCTTTGAGATTTGGTTAAAAAACTAAAGAGAAATATAGAGGGTACCCTTTTGAGTTTTTGTTGAAAAATTCAAGAAAAATACAAAAGGGGTACCTCTTTGCATTTTGGTTTAAAAATTGAGGTAAAAAACCAAAGTGATACCCCTTTGAGTTTTTCTTTAAAAAACATAGCAAAAAGCAAAAGGGTCCCCCTTTTCAGTTTTTGTTTAAAAATTGAGGAAAAATGGAAAGGGATACTCTTTTGAGTTTTGCTTTAAAAACTAAGGAAAAATAACAAGGGTACCCCTTTGATTTTTAGTTGAAAAACTATGATAAAATGCAAATGGGTACCCCTTTGAGTTTTTAATGAAAACTGAGGTAAAATGCTAAATGCTACACCCTTTGTGTTTTGGTTAAAAAACTAATGAAAAATACAAAGGGATACCCCCTTGTGCTTTGGTTAAAAAATTGAGGTAAAAAGCCAAATGGTACCCCTTTTAAGTTTTGGTTGAAAAACTAAGGAAAAAAGCCAAGAGGTATCCTTTTGAGTTTTGGTTGAAAAACTAATGAAAAATACAAAGAAGTAACCCTTTCAATTTTTTTTGAAAAACTGAGGAAAAACTCCAAAGGATACTCTCTTTGAGTTTTGGTTAAAAAAATAAGCAAAATGCAAAGGTGTGCCCCTTTAAGTTGTAGTTGAAAAACTGAGGTAAAAAGATAAATGGTAATCCTTTTGAGTTTTACTTGAAATATTAAGGAAAAATGCAAAGAGATACCCCCTTTGAGTTTTTGTTGAAAAACTGAAAAAAAATGCAAAGGGACACCCCATTGATTTTTTGTTTATAAACCGAAGAAAAATGCCAAAGGCTACCCCCTTTGAGTTTTGATTGAAAAACTGAGCAAAAAACCAAAAGGGTACCCATTTGAGTTTTGGTTGAAAAACTAAGGTAAAAAGCCAAACAGTACCCCTTTTGAGTTTTGGTTAAAAAATTTATTGAAAATATGAAGCTTTATCCCTTTAAGATTTTGTTGAAAAAGTGATGAAAAATGCAAAGGGTACCGCTTCGTATTTTTGTTTAAAAACTGAGAAAAAATACCTAAGAGTGCCCTCTTTGAGTTTTGGTTAAAAAACTGAGGAAAAATACAAAGGGTTACCCCTTTGAGTTTTGGTTGAAAAACTGAGAAAAAATGCAAAGGGTTACCCATTTGAGTTTTGGTTGATAAACTGAGGCAAAAAGCAAAAGAATACCCCCTTTGAGTTTTGATTGAAAAACTAAGTAAAAATATGAAGGGTTATCCATTTGTGTTTTGGTTAAAAAATTAATGAAAAACACAAAGGGGTACCCCTTTGAGTTTTTGCTGAAAAACTAAGGCGAAATGCAAATGAGCACTCACTTTGTGTTTTGGTTAAAAAAACTAAAAAAATGCAAAGGATTATCCCTCTCTAATGCATACACTTGTATACATAGTCACATATAACATTGCCATTATATACTTTAATAAGATTTCTATAATTGAGTTTATTGCTCTGAAGATCTATATTTTTGCATGCTAACATGTGACATCACAAATGCTTAATCATGTCATTTCAATTAAACAAAGACATATTCGTGCATTTCGCTTTAAACATATTCTCTAAATCATTACTCTAAACATTTTTTGAACCCAATCATGTAAGATAATACTATATACATATATATACACATATATTCTACAAATCACATTACTTCTGTATACAAGTAAATTTGACATTTCAGACTATAAGTATCATAGTAATCTTCAAGAGATCAATAAAAATCGTGTATAATCATTTAGACGTTTACATATATATATATATATATATATATATATATATATATATATATATATATATATATATATATATATATATATATATATATATATATATATATATATATATATATATATATATATATATATATATATATATATATATATATATATTACATCCATGTAATCATATGATAGTCGTACATTAAAAACCTTCATTTATCATGTTTAGACATTTCTTAACTTCATAGTATACATGCATGCATCAAATAAACATTTACTCCATCATTAAAAATATGTACATGAAAGCATAATTGCACATAACAACCATGTACATAAGTTTGATCATATATAAATATTTGATATCTTTATCGTATATCTTTACCTATGCACATATATGAATATATATATATATAGACCTTTGTTAATAATCATATCACATGCCATATCCGATTCATTATTTATTCATATGGACACATATTTAACTTAACTATATAAGAAAAACCATAATGTAAGACACATTAAAATTCTGCACAGGGCAGCATTCTGGACTCAACTTGTGAGCCACAAATGAATTTGAAAATGTCATTTTTAGGCTAAATTATCTCCACAATATTATTCCCCTATGTGTCTAGTTTCCAGAACATCAAAATTCACCTTAATATCTTACCTATAGCTCAAGATATTTGAGAAATACTATAGACTGTTCATAGAACCAAAACAATATTTTCTATCACTTATAAAAATTCATAGCATAAAATTAAGAGGGATTTAGGCCAACATCTCTTCATCAAAAACGTTCTCCTAGGTATCTAGTTTTTCCATAATTTTACAGCATAAGATTTTGACTTTTCTACTAATACTTATGCCCAAAATACTACAATCAGTTCTTGAACTGAAATCAACATCTCTCTTAAATTTTCATGTAAATATTTGGATGGGTTATATACATATTTAGCTCCAGCTTCCTTGTACAAAAATGTTTATCTTTCAATCAAGTTTACATAGAATCAAACCCCACTCAATTATGACTTAAATGCAAGGATTTATGGTCCAAACATTGGTAACTGTTCAAAACTGCCTATACACACAAATAGCTCACTTGTACGAATTTTATGAGTTCCTTAGAAACAGAATCAAGCCACGACTTCTTCTAATTAATTATAGATAATTGAATCTAGTTTACCCATAATTTTGAATCACCTCAATCCGAGGTCTAAAACTCCAGATATGGACAAAACAAGCAGCCTGGTTCATAAGAACCACACCCAGTTTTTCATCAACATTCAAAAACACGATTTTCTCCTTTTAAAATCTCTCATTAACCCTAAACAAACTAATAAATTACCATTAAAATTAAGTAATCCAAGCATAAAAATTTATATTCACACACATGCATGAAGAATAAGTTCCCAAACCTTAGTCGAAAATTTCTCTCTCCTTGTTCCTTCTACCTTCTTCTTCTCCTTTACATCAATCCATTCATTCAACACCAAAATTCCAGCATTCAAGTCATTAGATCATCAAATAAGGAAGATGAAGATGAAGAAAAAGAGATTAACTAACAAATTTATACACTTACCTTGTTGTTTAACACTAACTACACTTGATTAACTCCACATGCAAAGACTTTTCTTTAAGAATTCCTTGAGAGATCTCTAGAGTTTTTGAGAGATAGGAAGAGAGAATGCAAAATCTGTACTTTTCCACTAAGAAGATGCCGTCCACCTCACCTAAAGCCCTTTTTATACTTATCTTGCATGTGAGTTTAAGTGGAATGTGACATCACTTGGTCCCTCACAATTCCTCTTTTAATCTCCCAACTAATTGCATGTTACATAAATTTCTCTCATTTATTTGCATATAAGAGTTTAGCCCCAAATATTCTTTCTTTTTTTTAAATCAACCCCACTTAAAGCTTCTTTAAACATTGACCCACAAATTATCTTCTTACTTTAAATTTTTTCCCATCATATACTATCTCTTATAAAATTGATCCCACTCATTTATTATTTTTAACATTGACCTCTAAGTTTATATCCTATTTTAATTTAGCCCTCAAAATATTTTTTTATTTTTTTTAATTATACCATTATAAAATTCATAACATATAATTCATACATTCATCACATAACTAATTACAACCTAATTACACTTATATCCCAATTGATCCTTGAAATAAAATATTATTTCAATTACACACAGAAATAAATAACTAGTTTATCCTTTGATATATAAACTTATAGCAATTCATCTAATTAAGCTTGATTAAACATTAATAATCGGGATTATGTTCTTGAATTCTACTAGAGCCTATTTTGGGTCCTCACAAACTCTACATTTAATTCGGCATACTTGAATTTAAACATATCATAAAAAGGATCAATACATAATGTATATAAATATAACACATGCTTTAAAAACCACAGTTAAACATGTTATTTCATATACCACATGCATTATTTATACTTAAATTAATTGTGATGCATTTACACTTTAGTTTAGCCTGCTTTAAGTTTTAAAGGTGGATAACGGGAACAGGGGATACCCGAGGATATCGAAATAGGGGATATCCAAAGATATCAAAAACATGAACCCAAACGGGGTCAATAGAATAGGGGACCGGTCAAGCTAACCCAAATAGGGTCGGTTAACAATCCAAACGAGGTTGTTCATGATCCAAACGGGATCAATAGTAACTTAGACCCAGATGGGGTGAACAGGGGCAGCTGCAATTTTCCTATAGGCACCTATCTATCCACTATTGAACTCTATAGGCAGGCAATAATTTAATTGATACTCTTTTCACATAACATATTCATTCTTACATCACACAATTGAAGTGTGTCCATAATCATATAACAATTGTTCCATCACTATGGCATATTCATATGCATTAATCATATGGCTTTTCATGTTCCTTTAACTTACTTTCAATAGTTGTCTCATATATGCAATACATGCCTTTTTAATCAAGTAGTGAAACATACATGTTTGGTTGTTCATCATAACACATGCCTTACATATGAAACTCTATAACATGTCATAACATTCAATTACATTTTATCATATAATTCAATGAATTTCCTTGGTCATACTTTAACTATACATATATTAATACTATGCTCAGATGGAATCTTGGTATGCCATAATGTTGTATATAGTCTGTAGAGGTATTAAGATAGTATAACAAGTTCTCTCATACAAAAGCAGGGCAAATAAAGAAGAGTTCACGTTAAATGGACAAGTCACGAGCGCAACCGAGGCTAATATAATAGTTCATATATAGTGCAATGTCGCGATTGCGATAGAGGCAAATATAATGTCCACATAGAGTGCCTTGTCGTGAGTGCGACAGATGCGGATTACACAATTTTAATATCTTTCATTAACACAACTCTTGTAAGGATTTTCTTTTATGCCAAAATGACTTACTTAAACTTACATAATTTAAACCCCGATTTCATGCATTAAAATTCATAGTGCTTCCAATTAACACGTTTAACTTAGATTTCATAATTTGACATGCAATAACATTTTTAGATTCTAGTCAAAAACTTTCATTTACATACATTTGAAAGGAAAAGATGAATCATATAACCTCAAAGCACACAAATCCCATACCTTGGCCGAAAATCCCCTTAACCTCAATCTTGTGCCTTTCCTTTTCTTTTACTCCTTCCAACTTCTTCTTCTCCTTTAACAACAATTCATCCATTTAATAACACTTTCAGCATTTAACCCAATCCAACCACTCAACAAAATAAGAAGAAGATGATGATGAACTATCAAATTAAGATTTTTACCTTATTGAGTTGCACTAATTCTTTTGATTAATCACCACATGCAAGGTTTTCATCAAGAATTCTTAAAGAGAGAAACTTAACAATGTCTTTGAGATAAAGAAGAAGGAAACCCGAAATTCCTTCAAGGAATTTTCTCCTCCACATACTCTCTCTCTTAATAAAATGGACTATTTATATTAACAAGGAAAAATCCCTTTTTGGTCCCTTAAAAACTTGCATATCTTAATAAAACCTATCAATTTCTTACATGCTATAAATTGACCTATCCATTTATTCTTTCTCTTAAATCAACCTCTCAAATATTTTTTTATTCACATTTAACCCTTAAGATGCCATATTTATAAATTTATCCCAAATTAATACTTTATGCTTCAATTATATCCTTGCACATTATTAAACCAAATAATAATTTACTTCTTTCATGCCATTACTATAATATAAAGAATTTATCACTCGTTCCATACCTTAATTGTAATTCACATTTTTAATTTCAATATCAATCAAATAAAATCCTACTCAAAACATGCATTTTCTATTAGGATCATGTCAGGGGCCTCATAGAAAAATTGAGTCAAAAAACAAAAGGGATACCCGTTTAAGTTTTTGGTGAAAAACTAAAGCAAAATGCCAAAGATACCCCTTTTGAGTTTTGCTATAAAAAATAAAAAAATGCAAGGAGGTACCCATTTGAGTTTTCATTGAAAAACATAGGCAAAATGAAAAGGGATGTTCCATTCATTTTTTATCAAAAAAATTAAGGTAAAAAGCCAAAGGATATCCCTCTGAGTTTTGGTTAAACAAGAAAAAATTCAAAGGGATACTCTTTTGAGTTTTTGTTGAAAAATTGAGGCAAAATACCAAATGGTACCCATTTTGAGTTTTGGTTGAAAAACTGAGTAAAAATGCAAGGGGGTACCCTTTTTGGATTTTGGTTGAAAAATTGAGAAAAAAATGCAAAGGGGTACCCCTTTGAGCTTTTATTGAAAAACTAAGGCGAAATGCTAAAGGATACCCCCTTTGAGTTTTGGTTTAAAAACTGCAAAAAAATGCAAAGGCTTATCCCGTTAAGTATTTGTTAAAAAACTTAGGAAAAATGCCAAAGGGTGCTTATAACACCCATATCCTATACTTAGCTATTACTACAATATCTTATACCATAAGACATATATTACAACGTTCTCAAGCTGAAAACATTTCTTATTAGATAACTTATAAAAGAAATTAAAACCATATCATGTGAACTTAAGAGTAATACCTTAATTATATAAAAGTCCTTAATACATTACAATGTTTTCTCAAACATAACATTTATAATTATACAAAATTTGCAACATAATTAAAGTTTCTACTAATACTTATGCCCAGAATTTTACAGCATAAGATTTTGACTTTTCTACTAATACTTATGCCCAAAATACTATAATCAGTTCTTGAACCGAAATCAACAGCTCTCTTAAATTTTCATGCAAATATTTGGATGGGTTATATACATATTTAACTCCAGGTTCCTTCTACAAAAGTGTTTATCTTTCTATCAAGTTTACATAGAATCAAACCCCACTCAATTATGACTTAAATGAAAGGATTTATGGTCCAAATATTGGTAACTATTCAAAACTGCCTATACACACAAACAACTCACTTGTACGAATTTTATGAGTTCCTTAACAACAGAATCAAGCCACAACTTCTTCTAATGAATTGTAGATAATTGAATCTAGTTTACCCAAAATTTTGAATCACCTCAATCCAAGGTCTACAACTCCAGATATGGACAAAACAAACATCCTGGTTCACAAGAACCACACCCAGTTTTTCATCAACATTCAAAAACACGATTTTCTCTTTTTTAAATCTCTCATTAACCCTAAACAAACCAATAAATTACCATTAAAATTAATTAATCCAAGCATAAACATTTATATTCACACATATGCATGAAGAATAAGTTTCCAAACCTGAACATGCAACTCAAATCTTCTTCAAAATCCTCCTATTTCTTCCTCTTCTTTTATCTTTCGATCTTTTAGTTCTTTTATAATCTTGTAAGCCTCTTTAATCTAGCCTTCCATCTATGCATTCAGATTGAATTAAGGAGGTTTTACTTAAGATGAGTGGCCGGATTTACAAGAGAGAAAGGATTAATATTTTTACCAATTTTATTAACGAAGAGAGAAGCTAAATTTCAGATTTTTGGTTGAGAGATAGAAGAGAAATGTTTTCTTTTCTTTTTCTTGATGGAATGGCCGGCTGCACTTCTTTAAATACAAGGCTTTCATGGAGACTAAAGTGGAAGGTGACATCATCAAGGACCCACCAAAATCCACTTTAAATCCTCACACAATTTGCATGTCATAAATTGACCCCCACTTAAACTTTCTCTTCAACATTGGCCCCAACCTTTATATCTTCTTTTAATTACATCCCAAAATACTTATTATATTATTACAATTGGCCCAATATTTAATTGTATCCAAAAATTGACCCCTTTAACTATATTTTCTTTTCAATAACACCCCTATATTTCACAATATTAAATGAATCTCTTAACCTTTTCATAATAAACCATTAGTCTACTTGATATTGTCTTATTTTTAATTCCTCTATCTAAACTTAATAATTTATTAATAACATGCTAATGCCCTTAAATTCTACTAGGGCCTATTTAGGGTCCTTACAGTACCTCCTTTGAGTTTTGGTTTAAAAAGTGGGTAAAAATATCAAGGGATACTCTTTTGAGTTTTTGGTTGAAAAATTGAGGAAAAATGTAAAGGGTACCCTTTTAAATTTTGTTTGAAAAATTCAAAAAAAAATGCAAAATGGTACACATTTGAGAATGAGTTGAAAAACTGAGAAAAAATGCAATAGGGTATCCCTTTGAGTGTTTGTTGAAAAACTGAGTAAAAATGTAAAGAGGTACCCCTTTAGGTTTGGGTTGAAAAACTGAGAAAAAATGTAAATGAGTACTCCTTTTAGTTTTTGTTGAAAAATGAAGCAAAATGCCAATGGATACCCCCTTTAAGTTTTGATTGAAAACTGAGAAAAAGTACAAATGGTTAGCCCTTTGAGTTTTGATTAAAAAACTGAGTGAAAATGCAAAAAGGTACCCCCATTAATTTTTATTGAAAAGCTTAGGCAAAATGCTTAAGGGTACCTCCTTCAAGTTTTAGTTGAAAACTGTGTAAAAATGAAAAAGGGTATCCCTTTGTGTTTTGATTGAAAAATCGAGGAAAAATACAAATGGGTGCTCTTTTAAGTTTTTGTTGAAAAATTTAGGCAAAATGCCAAAGAGTACCCCTTTTAGTTTCTATTGAAAAACTCAGGAAAAATATAAAGGGATACCTTTTCGAATTTTATTGAAAAATGAGGCAAAAAAACTAAAGGGTATCCCCTATGAGTATTCATTTAAAAACAGAATAAAAATGTAAAGGGGTATCCCTTTCAGTTTTGATTGAAAATTGAAGATGAAAAGCAAAAGGCAAAGGTATATCCCTTTCAGTTTTGGTTAAAAAATGAAGAGAAAAAGTAAAAGGGTATCCTTTTTTTTGGTCGAAAAATGAAAAAAAAAAAGTAAAGGGTATTCATTTGAATTTTAGGAAAAAACCTCAGATTGAGTTTTGGTTTAAAGGGTACCCCTTTAAGTTTTGAGAGAAAAATTCAAGGAAAAAGTAAAAGAATACTCCTTTGAGTTTTGGTTTAAAAATGACGAAGAAAAATAAAGTGGTACCCCTTTAAATTTTGGGACAAGAATTCAGACAAAAAGCAAAGGGGTACCCCTTCAAATTTTTGTTTAAAAATTAAGATAAAAAGTAAAGAGGTATCCCTTTGTATTTTTGTTGAAAAATTAAGATAAAAAGCAAAGAGGTGCCCCTTTGAATTTTGGGAGAAAAATTCAAACAAAAAGGGATATCCCTTTGTGTTTTGGGAGAAAAACTCTAACAAAAAGGTATCCATTTGAATTTTTGAAGGAAAAACTCAAGAAAAATTTAAAAAAACACCATTTTTGAGTTTTGAAAAAAAAAATTTAAACAAAAACATAAGGGGTACCCTTTTGAGTTTTGGTTGAAAAATTCTTACAAAAAGCAAAGGGGTACACATTTGAGTTTTGAAAAAAAAAATTCAGGCAAAAAGAAAAAAGATGCCCTTTTGAGTTTTGGGAGAAAAATTCAAGCGTAAAAAAGGGATACCTTTTGACAAAAGTCAAAGGTGTAACCATTTGATTTTTGCTTCAAAAATAAAGAGAAAAAGCAAAGGGATATTCCTTTCATCTTTGGGAGAAAATTCAGAGAAAAAGAGCAAAGTGATAACCTTTTAAGTTTTTGGAGTAAAACACATGCAAAAGCCAAATATGTACCCTTTTGAGTTTAGGAAGAAAAACTCCTACAAAAAGTAAGGGGGTATCACTTTGAGTTTTACGTGAAAAATTCTAATAAAAAGTAAAGGGTTATCCTTTTGAGTTTTGAAAGAAAAATTTAGACAAAAAGTAAAGAGCCCTTTGAGTTTTGAAAGAAAAATTCAAGCAAAAAGTAAAGAGATATTCCCTTGACTTTTGGTTGAAAAATAAAGACAAAAAGTAAATGAGTACCTTTTAAATTTTAGGGGAAAACCTCAAACAAAAAACAATAGGGTATTACTTTGAGTTTTGAAAAAAAAACTCAGGCAAAAAGAAAAGGGGTACCCTTTTGAATTTTTGTTGAAAAATGAAGACAAAAATCAAATGGGTACTATTTTGAGTTTTGGAAAAAAATTCAGATAAAAAGTATAGCACTACCCCTTTGAATTTTGAGAAAAAAAAAACTCAAACTAAAAGTAAAATGGTATCCATTTGAGTTTTGGGAGAAAAACTCAGGTAAAAAGTAAAAGGATATCCGTTTGAATTTTTGGTTGAAAAATAAAAAAAAAACAACAAAAAAGATATCCATTTTACTTTTGTGAGAAAAATCTACACAAACAGCAAATGGATATTCCTTCGAATTTTTTGAATATAACATAAGAAAAAAGAAATAAGGTACCCCTTTCAGTTTTGGGTTCAAAACTCAAATAAAAAATAAAGGGGTATCTCTTTGAGTTTTGGAAAAAAAACTCTGGTAAAAAGCAAAGGAATATCCCTTTGAGTTTTGGCAGAAAATTTTTGACAAAAAACAAAGGTAGTAAAAGGTTATCCCTTAGGAATTTTAGAGAAAAACGTAGGTAAAAAGCAAAAGAGTAAAAAGCAAAAGGATACTCTTTTGAGTTTTAAGGGCAAAATTCAGACAAAATATAAAGGGGTACATTTTCGAGTTTTTGTTTAAAAATGAAGACAAAAATGAAATGGGTATCCGTTTGAGTTTTGAGAAAAAAATACAAGCAAAAAATAAAGAGATACCCCTTTGAGTTTTGAGAGAGAAACTCAGGCAAAAAGTAAAAAGGTGTCATTTTTAGTTTTTGGAGAAAAATTCAAACAAAAAATAAAAGAGTATTCCTTTGAATTTTGAGAGAAAAATTCATACAAAAAGTAAAGAGTTGCCTTTTAGAGTTTTGTGAAAAAAATTCAAACAAAAAGTAAAATGGTATCTTTTTGAGTTTTGAAAGAAAAATTTAGGTAAAAAGGGTACCCCATTGAATTTAAGTTGAAAAATTTTAACAAAAAAGCAAAAGGATATACATTTGAGTTTTAGATAAAAAAAAAATCAAATAAAAAGTTAAGGAATATTTCTTTGCGTTTTGGGAGAAAAATATTTGACAAAAAACAAAGAAATATCCATTTGAGTTTTAGTTGAAAAATTCTAACAAAAAGTAATGGAATATTTCTTTGAATTTTGGCTGAAAAATTCAGAAAAAAAAAAGTAAATAAATAATTTTTTTTTAGTTTTTTGAGAAAAATTCAAATAAAAAATAAAGGAGTTTTCCTTTATGTCTTGGAGGAAAAATTTAAATAAGAAGTAAAGGAATATTCATTTGAATTTTTGTTGAAAAACTAAGATAAAAAATTATGAAATAACACTTTGAATTTTAAAAGAAAAATTCTAACTAATAATAAAGGGATGTTCTTTAAAATTTTTATTAAAAAATTAAGATAAAAAGTAAAAGACTAATTTTTTGAGTTTTAATTGAAAATTTTATACGGAAGGTAAAAGAATAACAATTTAAGTTTTGAAAGAAAAATTCAGATAAAAAGTAAAAAGATATAATTTTAAATTTTCGTTGATAAATTTAAACAAAAAGTTAAAAATTATCAATTTGAGTTTTACGGGAAAAAAAAAAAGACACAAATAGTAAATTGATATCCTTTTAAATTTTGGTTGAAAAACTCATAAAAAAACCGAATAGGTAGGTTAGGTCCTGGGCCCCAAACCCACATTTTTTTTGTATAGCAAACACAACTATGAAAACAACAGCGATGGTCAGGGGTCAAACTGAAAGTATATGAGTCTTTGGTATTTGCATCGCCATTTCTATTTCTCGACGCGTTTGTTGACTTCTACTGGCCAAACTTCCAATGGGTACTAAATGATATATCCTCTGGTTTTCAGATCAGATCTACTTCCAGTTACAGCCATGGGCTCCATATATGTTTTGCCGCTGATGCTGATGGTGGTGTGCTTTGTAAACAAAGCTCAAGTAGATGGCCAGCAACCATATGTAAACAACAAACAGCTTGATTGCTACAACACCGCCTTCAATTATACCACAAAAGGATACCAATGCAATGGCCAACAACATAACTTACCTTCCGATCATCCACTACCTATAACACCCCCGTCTCTATTGCCTACCTATTGTCCGCCGAAGACTCCGCCTCCTTCATCGCCACGCTCAACAACTTATCCTCCGATGTAGCCTCAATTCCAACCGACCTACCGGTGATTATTCCGGTGAACTGTTCTTGTCACGCCAACCGCTACTACCGGCACAACGCCTCCTACATTCTCAAGTCTACCCCTGGCCCTGAGACTTATTTCTCCGTAGCAAACAACACTTACCAAGGCCTCACCACTTGCCAGGCCCTGATGGATCAAAATCCTTACGGGGATAGAAATCTGTCGGTGGGTCTGCGTCTTCAAGCTCCCCTCAGGTGTGCCTGCCCTACTTCTAATCAGACGATATGAGGTTTCAAGTACTTGCTTACTTACCTGGTCGATTGGGGTGATTCTCTCGCTGGTATCGCTCAATTATTCGGTGTCGACCTGCAGAACCTTTTGG
This sequence comes from Excoecaria agallocha, assembly GCA_037975025.1. Classification (NCBI taxonomy): domain Eukaryota; kingdom Viridiplantae; phylum Streptophyta; class Magnoliopsida; order Malpighiales; family Euphorbiaceae; genus Excoecaria; species Excoecaria agallocha. The sequence continues at coordinate 2,645,697 of JBBPFJ010000023.1, read as the reverse complement.
ATGCAAATGAACTGTCCTCCACCAGCACCATTTTCCCTTTCACCTCAATTCTAGTTCCTCTGACCAAACCCCCGACAAAGACTACGCCGGTGACCGCACAGTCTCCGCCTCCGCCGCCGCCTCCACAGACTCAGCCGGCTCAGGAATCTGACTCTTCCACCAACAACAAATGGATATATGTGGGTGTTGGGTCAGGAGTCGCTGTGTTGGTTGTTCTTGGTTTGCTTGGTTTCCTGTTTTGGTAGCGCAAATCCAGGCCCAAGTCTCATTCTCATCACTCCAAACCAATTTCCACCTCAGAAGAACCTAGGAAGCTGCAATCGGAGTCTGCAATTCCAGATAGTAAATCTTCTTGGTCCTTATCTTCTAATGGCGTCCGGTATGCTATTGAATCCTTGACTGTGTACAAGTTCCATGACATAGAAATGGCTACTGGTTGCTTCAGCGAAGACAATAAAATCAAGGGATCCGTTTATAAGTGGTTATTTAAGGGCGATCCTGCGGCCGTTAAGGTTATGATGGGAGATGTATCTTCCGAGATTAACATTCTGAAAAAGATCAATCACTCTAACATCATCAGGCTTTCAGGTTTCTGTGTACATGAGGGCAACACGTATCTCGTTGATGAATTTGCAGAGAATGGAGCTCTCAGCCATTGGCTACGCTCTGACAACAATTCCTACAAAATTTAAACACGCACATGGAAACAGAGAGTTCAGATCGCCATGATATTGCTGATGCCCTCAATTATCTCCACAACTACACAAACCCTCCTTATATCCACAAGAACTTGAACAGCAGTAACATTCTGTTAGATGCCAACTTGAGGGCCAAGATTGCTAACTTCGGCCTGGCAAGATCACTGGATAGTAAACAAGGGGAAGGCGGATGACAGCTGACCAGGCATGTAGTAGGAACTCATGAGTACATGGCCCCCGAATTCATAGAGAATGGAGTCATCACCCCAAAATTAGATGTTTTTGCATTTGGTGTAGTGATGTTAGAGCTACTGTCTGGAAAGGAAGCTGCTGGTGGCAAGAACACGGTGTAGCTTCTTTCGGCTACAATAGAGAAGGTGCTGGTAGGGGATAATGTGCGAGAGAAAGTTCATGACTTCATGGATATTTCTTTAGAAAATGAATACTCCTTGGAGCTGGCCTTTTCCCTTGCCCAGCTGGCCAAAACCTGCGTCGCTCTTGATCGCCCTTCCATGTCACAAGTTTTCATTATTCTGTCTAAAATTCTCTCTTCCTCGTTGTATTGGGATCCGTCCCTTGATCTTGAACACTCTAGCTCAATAAGCAGGGGAAAGTAAATTAGCGCTCCACGCCATCAGCTTGTATTTGTATATGGGCTCCCACCAATCCTAATGTTGCTTGTTATACAGTCTATAGAAAATTAAAATGTCACTGCTGTTTGCAATTGCAATTGATTACGGGCATTCTCTTATATAGTTCCCTTCCACGTTAAATATTTCAATTCCAAGCCACATGAAAGTATTATTTTAGGTCTTCAAGCACACCCGGGCAGTTAATGTAAGAATTCACAGCAATAAATAATTTGATTCACATTGCATAACTATCTAAATTATAATCTGATTATCTGATACAGTTCCTAGGAGATTTCCACAGCTGTTTCCTAGCACCTAAAATCGAGAATTTTTAATGCACACACGTCCTTTGATATGAACCATTGTTCGGGCCACGATTTTCACTGGTGCTTGGAATGCCGCTTAGGAATCCAACTAGTATCAACATCACACTGTATACAACAACGATTAATTTAGACATCTGGACGATGCCAATTTCCCACTGGTATCAAGCAGTGCATATCCTGTAAATCCTCTGGCTACTGGGAAATTCTAGTAGTCTCTGGGTCATAGACATTGATGCCACATTGACCAACGAAGTTCCTCCACCAGCACGGGAGCTGCTGCACTGTAAACATGCAACCACAACAGCCAAGTATTTTACGCAAGTCTTTGACTCAGTGTACCTGTACACCATAAGATACAGGATCCCTCGAGAAGAATTACCCATCTTCCACTTGTCTTCTTCCATATGCCCTCTTTAGGAACATGCATCTCATTCCATGAGCTTCTGCAAAACCTTCCAATATCTCAAACCAGAAGGGTTTGTATGAATTGCTCTAAGAACCCATTTCTTTGGGCTTTGACAGAACTCCACATTAGATGATGGATCATATCTGGCTTCTGATTGCCTTGCTAGCAAATGCATTTGAAAGAAGAGCTCTGCAGGTCTCATTTCTAAGAAATACAATGCAAGTGAGAACACATGCATTTTAACAGAAACCATCTACAGAAGTTGCTTAATCAATAGCCACTTAGATTACCAATTAATAAGAGAATAAATGCAAAGGCAAACCACATTTGGACTAATTATTTTAAAAACTGCTACCACGACCGCCATATAAAACTATCCTATTTCCAGCTCCCCAACAACCAAAAAAAAGAAAAAAACAAACATTAAAACTATAGAAAAATATTGAATAGCTTTAGATTGACAGCATCAGTCTACATTTGATCCTAAGATCTATTCAGATTCCGAGGGACAAGCCAACTGATTAAACAAACACAAATCTCTAGGCGTTCATCCATTGCATACACAAAAGTAAACACACAAAAAGATGCGTGGATCACAAACATACCTGGTGGCCAAGAGTACCATTCAAGCCGGAGATTCTTCTCCCATTTCTGCTTAAAGCCAAGGCTGCCTTCTACTTGTGCCAGCAGTAAGGATACAAAAGGCAAGGGAATAACAGAATTTGCATGAGCTTTGGTGAGACTCTTCATAGCAAGTGATAGGAATTGGGAACTAGATAACTGTTTGGCAAGCTCCATGCAAGTAGCGCCTGGATCCATTAAAGACTGAATCATATAAGTGAAATAGAGACCAAACATTCATGTTAAAATCCATTCAGCAACTGATTAAATACCATGACAGAGGAAAAGACAGCTGTCAGAACCCGCCAACAAACAAGCTTGTGCAAAACATTCTTCAGCGTGTAAGAAGTCATGCTTCCATAAAGATAAAAAACCAAAAACCAAATTATATACAGCCATCCACATTTTCCATGAATCCTTCCATTCTTTTGAGCATTCCTTGAAGCTCAGCTCTGAGATATTTGAGTCAGCTTGAAGGTCATATTGGGATTCTAGCATCTTGAGACATATCCATCCTACATGGTAATCTGTCTTAAGCTCCATGCATCTTATATACTCTTCATTAAGGTCTGCATAGTTACTTTCAGCAGCATAGGCACGGCACAACAGCAAATGTCCGAAAAAGAGATAGTTATTTGGGAGTGAGAGTGAGACAGCTCTTTTAGCATCCATGATACAGCCCATTTGGTTTCCACCTTGCAAACTAATTTCAGAATTACAAAGCAGAAGTTGAAACTTCTGATATTGATATTGCAAGTTTTCTTTATGATATAACTCGTTCGAAAGTGCCACATGAACTAGTCGCTGGAGTGCCGCACAAGGTTTCCAAGAAAACTTTTCTTCTCGTGCCCTCTGTAAAAGATTAAGTATAAGCAGATACCGTGCATTATGGTTCCATGGTTCTTGACGTAGGTATCTGAGGATTCAAAACAACAACCAAAAACCCATTTTTCAAAAATATTATACTACATAAGTAAAGTGCAGAGCATCATTTTATCGTTGCAGACAAAGTGATCAAACTATCATGATTCTAATGTGCTGGAAAATATTCCGCTTTTTAAAATAGCATTTTCAAAGAAGTGGTAATGCAGTTGCAAGCTTAGATTCTAAAAGCAATTTGAAAAAAAGGGGAGAGTGATGCATACCTTTGTAGTTCTAGAATGGCGCCAGGTCTGTTTAGATACTCACAGCCACATGTAGGGAAAGAAAACTTCGGATCCTTATTGCCAACTGCATAGCAAGCAACTGCCCCAGCACCAAGAATCTCACATCCTGACAGCATACCTGCTTCAGTGGCAATGCCACAACCTTCTACAATGCTGCACCTACTCGCTACATGAGTATCTTTCCAATCTTCACTGAATAGCATGAGGTGACCAAGTTGATTCCTGCTTCCATTAGGTTTGTGTCAGAGGCATAGCAAGGACACAACAGTCAACCAAAACAGCAATGCTTCAAAGGGATGAATGGATTGTTTCACAATGTGAATGCATTTCAATAAATTTTACATTTCAACTTAACATTAAACTTTACACAGAATGCATTAATATGGAACCAACCTAACTGCATGACGCCCAAGCACAATGAAGCCATGAATGAATTAATGCAAAAAAATAAATAAATAAATAAATACAAGTAACTCGCCCTATCAGCTTAAGCTTTCTCATTCCCACAAAATGAGCACTCTATCATAAATATACAATTGGGCTTTTTTATTTTGGGCACACTCAATTATTATTATTTTGTAAGATTGCAGTTAACCATAAATTTTAAATTATTTCCAGATAATCCTCTTCCAATGATATGGAGAACAATGAAATTGATTTGGCAGGAGAGCTTCATTTAATGAAATCGCAAATTAATACGTTTTTGTCAAGATCATTGCACAATGGGTGAAAAGAAACACAAACTTTATCTAACCAACAGTGCAAGTTGCCATAACATGGGGCAAACACATGGTCCAAAGATAGAGCATGTTGCCAGCATTACGAAAATAATATGTCCATTGCAAAAGTCACTAAGTTCTTCTTTTTATGAACATAGCATATGTCACCAAGTTCATCTATCATGATATTAAGCAATTGAATACTGGTGATAGAGTAAACAACAGAATTCACAGGCTGAATACGACACTATTGTCACTTTCGATTAGAGAACACACTTATCATACCAATCTCTCCAGGGTTGTCTTCATTAAAGAAATGGTTGGCAGGAATAGATTCAAGATTTACAAAAATGTTTGTTCTGTAGCCTGATGGTCTCAGCCCTCACAAACTAAGGATTAATTTCAGTAAGTACTTGGATGGTTAGAGTAAGATTTCCAGTTTAGTAGCAGAAATCAGGACATAGATTGTGCTGGGAAGCCAGCTTAAAATTGGCATACACTGGAATTCAGAGATCATCAAAATTAATTCATGGCATTATTCAAAATTCTATTGTACCTTATCAATCTACTGTTGGGGTACTTATGAAGAACTCTCCTTAGATGATTAATTCCACTTTTAAATCCAAGACAAGATTCTGATCCATGTTTGACCTGCATGGCACAACAGGAGAAATTCCATTCTTACAATGCCACCCCCAGCTTCACATAAGTTCTTGAAGTTCCAAAGACAAAATCAAGAAACTTACCAATTTACCCAGTGCTATTAAATAGTGCATTCCAGCGATATCTTCATCAGAAACAAGAGAATTACGACTGCTTGAAACAGCAGACTGAAGTTGATTACTTTGATCAAGAGCATGTATAGCTGACAGTATAAAGCTGACTTTTGAGCTCTGAAAGAATTCTCTTGGCATTTTCAAAATGCTAGTAACTGCTGATTGCAGTCCAGAAACACAATAGAGCAATTGGCAGATGAAACTAACAGAAGCAACTGCATATGCATGCTCCATCAGAGGAACAGTAGCAGCCATATTTCTAGCCACAGAGAGCGCAAGGTCACTCTTTCCAACTTGCCATAGAGAGCAAGCATATATCTGCATGCCTTCCACATCAAGCACACCTTAAAAAAATTAAACTTAAATCACTTTGCAAGTCTAAAAAAGAACATAGAAATCTCTCTTGTGCTAGAAGCAGTAATAATTGAATGCGAGTCTCTAAGATTAGAAACCAGGCAAAAAGTCTCAACAAATGAGGTTCTTAGCTAAATTTATCAACTGTTAAGTCTAGCTACTCTTGCTTTTACCACATTTGAAAAAAAAAATTAAATTCAAATAACAAAAAAGAGCATCGAAACATACCATAGAAAGAAACTATGGAAAAAAGAACTACAATATGCAAGTAAATATGCATCACAGAAAACAAACCTTCTTTCTGCAAATTTTCACATTCTTGAACAGCATCTACAGCATACCCTGCCTGCACCAAATAAAGGTATTTGCTAAAGATAATAGAGAAGTAGTTATCAAAACTAGACCTGTTCATGGACTTGGGTATCCACCCAGCCCAGCTGTCCTGCCCGCAAATTATTCTGGGCTTTGAAAACCAGTTTTCTATAAAAGCCAGGACTGGCCCAAAGCGACTAAAGCCTGCTTTTGTGCACGACTGCTTGGGTTTGGTGCCAAAAAGCCGAACCTGCCCAGCCTGTAATTCATGTTCTATGCATTTGAAAAAAAATGTGTGTGTGTGTGTGTATAGCCTATATTTGCATTTATTTAATACAACAAAACTTTTAATGGTAAATAAATATCTATAAAATTGTTGATTTTTGTTAACGATTTAGGTTGGTGTATTTCTTTTAACGATTATTTATTTTTTATTTTAGGATGTATAATTTATTAAGCAATTTTCCCTTTTTGAAAAAAAGAAAATAATTAATTTTAGTCGATTTCCTATTCAAGCTGAGCCTATTTATCCAACTTGCAGGCATTTTGCAGGGCTCAGGCTTGGACGAAGCATCAATTCTCTTTTCGAGCTTGGGCTTCACAATTTAAGAGATAAACCTGGCTTGATCCAACAAATGATTAAGTGGAATAGAAACTTAAAGGTCTAAAACAAGAGTTAAAAAAGAAAGTTTACCTTACAAAGAGCTCGAGCCAAATTAATTCCTATATCTCGCAAGCAATATCTTGAAGCATCACCCGATGAAATGTTAACTGCACAACGTGCTATCCTGTATGAAGCAACAGAATTCTGATAATCAAATCGTGCCTCACAAATGAGCCCTTTCAAATTATGAGATTCAGGACATTGAGGTGCACGCAAGACTGCCTGCTGGATGGCTCCATACACCTGTTGAATGGCCAGTTATCAATGCCCTATTCAGCTATAGGATCATTGAAGACAGGAAAACAAACTTTTATACTAGTGACTCCAATTCTAATGTATCATGCAATTAATGAAAGTGATCATACCTGTGAAGATACAAGATGCTTCGAAGGCAAGGCAAGCTTAGCAAGACCAATTTGAAACTCCGCAAGCTGCCAGAAATGGGAACATCAAGCCATGCAGACATTAGCAAAAAGGTAACAACCGCCACATGACATCTTCCAACACATTAGACAAGGATAATTGAAGTTGATGTTTTTGCTACTAAGCATGGGAGTAGGTTAGATGGGCTTAAGGATCGTCTGACAAGTATACATTTTAGACCATAAGGAAGGCTAATGGATGCAGCATTTACATATGTCTTAACCCCAAGTTTGGGGTTAAGAATTGTAATGTAACGATTTTAAATGGTTTTACATCCATTAAACTCAAGCAGGTCTTGAACTTTCCCACACAGTGAGATCACATTCCACTGCTTCATTTTGTCTTCATTAAAATCCCTTTTCATAAGGGGGAAGAGAGATAGAATTAGAAAAAACAGACACACACACACACATCTCTTCCCCCCTCCGTAGGCCTTCCCACCAGAAGATATCACCAAGCACCCAAGATAATGATGAAACTGGCTAGATCAAATCGAGGATATCACTATCGCTCATATGAGTCAAACCTCCTTCAAACAATCCATCATTGAGCGTATAGATCATAAGCTAGCTATAACAGGTGTGCCAAAGGCAAGTTCTTTCTTAAAAAGCAATTGAAAGAGCCAAGAAAACAAGACAAAACAAAGGCATAAATATTTACATGCAATATCTGTGCAGCTCGTAAACAACTCTCAAAAGCTTCATCTGTCGCAGTCTCCCTGAAGACCAAAACACTTTCTCAAGATTATTAAGGACATCAACAACAATATGTATTATTATAAAAATTTACCCATGAATGAACTTAAACCTAGGTTGAGCATCAGCTGCCATTCCTGCCCACGGCAATGCAAGTGAAGGATCCAAACTTCTAGCACAATCAAATGCCAACCTTGCCAATTTCTTTTCACCTTCTTCCCTATAAAGCTGTAGAAAGAGATTTGGCCACTAATTTGTTAAATCAAAAAGAACTAAACAACTAAACTTAAAGATACATTCAGGATCAAGAATGAAAAGACTATTGAAATATGCACCACCGTAAATGGGGCTCTGGCAGGTATGATAGAACTAATATTTAGAGTGTTGCATACTTCTCCAGGTGTTTCAAGGAATTAAAAATGAATTAGTTAAGGTTTTAATCAATTCAAATCCCAGAATCGTTCTCCGATATGTAATTCAAACCTACACCCAATTAACATTGATGTAACAATCTAACAATTATATAAATTTCTCTTTCTTAATGAAGAGAGAATATTATTTCTCTTTCTTAAGGAAAAAGTTCGAATAAATAAAATCCAACCATTTGAGTCTTACAAGTCCTCCAATATTAGCTCATGAACAACAGCCATTAGCCGTGCATAAAACAATCTCATAATGGGTCCGGCTAAAACACCTAACTTTGGCTAGCTTATATTAATTGAAATCTAAGTGAAAAATAGACGTTGACATAATACAGCTACGACAACCAAATTACATAACCACATAAATTTCTTCCTAAAACAATTAAAGCCAACCATAAAAATGTGCAGAAAACAAAAATCACTTCAAGAATTTGTAATATATTTTCCAACAAATAATGTAAGACCCACAAAAAAGATTTAGACATTGCCAATTTTAAAGATCAAACAAGAATCAACATTACAAACTTTGATTCTCTGAAAAAGTTTTGGAAAAGCAGGGATTCAATTGATTACCTTCCCAAGATATGCCCAAGCAACAGCTGAAGATACATCCAATTGCAATCCCCTGATCAAGGCATGTTGTTTCATTGCATTATGTCCAGATAGACACCCCAGTACCACCCAGAACTCATAATTGTCACCCTCAAGTAACAAACCTCCCATAACCATCTTCTCTGACAGCTGCCTGGTGAAAAGATTGAAAGAAACCAAGACATATATGTGCTAATGAGGGTTCAAATGGAAAGAATATATATGAAGGTTCATATACATGCGAAGAATATAGACCCATATCATACCAAGGATATAGATTATGCCCATAGTCCTCATTCATAGAAGAAATCACATCCAATGTTAGTGCAATGTCAATATAGAGGTTAGCCTGCCATGGCGCCAAGTGCAAAGCACGTTGATAGGACCTTCTGGCAGACATTACAGCCAAATGGCAGGATTGCTTCCAGGACAAGATTGAAGCATCAAATGTTTCCAGATTGAATACTGCATTGTGGTCCCCATACATCCAAGGCAAACATTTCGCGTAGGTGAGCTAGCAGGAAATGAAACACCTCTTAGTTAATATTGACTCAAAGGCTTGAAAATCTAAAGCTAGTATGCAATGAATGAGGGGAATTAAAGAATTATTCAAGCAATCACTTCTTGAGCAAGATGACCATGCCAAGTGGTTAAGAAAACAAGTTTTGTTTTTTCACTTAGCAAGAGAACTTAAACAATAAGAAAATACTAAATTATAGTGCTAATATAGCTCCAATCACACTAGCATGATTTTACAAAAAAAAAATTCCAACTAGCAAACAGCAATGCAGGATCACAAGCAAAACTAGAACACATTCCTCAGCCACTTATGCAGCCACAAAAATTGAAGACAAACAATTGAACTTTAAATTGATCTCAAATCAGTAAGTCAAACTGAATTTGCGCATATCAAATTGTTCACTCGCTAAGGAAACAATAATTGCAAATTTTTAAGCAGAAAATTACTAGGAAAGATTTGAGGCATGAATAAGACAGATGTGAAAATAGGAGTGCTCAAAAATGGCAGAGGTCATATGTGGCTAAGAGTGAAGACAACTTCTTGAGAATATTAAAATTGAAACTTTTGGCCTCTGGTCACTTGTTAGTACAGCTACTATTGGGAAAGAAGCCTTCAAACTTCCATAACATGAGGGACATGCCCTTACAATAGATGGTAGGTATGAAATAGATAGTAAGTCTCACTTAAATATGCTTACTTGTATATCACCATGTAACTTCCACAGACAAGAAATATTTCCAGCCACCTTAGCATTTACATCTGCCACTTTCCCAGCATCCTGAATCATTTAGAAACCAGCCGTCACATACTTTTATTTTGATATTTGAAATAACAAAAGAAAATGAAAGATAATTCGATATGTGAAGTTGAACCTCCAATAATGATGCTGCCCATTGGAATGCACCCAAATTCATACATTCTTTTGACAAACTGATGAGTCCAGAAGCTAGCCCATAGTTTGCTGACAAATTGTGAGGTGAGATCTCAAGAGCTTGCTGAAACTGCTCAACTCCCTAATCATAGAATGAACACATTATAAACTGCTAACAGTCATATCTGGAAAAAAAAATTCTCTTGGAGATGGAGATAAAGTATACAAGATTAAGCAACAATTTATTTCCTCACACAACTGTATCATATGTGGTCCATAAATTATTATATTAGAGCAGATACGAACAATCACTGCGATGAACTTTCTCAACTCATACTACTTTAAAGAATATAGATTCTCTATAGATAACTCATAAATCCAAAGAGCCTAATGTATGCTGATAATCCAACTTCAAGAATATCTTAACCATGTAGTGTGAATGAGATTTGAAATAGCACTCATTAAAGTGTATGTTAATAATTCAACAAAAGTATCAAAGTATATTATATGAAACCCATAACCTATTACCATGCTTTCACTTAAAACAGTAATAAAAAATAAAAATATAATAATATTTATTAAAAAAAATACTGCTGGAAAATAAGTGCAATAAGAAAGTTGATAACATGAAGTGCAGTAATTCACATAATAATATTTATTAAAAAAATAAAAAGAAGAAGAAGAACCTGCCCGTGAGAAATAGAACTGCAGTAGAAAAATGATGAAATGAAGTAACTAATAAAATGAAGTAATTGATGATTTATTAGGTAGGTGGATGGTTATAAAAATTAATTATAGTAAAAAATAAAAGTTATAAGGTTAAATTAGTAAAAGCAAATTCAAAGAATCATGGAGAATCACCAAATTGGTGATTCTCAAAATTAGATAAATTTATGATTTAAGAATTATGAATCAAAATCATAAAATATAATACCATGAAAAGAACCATGCTTCCAAAAATTGTTCTACAGAAAACAATACATTAATAAATCAAACCATACCACCAAACAAACACACCCTAAAGAAAATTTCCTTCTAATTACATCTCCAACTGTTGAGACAACCATTCAAATGTAACCTTTTTTATTCCAAATTTTATTGGTTAATAAATTTAGGAAAAAATTCAACTAATAGAAATTCTATTGAGAAAAAATTAAGATTAAAAAAGAAAGAATAGCACATCAATGAGGAAAGGATTGAGCTAAATTGAACCATGTCAATTCATTGTCAAAAGGAAATAATGGCAGAGAGATCTTGACTCAATCTTTATGTAAAAATAAAACAAGCCTATAATACCTTTCTGAAGGAACCAAGCATCAGGAAGATATTGCCACTTTCAACTAGTGCAAGAATTCTTGTACCATCCAACTCAATGGCTCGCCCATAAGACTGGTTGAATTTTAAGACAAGTTAGCATAAGAATAACCCAAGTGAGAACCTCAATCAGATTCAAAACCAAAACACACCATATGAGCAACAAGCCTGACCAAAAATAAGGGCTTCTTTTCATTGCGACAGGTTTAAACATAATGATTTGGGTCCAAATGTGCATTGGGCAATAAATAAATAAAAAAAGTGTTTGTCTGTATGTGTCGAGGCATTCGAATTTACCTTGGTGGCTGCAGTGAACATACCAAGCTGCTGGTAGGCAAGACCCAGAGCCTGTAAAAGAAGGAAAAAACAAGAGAGACATCGGATAAATACTGGATAAATACTGCAAAAATATCAATAACCACAACCTTGGAATGGAAAGTATAACAGATACTTACTTCCCATAAATCAGCACAGGTTGGATAACCTCGAATGGCATGTTGAAGACTCTGAACGGCTTCAGACCCTCTGCTGTGATGAAGATGGAGGTAACCCAATCGCCGGAAAGCCCAAAAGGCCCTTGGTGACTTTTCTGAAGCCTCCCTGCACAATGTCAATTCTAAGCTCTCTTTCCCTGAATGGTCCAACATATCACAGAGGGCTTCACCGGATTCAGAATCATCAGGATTAAGGGTAATGGCCCTCTGGTAACACTTGAGGGCCCTCTGAGAATCGACAGAAAATCGAGAGTAGTAAAGCCCCAAATATCTGAAAGCCGCCGCATTCTGGGGATTCAATTTTACAGATATAACAAAATGCTCGGCTGCTTTCTCCTTGATTTCATTGGAATCGCCTCCTTTCTCCCACAGCAACACAGCCTGGCATTATATACATGAAATCTTGATTCATTATGAAAAAGCAAAAATCGTAAACTCTAGGGATTGTGAAAGAAGATTACGAAATCGAAACGAAGAGAGGGATCTTCAGGATGAGCTTCTACAAAATCCTCCAGTTGTATCAACTTAGCGCTGTAATCTTCTTGCTCTTCATCTTCCTGAAAGAAGGTCTCCACTGTTTAATTTCAATTAACGGAAGAGAAGAGGAATTAAGAGAGGAAGGAGGAGAAATCACCATTTTCGACATGTTTGAGAATTCGGATTTGGAGAGGAAAGCTAAAACCCTAAACCGCTACTCATGGGAAGCGATAGTGGCACTTAGCTGAGGTGATTGTGTTTCAAGCATCTGGTAAATATAAAGCATGAATGAAAGAAACTTTTCGAATATAACATCCGCAAGATTTAAGAGAGTAAGCTTATAAGTAAAATATACGAATTCAAGCTAGTTAGCTAAATGTACTTGAATAATGAGGGCGAAAAAGAAAAACTAAAAATAGTCTGTATTTTTAAGTGTTTTAATGAATAAATGAGTAATAAATAAATAAAAAATAATATATTGTTTGTAATGGGTTTTTATTTATTTTTATATTTTAAAATGTTAATTTGAGGTGCACTTTGTATGAAAACTTTGTTTTTTTTTTTGGTAATCACATAGTGCACTCCTTTATCTATATCTGCCTAAGCTTGAAAAACAAATTATTTTAAAAACTACTACATTCATTTTCTTTATCAATCATTTTTATTATTTTTATTAGAATTAAAAAATAATAAATAAATTTAAATTTAGTATTAAATTATATGATTAAAACTAAATTATCAAATCTGATTGTTTATGATTTTATTGTTTTCATTAAAATTAAAAAATAATAAATAAATTTAAATTTAATATTAAATTACGTGATTAAAATTAAATTATCAAATCTTATTGTTTTTTATTTTATTGGAATAAATTAAATTGTATTAAAAATCTAAAAGTAACAGGTAAATAGAATTTAAATTTTATTCAAAAGTGACTGATAGAAAAAAAACGGAATGAATATGTACCAATATTTCAAATGATTCAATTTTTTAAATAAATGACTAACATAACAAGATTATAGTTTTATATAGAAAAAAAAAATAGGGGAAAACCATCGAGTTCCTATTGAAAATAATAATTTGCTTTTTCTTAAATCTCTAAATTCATTTAAACTTTTAAATGTTTAAGTGGTTATATATTTTGAATGGCGTAAGTTAACATAAGTGACTTTTTGAGTTTTTTTTAGGGTAAATCCATCGAACTTGTCCAATAAGTTCATTTTGTTACATTTACTATAAAAAAAACACTCAAACTCTCTAATTGCAGTAATTTTAAGTATAAAATTTTACTGTCGCAGAAAGGGATTAGCGCCTAAATTATTTATGAATTTTTAACTGGGAATTATGTATTTAGAATTTTAAAAGTAATTTTAGTGACTATAAGGCTTGGGCAATGGACCGAACTTAGACAACTAAAATGTTTAAAAATCCACGTGAGCCCGATCAAAAATCCAACTCATGCTTAGGTCCAATGACAATATATACCTATTGTATTTAGATGTTAAATGGTTTAAATGGCACGTCTTAAAATCCTAACAGGTTTATAATTGGCCGAAAATGCAATTCATTCCTAAAATTTTTTAAAAAGTGAAATTTACCTTCTAAAATTTAGTTTGATACAATATTATTTCTCGAATTTGTAAATTAAGGCAATTTAACCCTTGAAAAATGGAACAATTAGTTTGATTTTTTTTCATCAGTTAACTGCCGACGTAATACCGAAATTAACATGTAGCATGCCAATTAATGTCATGTTGGATTCCAAGTGGCATTAGAATGCCACATCATCCACCACGTGTCGGTCATGTGACTTGCACTTCTTACACTGTTATATATGTCTATCAAATTGCAAGCTGACCTAAAATGAAGCTGCTGTTACTGATGCATCTCAAGACTGGATCATATTTGTTTCAGAATTGATTCATCGTTTATGTAGTTATCAGTTGTTTGAACTGCAATGATCTTATAGCTGATTTTTTTTTTTTAAGCAAAAGTTAGATAAGTGTACAATGAATCAGCTGTCTATTTCTTGCATCTTAGAACCTGTACATATGGTGTTTTAATATATCAAATAGATGCATTTCCCATCTGTTTGTTACGAAGAAAAGATGCACAGATTTCCCTTGTTCAACTGAATTAACTACAAATTTGCAGCTGTGTAATGGCATCTATACTCAAAATTACAATTACACCATCCTCAAATTCCAATTTCAAAATTAAGATAAAAATCTAGAAGCTCTTGACATTCTCATCCTTGCTCACATGCTTCAAATTCCCCCATGGATACTTTCCGCTGGCCATGTTGACAAATACCTAGACTCCATTTTGATTCATCTGAATCCATTAATATTCAAGTAACAATTAATTTTTCATAAAGTTTAATTTTTTGTTAAATTAATAAAAAAATTATTTCCTTTTGTTAGTGTATTTTGATCTATCTCGAGAATATATTTGATGATTTTTTTATGTTTGCAATACTCAAAACATAATTCTGATAAAATTCGTAATGAATAAGATGTAGTAATAAACAAAAATGTTTGAACAAAATGATATAATATGATAGCAAATTAAAAAATTTCTCGATTTAAAACGTTAACAGGATATGGAACACATATTGTTCAAACGATTATACTTTACAAATATAGAATATTGCTATATGATTTTGATTACAGTGAAGGGAAATGCATGTGATGTGATGTGATGAGATTTTCAACTTCACATTCCATCCTGTTCTTTGCAAACATGTCTCTGGCATTCAACAATTTTGCCAATACAATATTCAAAAACACAAGATATTTGAAAACATTTTCTTTTACTCGCTTCTGTACAACTACCAATGGCCCCTTATTAATTATGTTCAAAACAAAAGGAATATTGAACTCACTATGCCTCTTCTACCAATAAACAGCAAGAGCAGACCACAAAGACTATCTCCCCTTCGCCAATTCTCCATGTATTAGATACCGAAAGGATGAACTTTGCGGTAACCAATTAATGTACTTCTCCAGCTTTCTCCTCATGCATTTTCTCATAGATTTCTGTTGTGCTTCTATGAGACAGCCAATTGTTGCCTCCAAGAGCCCAGACATATCCATTGACATATCCTTTGCAAAGTAAGAAAGTATTTTTGGTAGGAAAATCTTTGATTCCTTATCGATGTAGACCCTAGCTTGAATGAATTCTTCCTTTGCAACCTTCAATTCTTGAAAGATATTCTTTGCTGTATAAACTCGAACCTACAACTCAAAACAGTTGTATCTTCACTTCAGGCAAATAAATAATGCATAAATGGACAACTTTGAATCCGCTTAACAGGAAAAGGAATAATGAATTCCGTCACGAATTGTAGCACTGCCTTACCACAGGATCAGAATATGCCCCTGTACAGAGTGCAAAATGAACAAGAGGCTCTTGGTATTCTAAGGCATAGATATGCCTAGGGCTCCCAGTTTTAGATTTCCTTCCTGGAGAAAACAGTGTTTGTAGCCACTGCATTCACATTGGTTGGAAGATTAATAAGAAATTGAAACTGTTAAGTAACATGGACATGTCTTCCATTATGCAGAACACGGATATGTTCTGTTCAGAAACTCTACTATCAGATCCCATCTATTTCTGTGACATGGTAAAAAAGCCACAGTATGAGTCTAAGTTGCTCGATTTGATTCCTCTTTTTCTGCATCTTATCTATTTCTAGTGAATTCTCAGGATGAGGAATAGATTGAGGTACAAATGTAAAGCTTTCCCAACAGATCATATATGACTCGTGTTTATGCATGAAAAAAAAGAAATTAATGAATGCATAGCTGATATAGGGGTCTCAAAGGAAAATACATACTGGTTCCGAGTAATGAGAACAGATTCCAAAGATGGAATTTTGTATGACACATGCAGATATGCAATGCCCGCCAATATTATATACTGCCTGAAAGAATTGAATTATGGTGAGACAACTACTAACAAGGTTTTATGACAAACAACTATATCACAGGATAGGTTCTTCACCTTTAAGATGGAAGCACCTTTTATACGATGACGAGTTCCATACGCTAAATATGCCTGCCAGGAAATTTCACAAGTACAATTAACATTTACAACAAATACTGATGTCAATTCCACCAAGGAGCTGTTTTGGATGAAAAATTAAGCCAGATAAGTTATTTTGGTACACAAGCCATTCGATAACCAAGCAAAAGTATAGACATTGACAGATCATCTATTAAGAAATTTCTCAGAATGTAAGTTACAGCTGTTCGAGCAATGTCCTTGTGTTCTATATTTCTGTCTGTAGGCTGTTGTAGTTCTGATTGCAAGTGATTATACAAGCAAAAGTTAAACAAGCTCAAAAGTTAGGCAGACATACATGCATGACCAAAGCATTATGAATGTTAATCCAAAATGCAAGCTTTTCTTCACGCTTCATCTTCCTTGGATCCACCTTCTCAAGACTTCGAACCAACAACCTACACAGCTATAAAACAAGTGAGAGACTTTGCCATATGGAAGAAGTTAAACAATTTGTTTTTCTAAGAAGAGAGATAAGAAAAACAAAGCTGTAGTTTTTCTTTTGTCCACTTTTTGGACAATGGCATATTTTTAATTAACCAAAGACCCCATCTCATAAGGATATGGCCACTATTCCTAAAGCTATGGAGCATGGGATTGGGACAGGAATTTGATGCTGCCATAAAGTTGATATAGTCAAATATGAAAAATATACAATACAACAGCTGGGTATATTATAAACCACCTGAAGTTTTTTAGCATTTCAGCAGCATAGTTAAAACTATCATCATCCAAACATATCTTCAGAACTTCCACCATTGCTGCATATGGCCCACCTTCTTCTTTTATCACTTGATGGTGCACTACGGCATCCTCACTGTACTGTGGACTCCAATTATCACAAGGCTTATGGGAAGAAAATACACTTGAGGATGACAAAGATGAAGGAGGAGAGGATACTAATCCCCTGTTGCAATGAGGGGGGTTGGCAAGTCTGCAGTAAATAGAAGATATGCATTTCAATATGTCTTCAGAGAGTCTATCTGGTGTACTAAGACTGTCCAGCGAGCAGGAAACACCAAAGTGATCTGCAAGGCTGCGGCGACCAGAATCAGAATTTGTTTGATCCTGCAAATGCTCATCAAAGAGATCACGAAGTTATCACATGAGTTAAGGACATAAAGAGGGAAAAAAATTGGAAGAATATAAAAGCTGCATCTTATTGCGAACAGAAGAAATTACAAGTAGAAATATAACATTTATAAGCAATGCAGTCATATCAAAGACAGTTAATTACGTTTACCCTCCTTGATGTTGAATGTAAGCTAGCAGAATAACTCTGACCATCTGGACTGGCCCAACCATGCAGAGGAGAGGTTTGATCATGATAAAAAGTAAAGCCTCTCTCTGTATGTGGTTTTAAATTATCGTGCGAGTGCTTTGCAGCAACTGGTGATGATGACCCTTCTCTGAAACGCAAATGGTCTTTAGGAACATTGGATAAGGCAAGCAAGCGCTCTTCAAAAGCTGTCCGATAGAGTGACAAAAGATATCGCTCTAGAAGCAATATTTCAGACTCAAGTGTCGCAATCTCCTTCCTCAATGCATCAGACGACTACATTAGATAGTCCATGGGTCAAACCAAGATTCAGAAAAAGCGCAAAACTGGATAAAGTGTATAGATTAAACCTTTAATGTTGGAGTGCCATTACTAGGAGTAGTTATGAAGGAGCCAAAGCCCACTGTATTCTCAGAGTTCCAATTCAAAGAAGCCTCGCAAGATATTAACTTCTCCGTCTTTACAATCTGGGTCAAAGGGCATACAGAACACAGTTCGGTCAACATTGTGTTCCAAGTCCTAGTGACACAATCTATTCTAATCCTGTATCCGAGTAATGAAGTCTCTTATATTGGGAAACAAGAATAAGATCACAAAAATCAATGTAAACTGAGACACCTAAAACCTGGTTTTAGCCACTGTTAAGGTTGGTTAAAACAAGGAAAATAGAAGGCAAAAAATTTATAAATAAACTCTAGTAAAAACTATATTAGGTGAACGACGGGTATAAAAACAAAAGGATACAGATCATATATTTTCCCAAAAATGAATTGGTTTCCTTGTGTTAAAGGACACTTCGAGCTTACGAGTATAAAATCTGGCATCAACGGATACAGGGTATGGCGAGATCTAAAACAGTGCAAACCCCAACTAGTTATTGACATTATTATGAACCAAAATCGTCTTTTTTCAGAGAGAGCCGGAGCTGAAAAGGAGGAGACCTTTTGCCCATGCAAGATGTTAGAAAGGATAAAGCAAAGATTTGAGTAGTACTGGAATGAAGACCAGTCCTAGTAAAGCCTGTGTTCAGAACTCGCTTTGCACATACATTGCATCTCATGTTATATCCAATGAGAAGAAAATCATTTGAAAACTCAAAGAGAGAAATTACTTTAACTGGCAGGAGGAAGCCACAGTGGAGTACACTTACAGAATTTGATTGATCAGATAGCTTAGGCGATCGAAAATTAAAGACATTATTGAGCATTTCACAGTCCGAAACACTGCAAATGAAGAAATTTGAAAAATAAGAAAAGCTAAAGAGTGTGTTTGCAAGTGGTGGAATAAAATACGCGAGCGAGACGAGCTCACCTAGGGGAACTCGGGTATGGAAAAGGAGGGCAAGAAGAATAGGGCGACCGACAATTTGCACCCGGCATCTTCAGTTTCCTGTTTAGTCACAAGAAATGTAGTGCACTTAAGAATAAAGAAATAAGAAAGTTAAAAGAAGAGGAGACAGTGGAGAAATATCGCATCTTAGAAAGACTCCAACTGAAAAAAGATGAGACAAAAATCGCATAACTATTACCTGGGTCAAAAGCTATGCACTTCAACTTCTCCAACCTAAGCTAAAATAAAAAAGAAAGTCAAGAAAGTTTTAATCTTTGTATACATCGCCATCATCATAAATCTGTTAGGAAGAGGAATAAATAAGGAGCCAAGCAAGCAAATGGGATTGTCATATTGGGTAGTAAGAGGTTAAATTGGTTTTCTACTTTCTGACCAACAAATCCTATAAGCAGCATAAAAACAGATATACTCCACCCCACCAACAAAGCACCGAGTATATGAACAGTAAAAATCTAAATAATAAGAGGTTAAATTAATAAAATAGAGAGAAGCGACCCGCAAAGAAACAGAGAGTAGATGCATTGATCTAAATTATATGCCAGGAAAGAGGGAAAAGAAAGGAAATGGACAAGTATCCACGAGAGAATGGGGACAGGCACAGCCCACCAAACAAGGGTAGAATTGGGCATTAAAGACAGCAATTATGAGAGTCATTGAGTTGATGACCGATGAGTGATGACAGAGGAAGGGCAAACCCATAAACTAATCTCTACAAAAATTCATATAATGAGATTAGGTGGAAGAAAGTAAACTGTGATGATTACATCTTTCCAGAAAAAGAAGCAGGTATTTTAGTTCTGCCCACCCCATCATTAATTAAAACCTCTCGCATGCATCATCACTGTAAATGGAAAGAAATTATCTAATAAAAAACCAACGCGTATTAACTCATAATTAATGGGGAAAAGGGAATCAGAAGATGACTAAGAGTGCACAAGAAATTCTTGAAACAAAAGTCTAGTAACGGAGCTGAGCTAATTATTTGAAAAGTAAAGCACATTAACAATAAATGAGGGGTTTGATTAATTATGCAAACAGTGACAGCTGGAAACTGGCAGTTTTATTGGGATATAAATGGGGACGGCCCAGCAGCTGCCTAGCAGATACGGAAGCTGAGCTTCTTCTTATATTCTCATTTCCCAACTGTCCAATTTCCACAAGTCCCCTTCTCCGCCATTTCTTCCACGTTCCACCACCTCCATTTCTGGTCTTCTGTTACTGCTAATTAATTAATTAATTAATACTATACCGCATTTTTTAAAAAAAAAAAAAAAGGAAAGCAGTCAGGACTGAGCAGCAGCATAACTGGCGTTGGGACTTGGGACCAAATAATCCAGCAAAGCAAATTTTGGGTATAGGAGAGTTGAGTCCAAGAGAGAAAATAAAAAAGCTAATTTTGAATGTCGGTTGATTTCTTATCAAAACAAAAAGTTGATGGGCCAGGTTTACGGCTTGAGGCCCGTATCCATAAGTCAGTGTGGAGCGCCCCCCCATCAGCCATAATGTTATCTAATTATCATGCAAATCTACCCTTTTTCTCTCCTCTTTTCTTGTTTTTTTATACGATAATATCATTAGTATATAATAAAATAGATTGAAAAGGGAAAAATTAGGTGAACCTACAATCCGTTGGTTCAACACAAAGAAAGAATTTACTACACAGAAAAAAAAAAAAGAAAGAATTTACAAGCATGTTTTTATTTTTCATGTGCATACTATTGTTACTATATCAATAATGGGTAGGAGTGTGCAAAAACCGACCCGACCAATTCGAACCAAACCGATACATTTGAGTGGAGTTAATTAGGTTGGTAGGGTCGGTTCAAATAGGGATTTTGTGATTTTTCGGATCAGTTAAAAACCCTATAAAATCGATCCGACCAACCAACCCTATTTTCTAAGTATATAAATAAAAAATCCTAATTTTTCTTCTTCATTTTCTCTTCTAAAATTTGTGATTCACGATTGTCTCTGCCGCCCTAAGATTTTTTGGCCACCTTCGTCACCTCATCGCCAGTCGGTGATCACCGTCGCCTCATCACCTCCTTCAATTCCTTTGCTCCAACTTCACTCTGCTTAAGGTTTGTTTTTAAGCTTGAAGTATTGCTTCAATTTTGAATTATTTTCTTGAAGGTTGAATTCATTAAATGAGCCTTAAAAATCTTTTAGAGTGCGAACTCCGGTGGCCGATGAGTGTTTATACTGTATTCTTTGACTCTTTTTCCCAGAGTAAAGGGTGAAATCTGGCCTCTTGAAACATTTCGCTTTTTTCCTTTTCCTTTTCAATTTTGACACTTTGCCGCTTGTTTTTACTAATTTCCACCAAAAATATTTTCTCATGGATTTTATTCCATTTGTAGAGATAGTGGTAAGTAGAGGACAATAAGTTAATGTTTCTTTGTGTATACACTGTTACTTTTTTTTCCATTGTCATCTTCATACTTCACAGCTTCTTCTCCTATCCTTTGATTCTTGTTCTTTACTTATTTAATTACAAAATTTCTTATTAATTAATTTTTGGCTTTGTATGCATTAATTATAGAGAATTAATTTTTGGCATTTCCTATTTGACAGCTCCTTCAACTATTGTGCCAAAACTATTTTTGAGCTACTTGTACAGTTGTAATGTTGATGTGAGAGAAACGATTCACATTATATTACTGAGTGAACAGAGTATAAATACATGTATATGAAGTAGTGGAGCTGAAGTAGGATACTCCAGCAGCCACCTATACACAGAGTTGTAAAATAATAAAATACAAAGTATAGTTATTGTCTAATAGCCCCCATCAAACCAATGTTGATTAAGATTGCAGACATAGCTGATTGCGCAAGAATAAAAATCGAGGAGAAGGCAGGGGTTTGGTAAATATATCTCCAATCTGATCTTCAGTTGCTAAAAATTTAATAAAGAGCTATCCACTTGCAACTGTTTCACGGACAAAATGAAAATCAAGTTCAATGTGTTTTGTCATGGCATGAAAAACAGGATTCTAAGATAGATAGATAGCTCCTATATTATCACACCAAAGTGTAGGAGTTGGAGATAAAATGCCTAGCTTTCCTAGTAAGGATTGAATCCACATAAGTTCAGCAGTACCATTGGCCAGTGATTTGTATTCGCTTTTAGTAGAGGAGCGTGCAACTGTCGGTTGTTTCTTTGCAACCCAAGAGATAATATTCCTGCCAAGATAGACAACAAAGCCATTTGTAGAACGACGGTCATCCTAATCCCCACCCCAGTCACTGTCAGAAAAGCACTGCAAGGCAAGAGTGGAGTCAGAACGAAGAAAAATGCCAAAGTCGATAGTGTCAGCAATATAGCGGAGCAACCGCTTTAAGGTCTTCCAGTGAGTCTCAATAGGAAAGTGCATGTATTGGCACAGCTTGTTGACAACAAAACAAATGTCAAGCCGAGTTGTTGTTGTATATTGTAAAGCCCCAAGGATTTGTCTATATTGTTTGCCATCGAGAAGAGCAGGACCATCAGACTTGTGCAATGGTGGAGACGTGGCAATAGGAGTGAGGCAGCCTTTAACATTACCAAAGCCATGAGAGTCAAGAAGGTCACTCAAATACTTGTGTTGAGTGAGGAAGAGGCCCTTAGGAGACCAAACTGCTTTAATGCCCAGAAAATAAGATAGGTTGCCAAGGTCCTTGACTGGAAATTTAGATTGTAACTTGCTGATAACACTAGCAACAGCATAAACCGAGCTGCCTGTAATAATGATATCATCTACATAAACAAGAAGAAAAAGGCAAGTATCATGAGTGCGACAAATAAATAGAGAATTATCAGCTTTAGAGGTAACAAAACCGATACTCCAGAGGAAATGCTTGAGTCTGTCGAACCACGCCCGAGGGGCCTGCTTGAGCCCATAGAGTGACTTGTGTAATTTGCAAACATAGTTAGGTCAATGAGGGTCAATAAAGCCACGTGGTTGATCCATGTAAATAGGAACATCCAAGAAACCAGGTAAGAAAGCATTCGAAACATCTAGTTGCTTAATAGGCCAGCCTTGAGTAAGAACATAGGCAAGCACAGTGCGAATGGTGGTTGCCTTGACAACTGGACTGAAAGTCTCTTTGTAGTCTATGTCAGCTTGTTGATAGAAGCCCTTAGCAACCAACTGAGCTTTGTAATGCTCAACCAAGCCATCAGGACGACGCTTAATGCAGTATACCCATTTTTTGCCAACAATATTGGCATGAGAAGGACACGGGACAAGGCTCCAAGTATTGGTTGATAAGAGTGCTTTATATTCTTCCATCATGGCATGCTGCCAATGGGAGTGGGCTTTAGCTTTAGAAAAGGTGGAAGGTTAAATTTGAAGAAAGAAGGATCGGGCTGAGACAATATGGTTTTGGCGACATGAAGGAGATGTTTAGGCTTGGGTTTGGGGTTGGGCCTAAGTGTCATAAAATGGGTTTTATGAGGTGCAGGTGGATTGGGTTTAGGAGTGGGTTTAGAATAGGTAGTGAGGTCAACTACCAAGTCCACTTTAGAAGTGGACGAGGTGATAGAAGTAACGGGAAGTAAGGGTAAGATAGGAGAGCTGGTGGGATAAGGGTTGGGTAAAGGTGGCGTGGTTGAAGGAGATAAGGGAGGAGGTTGATTTGGAATAGAATTATTATTGGAGCTGTTGTCAATTAAATTTGGATTAGCAGTGGAGGATGAGGATGATGATAAAATAGGAGATAAGGATAGAGAAGAGGAAGTTGGATGAGAGTGAGGAATCAAACCTGGTGGAGTTAGAGTAGGAGTCTGCCACACGCCCAACCAAGATAAGGAAGATGGCAAAGAGGGCGACGGTACTGATGGAGGGACGCTTGCAAAAGGAAACCGAGTCTCATCAAAAACCACATACTTAACAATATAAATGTGACCAGAATTTTTATCTAGACAAAGAGTACCGGAAGGAGAGGTAGAGAGTCCTAAGTTGACACAAGACTGACTTCGAAAGGAAAATTTATAGGAACTATATGGACGAAGAAGAGGATAAGCAGTACAACCAAACACATGTAAATAATTGTAATCAAAATGTTTGTTATAGAGTTTAAAGTAAGGAAAATGAGATTAGAGAACAGGCGTAGGCATTAGATTAATAGTAAACACAGCATGTTGAAAGGCATGACTCCAGTATTTGAAAGGTAAGTGTGCATGAGCAAGAAATGTTAATCCAGTATCAACAATATGTCTTATTTTTCTCTCGACAATACTATTTTGTTCATGTGTGTGCGGACAAGCCAAGCAATGTAAAATGCCATGTTTTTTAAGGAAAGAACGTAAGGATCGATATTCACCTCCCCAATCGAATTGAAGTGATTTAAGTGGGAGATTAAATTTTTTTCAGCGAAAGTTTTAAAATTAATGAAGCAATTGAATACATCAGATTTATTTTTAAGAAAGAAAATCCATGTAAACCGAGAAAAATCATCAACTAAAATGAGAAAATAACGAAAACCAACATTGGAAAAATAGGGGGAGGGACCCTAGACATCAGAATAAACAAGTTTAAGAGGAGCCTTAAATGTATGCACAATAGGAGGAAGAGACTTCCTAGATAATTTGCCCATACAATAGGCTGAATACACACTAGAAACAGACAACTTAACAAAATCTAATTTATTGTCATGAATGATTTTGAACACAATCTTGGAGTGTGGATGACCCAACTTTCGATGCCAGTCTTGAAAAGAAAAGGAGGTTACACCATGAGCCTCTGCCAGTTTATGGTGGAAGGACGTAGAGACCACCTTCACTTCGACCCCTGAGGAGGATTTAATTGGTTACCTGATCTTTTACAAGAAAGAAGTTAGGCCAAAACTTGATATAACAATGATTATCACGAGTAAATTTAGAGACAGAGAGTAAGTGTTTATTTAAAGTAGGCATACAATAAAGCTCATTAAGTTTAAAATGATGTGAAGGCAGAGATAAAACACCTTTTTCCAACATGAGAGATAAGCAAACCTTATCCATTACCAAAACGAATATGATCCGTGCCAGAGTATAATTGTGCAAGTTGAAGAGATTGCAGGTCTGGGGTTATGTGATAATTAGCACCGGAGTCAACTACCCAGGGGTGCATGATGTCATTTCGAGGTTGGGAGTATTGGTGAGTAAAGGCAGAATGGGGAAGAGACATTGGGTATGGTGGGTGTTGGTGAGCAATGTGAGCTTAGGGAAGGTGTGAAGGGGTTGCTATAGTGTGAGGGTTGGAAAAGGTTGCATCAAAGCATTTTCTACACTTGTCAGCAGTGTGGTTTCGAAGATTGCAAATCCGGCAAGGACCTCTGTTCCGCTTTTGATTGCGACCAGACTGTTGTCCGGAGGAGGCAGGAAGAGAAGAGCTGCGTTGAGCAACATGAGCAAGGGGTGACTCTTAGTGGCTTTTAATTAGAATCTCATGAGCCAAAAGGTGGCTGTGAAGTTCATTAAAGGAAACGGGTTCAGGTCTTAAATTTAATGCAGTAATTATTTGATGATACTCACTACCAATATTTCAATATACAATGGCATTGAATTCAGCAGTGGTCATGATACGACCAGCAGATGCCAACTCATCAACAAGGGATTTGGCGCGCTAAAGATAAGTGGAGACAGAGAGATCTCCTTTCTTGAGCTTTTGTAACTCAATGTTCAGTTATAGCTGTTTGTTGTGGGAGACGGCACCAAAGGCATTGGAAAGGGCACTCCAAATAGCAGCTGATGAGGTTAGGCCGGTGACATAAGGAAAAACCTCCTCAAAAAGAGAAGAAAGAAGCCAGCAAAGCAGCATTTGATCTTTTTGAAACCAAGCAAGATAGCTTGGATTAGAGATCATATCTGTGGGTTTATTTGGGTTAGTGATTTGTAAAGGGGGAGATGGGAGAGATCCATCGATATAACCAGTAAGGCTTTGATAGTTCAACAAGGGAAGAAACTGAGTTTTTCAAGCAAGATAATTCTTGCTGGTGAGTTTGACTGAAAAAGAGTGATAGCTTATGGTTGAGGGAGGTGCAGAGGTAGTCATGTTTCTTTGTGTTTGAATGTTACTCAAGCTCTGATACCATGTGAGAGAAATGATTCACATTGTATTACTGAGTGAACAGAGTATAAATACATGTATATGAAGTAGTGGAGCTGAAGTAGGATACTCCATCAGCCACCTGTACACAAAGTTGTAAAATAATAAAATACAGAGTATATTTATTTTCTAATAGCTGATAACTGGGAATGAATTTTTGAGTTGTTGTATTACTACAATTTGATTAATCTACGCCTGTTATTCATATTGTTTAATGAAATGTCATTTTGGTTTCAAAAGTTTGTTAATTGTGTAAGAACTTAATCATTCTCGTATTGTTCTAAACATGTAAACGGTTTTCAAATCATATTTTAATTCTTGAATAGCACATCTAATGGCCAAGAGATGTAAAAGAATTGGCAAGGGAAGAGCTTCTATTGTTTTTTCTTTGTAGAATTTGAGATTATACTTTTTTTAGACATTGTAATATTTATAATTTAGACTTGATTTATGTTCTAATCCATGAACTGACATAATAATATAATTTAGACTTGATTTATGGTATTTAATTGTATTTTACTTAAAATTTCAATTTAATCAATTAAAATGAAATTAAAATTTGGGCATTTCGGGTTGTTCAGTTTGGACCCCAAAAATAATCAGGTTATTTTGATAGGGGGCCCGACATCTTCTTAGGGTCGGATCGGGTGATGGTATATGCATTATTTCGGGTTGGGTTGACCCAAATCCGACCAATGCACAGCCCTAATAGGGATGCTCACGGGGCGGGGCCAAGGATTATATCCCCGCTCACTGCCCTACACGGGGTCAGGGATTCCTCGTCCCCGCCCTGACTCTAGAACGGGGAGGAAATCTCCCCATCCCCCAAATATATATATATTTTTTAATTTTAAAATATAATATTTTATAAATAATTAAAATTAAAATATAATATTTAATAAATAAAAAAATTTAAAATAAATCATAATTTAAATTAATATAAATTTTAAACATTCATAAATTTAAAATTAAGTATAATTTAAAATTTAATAGTTATAAAATTAAGTTATATTTTAATTTTAATTTTAATTATTTATAAAATATTATATTTTAAAATATAAAAAAAGTTTTGCGGGGTGAGGATCCCCACAAGGCGAATATCCTATTTTCCGCCCCCGTCTCTGAATTCATAACAGGAATTTTTTTTTTCCATCCCCGTCCTTGTGGGGAAAAAATTCGGGGATTTTCCGCCGGGGCCAGGGAATCCCCTCCCCGTAATCATCCCTAACCCCTAATAATGGCAATTTTTATCTGACTCATAATTATAATTGCTGATTTTTTAAAACTACAATTAAGAAATATGAAAATAAATTATATTATACATACATGCTTCAACTAATTAACCGTGGAAAAGGAATACTTATTATATTTTATATATATTTATTAATTTATATATATATGCACTTTCTACTGCTACTACTACTACTATGTAAAATACACTGATCTTAAGAGAAATAAAGACGATGGATATGTCATGATCTTAAGAGAAATATACTGAGTTCTTGACCAGAACTCCCAACCGGATTTATCATGTAGAATGACTCCGAGTCAACAGAACCGATAACTCGTTCGAAACTGGCACGTAAGTACATGAGGTCTCCATCCTCAGACTTGGGCGCCACCGGCAAAACCCCAGCACCGACGGAGACGGACTGCATCATCTTCAAAACAGCCGAATCATTGACGGTCTTCTGTCTTCTAATGGCGAACCCGACCTTCCTGCCATTGCAGTACATAGACCAAACAGGGACGTTGAAGAGGGAGCAGGAGCTACACCTTTCTTTCTGGCGGTCGCACTCTAACGCTATACGGAGCAGGCCGTACTGCATCTCCCTGGCTAGGTAGGCCGTGGGCACTGCGAACTCCAGCAGTAGAAGAGGAGAGGAGCGAGTGTGGTCTTGGAGACAGAAACTAACTCGTCCTTTCCGGTAACCGAAGAAGGTGCCGGTGACCGTACTAGAGGAGTGAGTTGGGGATGAATCGGTGTCGGTGGAAAGGGAATCGGAGGGTTGAAATCCACAACAAGGGACCATACATTCGACGAGTGACCTAAAGGATCTGCGAAATCGAACTTCTCTTCCGCAATCTACGGAGGTAGGAGTGTCCATAATAGGAAGGGGAGCTCTGTGGTTGCCCAAGTCTATCATCATCCTCATAATTGAATTATATTATACGTGAGAAGGTAATTGAAGAATGGGAAGGTGAAGAATAGATAGAGGAAAGGAGAGTGAGTGAGCGAACGAAGAAGCCAAATAAATAAGGAAAAGGGGAAAGTGGGAAGAAAGAATCGGTGGACAATAATTCTGCCCACGAGGGTGTGCGGGGGTGGTGCGCTTGATTAGACTCCTTCGATTGCGATACAATACCAATCAATCTCATCCTATACTCTACTGCTATTTATTTATTTCTTCTTCTTTTTTTAATATATTTTGTGACTTATAAACTTATTTTGGAGATTTTGATAGAGCTAGGATCGCAATGAAAAATGACTTTTAATATATTCCATGAAATTTAAATTAGCTATACATGTACATAAAAAAAGAAAAAAGAAAAAAGTAGAAGACATTATCGTAGATGTTAGGAATTGTGAGTAATTAGAAAAAGCGAAGAGTGAAGTGGGATACAGAAATGGAAGAGTCATTGGGATTGGCATGCATGAGCATGCACGAGTCAATGATTACACCCAATCACTTTTATTCCCAGTCCTACCTCCCACCTTTTACCTCCATTCAAACATGTCCACTTTTCTTCAGTAACTTCGATTTTAATGCTTATCTCATCACCACAATCATACAATTCCATTCACATTTCTTCTAATTATCTGGTAATTATTCAATACTAAATTACATTTACATTTTAGTTTATAATTTGACTTGATTATATATATATATAGGAAGAAAAAATCTGACAAAAACTACAGCGTCTGCTCAAACAGTGTTTTCTTTTTCTAATTATTCATCTAAAGGGATTTTTAACAACTTTAACATGATATAAAATTCTCGACTACTTTGTTTCAATAAGGGACATATTGCTTACTTAAAATGGCAAATGTTAATTATAGATGGAGTCATTCGTCACTTTTAATCAATTGCTAACCATGGTGCTAAATTGTAGCAACTTTTACATCTTATATATCCATTAATTAATAATTCTATATGCAACTTTGTAAATTCAATTGTTAATATTAATTTCATCTTCAAATATTTAGTTAATCAATTTTACTGGACCTATTAAAATTTAATTTAATCTGCAAATTCAATCCATATAATCTATTTTTTTTATTTAAGTTTGGTATGATCCATCAATGACCCTTTTAATTATGACACGATCCGTTTGACTCACCAAATGTCATAAAATTTGGCTTATTTATGACACGCAAAATTTTGACCCGATCTGTTTGACGCCTAAAAAATTTTGCTACATCTCCAAAATATTCATAAAACAATTTTAAGATCCATGAAAGCCATATGAACTAGGCAGTCCTTGCATAGAGAGATAAGGCTTAGCCAATCATGAAAATTATTATATGAGTCCAAAGGAATGTGTATATATACACACTTGAATGTGATGATGATGTATGAACATATAGAACATAAAGAAAAAAAGGAATCCATTCTTGAAATGTCATTTGGCCCACACTAGCGATTAATAGAACAAGGTTATTGCACGCTTCATTGCCCTTTTCCTCTAAATAAATAATTGAATTAGAATGATTTTATGCCTCGCCTACCACCATATTCGTAATATAATAATAATAATATAATTGAAGGAATATCCGACCAACACAGATGCTTTTCTTTGTGGGATAATTAACATTACCATTTACACCTTTGTCTGTCCACTTTTCCAACCAACAAAACAAAAATATTAGGATCCCTTCTATCTTATATTCTCTTTTCTTTATTCAAAAGCTACCTATGCTTTTTCAATTTTATGTTACATTAATAATAATAATAATAATAATAGGCGGCAATCATTTCATGCCTCTACTCGAATTATGAATTCAGCGCATGACTACATTCACATTCATGACAACTTATGGTAGCTTCCCTTCATCATCATTTTTCTTATTCACGTCTTTACAACGTTAATCATTTATACCCTAAGATTAAGATGATTAATTAGAGGCTTTGGATTCAAATCTTACAAATTGAGCAGCTTTAGATATTAACGAGGAGCGTTTTGCTACCTTTTATGGACATATCCTACACGAATCTATATTAAGCGAGTTCAAACACCAAAAACATTAGTCATTTTATACGATTAAATGGACTTCAGACATTCATTACTACCGCTGACGTTATTTATGTGTATGTGGAGCCACATCACTCAAACTTATCGAGAAACATATTCTTTCACTATGCTAATTTTCATCGCCATGATTAAATAGAACTGAATTTTTGTATCCAAATAATCTATTTTTATTCACAGCTACGTACTCGGACTAAACAACTGCTAATCTTAATAGAGAGGCATAATTAACACCTATTTCATTAGAAAAAATTAAACTTAAAAGCTACCGCGAGTGGTAACTCTAGGTGATTTTCTCATTGTTAATTTGATAAACAATACATAAAATCCCGAAAACACATTAGCATATATCAATGGGCCTTCAACAAATGATGATTCTTAAGTAGAAGTAGTATGATAAGGTAAAAGGTGTAAAAAAATAGAAGCAAGTTGGCGTTAAATTGTCACAGAAACGCAGAACATAATCCACATACAATGACAAATTTGTAGGCATTTTGGATAGATGGGGAAACATTTACGGGGAACAAGCATAGTTTTTGCTGTTAAAAGTTAGAGCTTTTCTTTAACAACATATCACGTAATAACTAACAAATTAGTGGGAAACCTGTGGGGGCTAAATGTTGATTGATTGAAAATCTATGCACCTAATGTTAATAACTCTATACATATATACACATATACTCAGACCGAGAGGGACTTCAACTTTATTATTTAGCTACAAATGTATACCCCCTTCCCCTTCCACAATAATATCTTAACAAATTTGCCCGACAATCAGCTTTTAAAAGACACACACACACAAACACATAGTAATATATACATGCCATTACCATATATTACTATGTTAATGGGTTCAATGTTTTTCTTCATTTTCAGTGATGGAAAAGCATTATTCATGCACATATGTCTCTGACCACTACATTTAAATTTTCTTCTCTCTCTCTTTATCATCTGCCATGTCAAATACGATTTTTGTTGCCATTTAAATAATAAATATTTGTCATATCATCCTAAATTTTACTCATATCTTTATTGTTCAATTCACTAATTAATAGCCTATTTTATATGTAAAATAACTATTCCATACACAATCAGTACATGCAAATTATGAACACCTCTAACAAAGTATTGTCTATATATATATATATATTGGTATGAGAGTACATTTTCAGAACATATATCTTAATGTAATATTTACTTATTTAGGGCTTCCTCCACCTAGTGCTTAAAGGGCTGCTGTGGGCTTTAGTTTTGTTTATTCCTTAAGACTGAGATCGCTTAGTCGTTGGCCCATTTGGAATATTTATATATATATTTTTTCTTTCAAAATCTCTTGCAATATTTTCTAAATGTATCAAGTTATACACCTTTCAAATACGAAATTCGCCAAAAAAGAATCAACAGAAGTGATTCATAATATTTCCGGTTGAGGGATAATTAAGTAGTGATGGGCTTGTGAGCATGAATTTAATCAACAAAAAGCTAAGCTCACATAAATATATGTTTTGCTTTCGAGTGAATGCGTGAAGCAAGCAACGATATTATTTTCATAGAAAAAGATTGATTTAATGAATAAATCAGACTCCAATCGGTAAATACAGTTGATCAACATAGAGTTGATTCATGGCAAAAGTGATGTTTTGGGGCCTCATTAATTATTGTGATTGATGAGACAATTATAACCTCGTGACTTGAGCAAATCTTATCTTTTGAACGAGACATGCTTGACTTGAGCAATGGCGAATAACTAAAAGCTTGTAAAGTGGTAGCTTGAATTTTGAAATTATGATGATGATAGTTTACGTGAAAACCAATTAAGCTCAGCCTAATTGGTGCAGAAAGGCATAGATACACGAGACAAGCAGAGGAGCATGCAAAAATGTAAAGCAGCTAATTAATTGAAAAGAAAAAAAGAGAAAAAAGAAATAGCGAGGAAAGTGAGAGAAGAGGTTGAATGGGCGAAGGAAGCGTTAAAGTGAGGGATTGATTTTTACAGCAACATATATTTGAGAAGTATTGGTGTGTAAAGGCTTCTAGATATCTGGATTTTCTCTTCATTCACACTTTTCCTTCCTACAACTTGCATATCATATCATATGCTATGCACCCCATCCCTTTTCTCATTTGCATTTTCATTTCCCTTTCTTCTTATATATTCAAACACCAATAATTTATTATGCTTGCATGTTATTTCTTTCTGCAAATGTGCATATATATGTGTGTAATTAAAGAACTCGGCTTAATGCTCATTAACACAAAGAATAACCATCAGAAAATTAGACAATCTGATCATAGCAAATGATGCATGGTTAACAGGAAAAAAAAAAAAGAATCACACGTTCAAAGCAATCTGCACTGTTTTAAATTTACAGGAAGCTCTATATATATATGTTCGCATGAACAGTAATTAATTAACATATGAAATCAATCCATTTTTTCCCCTTTGTTTCCTCAAAATCGGATATAATCGTCCCTTTATTTTTTAAAAAAAGGAAGAAAGAAAGAGAGAGCCGGTCAGAGCACTGTGCCTTCATGAATAGTGGTTAATCTGAGTCTAAAGGAACGAACAGCCAATTTGGCTCGTCTAGAAGTATACTTGTGCAATCTTCTAACAGATCCAGATCTGGAATACCGGGGAGTAGGTTTTTCTTTTTTAGGCTTCTCAAAACTCTTAATAACATTCCCATCATCAGCACGGATGAGAGGTCGTGAAGGTGATTGATTGAGCGGAAAAACAGGAGAAATCCTAGCCTTCTTCTTGCGATAACCATCCTTCCTGGAGGCGTTTTGAATGGCTAGGCTAGCTTTGACAGCCAAAGCAGCCATATCAGAAGCGGTGAGCCTGTTTTGAAGCTTAGATCTCGGAAGCAATAAATATAAGCGATTGGCAGAGAGGTGAGCGTTGGAATCCAATTCCGGAATATAATCATCATAAGTTAATAAATCAGAATCACAGAGAAAGAGAGAAGAGGTGGATGAGGAAGAAGAAGAATGAGCTAATTCAGAGTGGAGAACAAGATAGGCAGGAACAGGAACATCGTACTCTCGAAGAGCACCATTAATGGAGACAACCTTAGCAGTAGGATTAGGAGGAGGAGATTGTTGGGAAAGGGAAAAGCAGGCACCCATGTCTTGTCTTTTTTTGTAAGAGAGAAAAGAGGGGAAATGGTATAAAAAGGGTGGGGAAAGGAGTAAAAACAAAGCGGGGTGACGTCAGCGAGGCCGTCACAAGCGAATCTCAGTTAAGACTAGATTTCTAAATGAAGAGCAGACAAGTGCTGACTCTGCTATGTTATCCAGGTTGTTGCTTGGGCACTCAGCAATGACGTGTCTACGCGCCTTAAATTAGCAGCTGTTACTGTATCCTATTCATTTCCTTCTTCCCCGCGGCCACAGACCACCCCCACTCTCAACTTCCTCTTCTTTTCGGCATCTTAATTGGATTTTCCACAACAGACTAATTCTCAATTTAAACCAAAAAAAAAAACTAAAAATACTATTTCCAAAATTAAAAAAAAAAGAAACTGAAAGTATCTTGACGGAATTATGGTTTCACATACGTTAGAGATAAGACGACTATTTTAGCAAAGACAACGTTACGGATACAGCTGTCAAGCTACACCAATCCTTGGCTGCGACGCATTAATTAATTCACCAATTATTATACTAATATGACTGAGATTAATTGAAAATTATGAGTTAATTACAAAAAAGGAATTGTAACTTGTACGTAATTGAACCTCTATTTATATTCTGTCCCTGTACAATAAAAAATTAAAGAGAAAATTAGATATTGTTGAGATCAGGCGGTACGCAAGAAAGTAGGCAGGCTGTGTTTTTAGTTGTCAACGTCCGTGCAAACTGACAAAATAACTAAGTGTACGAACGCGGACCAAACAATTAACATTTATAAAGTTTCGAGAGGTATGAACTATTTGACTTTTTAGTTCCGTCTTTCTGACCACCACAAAAGTAAAAACCCATGTTTTGCTGTTTCTTCTTCGTTTTAAACCATTCAACCAAGTATTCCAAAATAATTTCATGTATCTTCCCTCTTTCTTGCCAGAGAAAAATATTTTGACTCTTCCCATTCAAATTTTCTTTAATCGGCAGTAACAATTGTTCATGTTTTGACAAATATCAGTTTTCAGAGCCAAAAATTGAAGTCGGACTCATTGCAAAAGTAGTTGAAAGCGTTTCATTAGCGAATGTTGCATGGGAACGCATCAGATTAAATGATAAACTTAATTAATTAATTGCTTAATGCGGTTGATATTCTATAAAAGTATAATGATTTTGTAATAAAACACACAACACACAGACCATTATGCCGGAGAATTAATGAAGACTCAGAGAAAAAAAATGGTGCATAATATATATTGACCAATTGAATTTGAGACACAGGCGGCAAAGGCCCATTGATTGCCATAAAAACCACAGGCAGAATATTTCCTTCCAGCTCCCCATATTTCCGATCTACCATATATTAATATGCGCATCATTATTATATATAAACACAGGTGATTATGTTAATTAATCTCCCGACACATTATGAAGCTAAGAGATGAGATAATTAAAACATTACATATACATATGTACAAGGGTGACAACTGCCGCATCAAACTATATCCAGCAATCTACAAATTCATTAAAACGATTAAAATAGTTGCTACTGTGTCTTCAAATCCAAGTTTCGCCTTACTTTGGATTGACTTCGAATTCATTAATTAATGACCCCTATAATTTGGGGAAAAGCAATTTGGAAGCAGAAGCATGCACAAGAGTCGGCCCATAATCCATAATGGGCCATTTTGTGGCCCGATTCTCATAATAATCAAAACTCCTAGCTTTTTATTCATGTTATTTGCCACTTTGCCCCCCTATGGACCTTCATAATATATTTTCTAATAATTATCTGAAATTTATTGTACGCCATCGATCCAGATTTGTGCGGGATATATAAGTGCATGATATGAGGCAAAATATTAAATTCTAAATATTTACAAATACTCTATTCACATAACTCAAATTAACTTAAATCCAGTTAAAAAAAAAATCCTATCATTTTTTGTCTTGAATTATAATATTTTTTTTAATAAATAAAACTTTCAAGAAGCACTGCTGCAGTTTTAATTTCTTAGAATATTGATATGGTATGTCCTATTGGACAAAGCTCGAACTTGAAATCTCTGAAAAAAAATATATCTTATAATTTTTTTATCTTGAATTATAATATATATTTTTTAATAAATATAACTTTCAAAAAGCACTGCCGGTGCTGGAGTATAGTTTAGAATATCGAAACGGTATGCACTTTCAGATTTTTTTTTTAATTCATATACTCACAAAAATAGCAAACCTGCAAAATAAGTGTTGGTTTTTTTTAATAGATGAGATAAAGAAAAAAAGGAGCAAGAAAAAATAATTTAACACAAGATAGATTTTCAAGGGTTTACTTCTTCATTTTATTCAATCAACGAAAATGCATATTTAAAGGCTTAATCATAATAAAAAATGAAAGAAATCAGTAACAAATCCGATACTTATTTTGACCAAGTAAATAACATAAATTACTCTTATATAATAGCTAACAAGCTAATTTACAACTTGAATTCAAAAAGATCTAAAAATATGCAATAAAATAAAACCAAAATTTTGAACAATTTTGAATCATTCTTCAACAATAGGACTATACACAGACAGACCTACGCCGTCCTCCATGCCCCCTCCCCTAAATTTTTAATTTAAAAAACTTATCTATATAAATTGCAATTCGACCCTTTAAGCCATATCTGCTTTTTCATCCTGAATCTAGCCCAACGCTATCTAAAATGGAAAATATTTATCTATAAATTGGGCTCGTGAATTCTTTTTATGAATCTATCCAATCGTAAAATAAATAAAATTAGATGGCAGTTAATATACATGAATTCGAATTGATCAACGAAAAACTCATAGACTTGATAGACAAGAATTTTCAGTCTAAAATCAGCAATTAACCATTGATGCAAAATATGATAGGGAACAATATTCAAACATTCACTTTCATCTGATTTCACCTTTTGAAATATTCGTATTTCTTGTGCTCATTATTCAAAGGCAATGGCTTTAAAAATTGGAATTGACTTAAACTGGCCGGCTACATGCATGTAAACTTTATTCGAAGTTAGAAGTCTCATTCATGAAATATTTGTTTCTATTTAGGGTAGGGGCTCATAGTCAATTCCGAAGATTTAGGTTTTGGTAGGAGGAGGAGTTAGGTGTATTAGTTTGGTCACACAACCCTATAATCACTTTCTGTTACTCCCTTTCCCATAAAATTTGAGAATAATAGATTTAATTTGTATTTAATCAAACTTGTTATTACAATATATGCTCATATATATATGTATGTGTGTGTGTGGTAGTACTGTGTTGAGAGCCCACTTACAATTGAAATTTAAGTACGATATCTTTATCACTAACTTAATTATACAATTGGGATTTGAAGATAATGATGGCTATACATGGAAATATATAAATAGAAATAGTTGGAAAAATAACAAGTGGCCCCCAATTGGATTCGCAATTAGCTCAATGCTTAATAGATTCGCCACTGATAACCAATTACAAATAAGATGGTGCATAATATATAATCCATATCTCCATTTTCGTTTTTTGCTTTGTGCCATCAATCGTGTGTAGCATAAACCGAAGTTATCCGGGAAAAGTTCGTAGCATAGATTCTAAAGCAAGATTTTTCAATTTCACATATCTCTATTAATTATTCTCTCGACAAGCAAGAATTCATATGTAAATGCAATTCAAGTGAACTAATGATTATGTTAATTTCATCGATATACACCCGTACTTGAAAGTTTAAAGAAAAGATTGTTTTTTAGAAAACCAACAAATAAAACAGAATCTGAATGATATATAATTGGAGTTTAAGGCAAAGGGCAGAGTGGCATCCACCTCCTTAGTTAAGACATGGTAGAAGCCAATTTGGCAAACATCATTCTGCGAGTTATTTGTGGACCGGAACGTGCATGAAGATTGAAGAGCTATAGGCGGTGTTTTTATCATATAAAAATATTATTGTCCTCTCGTAACACAAGAGGATAAATATGGACCCAACCCTCCAAACCGTTTGTTTAAATTCAATATAAAAATAATAAATGTTAAGGTAGTAGAACCAATGTTATTAAATCGGACCGGATAAAGAATCGATGAAGCTGAAATTCGTAGTTCGATCGGTTCAACCGAATTTTTTTATTTTTAAAATATTATAAAATATTATAATTTTATAAATATTATTGTATAAAAATTAAAAAAATATCCATCAAACATTAATATATATCACAAATATTTTAATAATAAATTAAAAAATATAATTTTAATTTTATTATTACAAGTAATTAATTATTAATTTTTGAATATTATACATTAAAAATATAAAAATACAATCATATTATGAAAAAAATTTTCTTTTTATATGAAGTACTAACAAAGCAAACACATAAAATATTAATCTCGCATATATAAATATAATTATATTTAATTATAATAAATTTAAATAGATAATAAATATATTAAATTACATTTTTAAAATTTAAAATATTAATTTTTTTAAAGAAATAAATTATAAAAATTTCATATATATATATATATATATATATATATATATATATAAAGGATGAAAAAATACAAAAAAAAATAATTTTTTGTAATTTTCAATTAAAAATTCAATTTTATCCAATTTTTTAATTTTTTTTAAATTTAATTTAATTTTTTATTAATTTAATTTATAATTAAATCGATTCAATCAATCGATCCAATTCAATTTTAATAATTATGAGTAGAACGTAGGATGTAGAATGAGAAGGGCATCTGTCCAGTTTCACACCTCTCATCAAAACTACGTCACTCTCAAATCCAATGTCAGCACCTTCACTACCAGACAAATCCACTATTTATTAATATTCAACTGGAAACTTTGGTAGCCTCACCCGCCCCTAAGCCTTTATCTGCCTGCTCCAATAATTCACCTCATAATAATAATAATAATGTTGATTTTGTAAGCAAATATAAAAAAGAAATAAAATAATATAATAGAAAAGTGGGCGGAAAGAGTGCCAGCCGCAGACGCAGCCTTTCAGATTCCTTACGGCTCTCATCTCTATCCACTTGTTTATTATTATTATTATTTTCATAGAAAAGATTAGGAGCATCTGGAGGAGGACGTCGTTGTCTTTGTGGGGTTTCCGTGTCTCTTAAGCTTTTTTTACGATTTGATTTCAACTTAATCATCTCTATTTCTATTTCTTCTGCTTAAATTTGATTATTATGTTTGTGGACTCCAAATATTAAATATCTGCAAAATTACATATATATTCTTTTAGGCTGATGTGATGATTCAGAAGTGGCTACTTCTATCAAAATATCCTCTACGTGAACGCAATCCCAAACGCAACCGCGAAGCAATCATCAAAAACCTTAGGAGGATGGCCCCTCGAATTGACCATACCCCTCGAATTGACCATACTTTGTTACTACTACTACTACTTCAGTTTTTGGCAAACTTATATCATCTTAAATAATCAGAAACCATTCACCGTTTTCCTTATCCATCAAATAAACCAAAACTTCCATTTCCAATTCAAATTCAGTCGTCGGCTGATTTCATTTAACAAAACACACTTAAAACTTTTTTTTTTTTTTACCTCACACACCATACTCCCAACTTGTTACTTTACACTTGCACATAATGTTAAAAGGTGGCAAATTATTTGGCTTTATCATGCAGTTATCCGTTGTTAATTTATCACAATGCACTCGCAACATAAGTACATAGATACATAAAAGCCAAACCCGCAAACTATAACTTTAAAATATATCACTATAAATATATCTATATGGAAAAAACACATTTCTTATGTACATATACCATGATCATTATGCCACTCCATTATTACCGTCTTTCCAACAACCTATAAACCCTTATGTCATTATCTGTACATGGACACTACAGTAATTATTACTAATCTAGAGAAATTAAAATCCCATTAGTACTATAACAATTACTAAGTATGAAGGGACCATTTCCTTAAACTTGATGACTCCTAAAAACACATTACTTTTTCTGGTATTTACACAAGAAACTCGTGACTATAACAATCCCTTTGTCACATTTCCCATTTTTTTCCTAGTAATTTTTATATCTCAGCTTTAATTACACACTAAACATTCCCTCCTTTTTCCCCCTGTTACTAACTTGTTATATATGCCTTTCTTTTTTTTTCCCTCCCTATCATTTTTTTTATATAATTTATGAGAAATTCAAAAAGGAGCACGATGAGGTATACCCTTTCTTCTCCTTGCATTTCGGTGATTGTAAATGGGAGGAGTAGATGGAGAAATGTTGGTGGTGGCCTCATCACCAGAGCTATGCCCATCAGAAGAATAAATAGAAAGTCCATCCATCAAACGGTTGAAAGCATGGGTCTTCCTAATCTTCGTTGGTGTAGATGACTCATCCGATTCAGACCCACCATGGAAAGGGTCCCTATTGTGCTTCAATCTCAGTGTAAATGTGAGGTCTGGATCGCCCCTCTTCATGCCTCCAAGCTAACACACACAAAAATGGGCGCTTTAGTAAACTAGCCATACAAAACAGAGTAGGTAGAACAGAGCTCCATAAACCAAAAATCAAGGAAAGGCCAAATGTTATTCTAAGAAGAACATAGATTGAATTTTTTCTCTTTGGTGTTAGGTCGCCGAATATATATCCTAATCAGAACAGAGATCACTTGTAGAGATCAAACATTGTCATTTTACATTGAAAAAAGGGAGAAAATTTGAAGTCAACTAGAGCAAGAGGCAAGCGATCACAAGAAAAAACTTAAAAAGGAAAAAAGGGGAAAAAGAAAAGGCCCAAATGGGATTGAGAAAAAGATAAAAACCTTGCAACCAAGAGAACAGAATCTGAAAGAATCAAGGAGGCTTCTGCAACAAATCTCGCAGGTGTTGGTAACACCTTTTCCAGGCCTTGGCTGGGGGCGTTCGTTGAGGAACACGATTTTTGCGCTGTTTATAATGTAAGTCTGAACACAGGATATATCTATGTATTTCTGTATTTCATTCACCCTCACCACGTTATGGTACGACGATCGCCTTATCTGCAACAATCCATCAACACTTGTACTATTTAATTTCAGGTCAACTCTTCTCATCAATCAATATACTATTTCAATTTTAGACAAACCTGAACAACCCGATGATCCTTGTGATTTATCAAACAATAGGAACACATGGCATTCCCCATACAGTCCAAACAGAACATATTGCATTCACTCTTATTAGAATCTCCATGAACTGAACAAGGAACAAAGTAGCTGGCTCTCAGCATTGGTCTCAACCACGGTGGACCTAAATCCTTATTCCCCATTTGCCCAAGAGGACTTACCTGCATAATACAAACATCAAATTTAACTCTTCTTCAACCCATGTAAGCAATTGGGGAAAGTACAAAATAAATGTAAATCCAATACCATCGCTTCCTCAAAACCAAACAGGCCAATCTGCAAGTGCTGAATTTATGAATAGCTGGGCAGCTCTAAGCAGCCGGGATTGATTGAATCTGAGCAAGAAAAACCAATTCTGCATTTAACAGCATATATGGATAGATTCCAAAGAAAAAGAAAGCCAGGAATAGAAAATATCAAAAAACCTTGTAGAGAACGAAACAGGCAGAGAGAGACGGAGGAAGAAGAGTAAAGCAAAGCAGAGGTGAGTACGGAGTACTTAAAAACAGTGGATGCAAATGCTATAACGGTGAAATTGAAGAAAAGGCGAACCCAAAGATGGAATGGAATTTATAAGGCGGTCACAAAAACAACAAAAAAGAAAAAGATTAATTAGGAAGAAAATGAAAAGAAACGTGCTTACATTAGGAATAGAGCGGCATATATCCACGGCCTTAAATGGGGACAGCAATTACAAGATTTCTTTTTTTGTTTTACTATGAACCGTCGGATCTTTCTTTCGTACTTCCCACTAAGGTTTGCCCTGATCAACCGTCC
Source organism: Excoecaria agallocha (assembly GCA_037975025.1). NCBI lineage: Eukaryota > Viridiplantae > Streptophyta > Magnoliopsida > Malpighiales > Euphorbiaceae > Excoecaria > Excoecaria agallocha. The sequence continues at coordinate 2,604,141 of JBBPFJ010000023.1, read as the reverse complement.
GATGAGAGTGGGTCCCGGTTTTAATTTCAGTTTATTGAACGCAAGTTGACAGCCGCTTTTTTCCCTACTTTATCAAAACACACGTGTGAGACTGTGTGTCAACCGGGCAGCCCTTTTTTTTTTTTATATTATTATTACTATTGAATTCTCAAGAAGTTGTGAAAAAACCCTAAATTGGAGAACATAGTAATTGAATCCCAAGTCAAAGAATGCCGATTAGTTGGAGAATAGAAGATTTGATTTTTGTATCAAAAGACAAAGTGGCTTTGGTAAAGCCTAAAGGTGAGGTCAAACCGCCAATGCGCACCCGTCTGGTGGCAACTATGGGCTGCACGGTTGTTTTTCTTCCCCCGACTCTTAATTCTATTTTTATTCCGTTTCCATAATAACAGCAAACACATTCCAACTCCCAATTTCCTAAATATTTCTATTTATCAACACTTTCCTTCATTTTTATACTTATCACTAATCTTACACATTCATCAATCAAAGCTCTGTATTACTATTTTCCTAATAATAATTAAAAAAAAAAGAAAGAGAGATATTGCGTCATGTTTTACAGGTGGAAGAGGTAGTCCGGTCCAGATGTAAAAGCAGATAAAGGATGCTAGCCCTGCCCTTTCCGGTCCTACACCAAACTGTTTCGGACAGGTTTCAATCAAGTTGTTTTTCCCCACCAACCAATCTATTCCATTTATCGTTTAACATTAATCACTATGCCAATATCTAATCAAATTATCCTTAGACTTGTGTCCATTCTATAATAAAACAACATTAACCATAACACACACATCATCACAATCAAACGCTATACTTAATTCCAAAGTAATTTCCACATTTTGAAACCAAACTGAATAGGCATTATAAACTCCAAAGCCTAAGATTTTGACAGAATCGTGATCATCTCAATATAATGCCAAAACAAATACATATATAGAAATCAAACTTTCCACACAAGCGGTGGAAGCCTAAGAAATGTTCCACTCTACTTAATTGTAGAATTAATAAGATTAAAGTTTATACTGTCGGTAATTAGCTAGGTTGAAAGCAAGGAAAGGAAACACATTCTTTTATGGGACGAATAGAGTAGAAAAAGGCAATTAGTTTGAGCTCCACTTACCCATTATTGCATAATAAAATCCATAAAGTATGAAAGTAAGTGGCAGTTGTGTCATAAATAAAGAAACATATATAGCAAATAGCATAGCACCTGCAACACTTGCTTAATTCCATCTAATCTTTTAATGTTCAAATATACAATATTTAAAACATGGGTGCCTATCTATGCATACTGTTCCTAAAACACAACTCAGATCGATGTAGGTTATAGTAAAGAAGATAAAACATGACATAGGTAGGCATTCTATTCCTATATGTTAAGACAAAAACAAAAAATCAATTATGCAAATCTACTCTACCTTCCTCGCTTAAATCATGGATACACATGAATTATTATGGGCCCCAGTGTAACTAATGGGCCTTTTGCATTGCTCCACTACAAACGTTCAATATACAATTTGGGCCTCCTTTGTCAGGCCCACCACTTTCTTTTTTCAAAGGCCCACTTTTACACGTTCTTTTGTTTGGTAAGGAAACACGCGCAATTTTTTATTTTTTTTTATTGAACTCAACGCGATTAAAGTTGATAATAAGTTAAGGGCTCAATAAGTGCTAATTTTCTTCATCTGTCTTTTTTTTTTTTCCTCTCTGAAAAGATGCAGGGAAGTCAAATGGAAAAAAAAGGGATATGTTTTGCCCCAGATAGTGTCGTTCCAGTTAAGGTAAACATAATATTCATAATTAATAAGTGTTAATTATTTGGGTATCAACTGTCCTCATCCTCTAATATAAAAATAAATAAATAAATAACCTCAATCATTCATATTTAATTCATTGCTCAACAGTTTGTCTCTTAATAATTTCTCCATGGCATGCCTGGCCCTTAAACGTCAAATTAGGCATTTATAAATAATAATTGTACCAAAGCCAAAAAGTTCGTGAAACCATTATTACTAAAAACGAATCCTTATACTCTATCAAAAAATAAAAATACATTAATTAAATCAAATATGATACCCTATCACAGGAAATATACGTAGAATAGTACAAGCAAATCGCTATTCCCTTTTTTGAAAATATACAGAAAAAGAAATCAGTATTAAAATGTTTTGAAGCTTATGCTCCCAAATATTAGCTCGTGACCACAGACATGAGCTACGTGGAGTGTGCAGTGGGTGGGTCAGAGGAAAAGCAGAATTTGCACGCCAAGCAATCCACACGTCCTGTATTTGTGGAGTTTCATGAGTGTGGCTGAGCATTTCCAATGGTGTTTCGCTCGAATTCCTTAATGGTTGGAGCCAGCTTCTTCATATTATTATCGTACACATATAGGAGTTTATTGTACCAAGTCACCTTGTTTTTGGCTGATTGAGGAACAAATTCTCTGCACAGTTGCCCAAGCACTTGAATGGAATTGTGGTAATGGTAATAACGAATCTTTGTTTCAGTCTTGTGAAGTGTCTTCCCGATTACATTCTCCGACATGTGAACTCCCGTTGCACATGCGTTCTTCGCTTGTATTGCATATTTCCGATCCCTTCGGATCCTAGTTCTTGATTCTCTGAATAATAGCTTCTCGAATCCCCATTCCCTATAGTCAATCATTCAAATAACTCAATTTTAAGCTAAACAATAGTCAAAATTAAAACTATTAAGTAATTTACCTGGAATATTCCGCAGAGGAATCATTCAAACAGAGGACACTGGACATTGAATTCTGCTCAATTGTGAACTGAGTATAATCTGAGAATTCATTGAGAACGGATTCCAAAGTATTTCCCGCAGGCAAATAAATATACTCATCCACATCAAAGTAAAAAGTCCAATTAGCAGCATGCCTGTATCTGTGCAAGCAATCATTCACCACTAGAAACTGGTTATAATAATACCCATCAAATTCAGCTTGGCCTCTAATGTCCTGAACCGTGGCTCTTCCAGCTCGCACCCACGGCTCAAGCACAGCCCTTACCTCAGGGCTAATACCACCAGCGTCGTGAAACACGAAATGCGAATTGGGTCCGAAGAACCAGGCGTGGTAAGCCATCCATTCCCTGACTCTGGAAGCACTCAAACTCCCATACAAAGAAGACCCACAATAGAGATACTCATACTGGTAAGGGGGGTGGTACTTGGAGTGGTTGTAAGCACCGGACGGTTCCTCCAATGCCACAAACTTCTCGTATTTCCTCTGAGATTCACCGTAATAAGCATAAAGCATAAGCTTTCCACCCACATTGTCAAGGTTAGGATTGATGGGAAAGGTACAATTAACAACAACCACAGTGTAGACACGACCATAGCCCCAATCCGGAAGTATTTTATAAGCCTTAGCCCTCACAGAAGTACCGTTGTTGGAGATCCACTCGCATTTATACCATGGATGCCCAAACACATGAATCGGCTTCGAAGCCAGTCCAACCACAGCAAATGTGGATGGCCCGCCGCGGTATGCTCCCATCTGAACGAAAAGAGCAGCCGCGTTGCCGTATGCCTGGAAGATCCGCTTGTTTGGGTCGACGGGGATTGGGGTGGAGTATTTCTGCCCAGACACTGCGGCGGTGGAGGTAATAGGCAATGAGGTAAGATTAGAGGTAATAGGCAATGAGGTAAGATTAGAGGCAACTAAGGAGGTGGTGGGGGCGGAGCAAGGACGAGGAGTGGATAATAGATTTTGGTAGTAAGGAGGAAGGTTCCAGAGGAGCATGAGCAGAGTGAGAGCTAGTAAAGTGGCCACCAACGGCTTTGTTTCGAAACAAACCGATGGCTTGCCCATAGAGGCACCGTTGACGGAGGAGAGCGGTGGGCAGCAGTCCTTTCTCATTTTGATGACTGCTGTCGGTGGACAGTGGTGGTCAGGCAGAAAGGTCAAAGGGCAGCCATAGCCTCATCTACTGTACCGACACGAAATGGAGATGTAGGCCGGTGGGTAAGTAATAAGGAATTTGGGTGTGCTTTAGCCTTAGCTTTGGGCTTTTGGGTCTTTTGAGGCGGGTTGATTACGTGTTCCGGTCTGGATCTTTGTTTTATTACCAAAATGACACTGCACTCACGTTCGTTGGAGACTATGAATGATGCCCTTAAGATCCCAGTATGGCCCACAACGGATATTAAATGATTAACTCAACGCAAGGCTCACAATGGCAAAACTTAAATCATTCTAGTTAGTTACAGATCAAAACAACTTAGGATTAGGAAGAACTGTTCATAATGCTTTAATCTACAACTGTGTTCCGGTATTTCTTTATCCCTCAGCTCAATATTTTATCTCACTTGCATAGTTATTAAAATCGGACTGAACCAGTCGGTTGAATCAGTTTAACAACGAGTCTGCAGGCTAACTGATTATTTCAACTATATAAAATCATATTAGTAAAAAATCGAATTGAATCAAAAAATTGAAAAACCAGACAAAATCGAATTTTTGGCTAAAAATTACAAAAACTTATAATTTTTTGTATTTTTTCACCCCATATATATATATATATATATATATATATATATATATATATATATATATATATATATATATATATATATATATATTTCATTATTTATTTATTTGAAAAAATTAGTATTTTAAATTTTAAATATGTCACTTAATAATTTAATATACTTATTATATATTTGGTTCATTGTAATCAAATATATGTGTGTATATATATATTAAATTTTTATTATTTATTTATTTAAAAAATTAGTATTTTAAAGTCTAAAATATTACTTAATAATTTAATATACTTATTATCTATTTGGTTCATTATATATATATAAAATTTTTATGATTTATTTCTTTGAAAAATGTAGTATTTTAAATTCTAACGATGTCACTTTATAATTTAATATATTTATTATCTATTTGGATTTATTGTAATTAAATATAATTATACTCATATATGCAAAGTTAATATTTTCAGTATTTGCTTCATTAGTACTCCATCTAAAAAAGAAATTTTTTTCATGATATGATTGTATTTTTATATTTCTAATATATGATATTCAAAAATACATAATTAATTACTTGTAATAATAAAATTAAAATTATATTTTATAACTTATTATTAGAATATTTGTGACATATATTAATGTTTGATGGATATTTTTTTAATTTTTATACAATAATATTTATAAAATTATAATAATTTATAATATTAAAAAAACTGATTGAATCTGGTTGAACCGATCAAACCAAAAATCTCCAATCTCATCGATTCTTTATCCGATCCAATTTTAATAACATTGCTCACTTGTCATTAATGGTTGAGGATTTTAATTATGTTTATTCATCCGAGTTTAGACTGCAATTAATCTGGAGCTGACAACAATTCAACTGGGTTGGCTCCAATGCAGCAAGGCAGGCAGCAGATTGAAAAAACCAGTGATCTCTTAAATTAATTATTTTATTATTTATTCTCTCCCTTCTTTTTCATCAGTTACTTTTAAGCAATGTTATTAAAATCGGACTGAATAAAGAATCGAAGAGCTTAATGGTTCATGGTTCGACCGGTACGTTGGGGTTCAACCGGATTTTTTTCATTTTTTAAAAAATATATTATTTTTTAAGTTTTATATAAATATTATGAAAATATCACTATATAAAAAAATTAAAAATAGTTTAAAAAAATATATTTATCATCAAACAATAATAATAAGACTATATTTTCAAGTCATTCAATATTTATAACAAAAATTTAAGATAAATATAGTAAAAAATTATAATTTTTTAAAGAAATTCTTCAAATATAAATTATAAAATTTTATTTTATTCATAAAAAATTCATTAAATTATTTGAAATTTAATTATTTTGTATTTATAATTTTATTTTATTTTTTTCCAGAAAAAATAATATTGTATGAATAGTTTGGACAAAAAGTTGATTTTTCTAAAATTAAACCGGTTTTTTATCATTTAACCAAGTTTTTTTCAATTTTATCCCGGTTTAACCGGTTTTTTGGCGGTTTGATACAGTATTTTCCTGTTTTTATTCAATCCGGTTTTTACCCAATTGAACCAATCGGACCAATCAATGGTTCGCGGTTAAACCGATTCGACCGCTCAATCCGATTTTAATAACCATACTTTTAAGTAAAATTTAAATTTTATTTATCTGTCACTTTTAGATTTTTAATGTAATTTAATTTATTTTTTAATTTATTTTTCTTTTTCAATAAAGTTAGAACCAATCAAATTTAATAATTTAATTTTAATTATATAATTTAATATTAAATTTAAATTTATTTATTATTTTTTAATTATAGTGAAATCAACCGTTAAAGCTTTAAATGCATTTCATTATACATACTTAGCATTAGCAGTAATAAAACTGAAAAAACAAAATAATATGTAAGGTCAATAACTAATGATCAAGAGGTGTCGGTCGTTACCTAACAAACATTATTGATTAACATTCACATTTCAAGTCAATTTTCCTGCTTACATGATTGATTAAGAACAAGAGGTCTGAGGCTGCTCTGATTGTTTTTGGTTACGAATGAGCAAATGGATCTGTTTGGGAAAAGACGGTGTCGGGTTGCACATACAACTCGAATATAAATTTGAGCCGATGCTTATTCCCTAAATATTTAATACAAACAAAAGAAAAGGATCGGTTGTTGAAACAAAAACTGTCTACAGCTCAGTGGTGGGGACAGTCGGAGATTAAGCACCGTGCTTTTCCAAAAGACATTTGGGCTACGTTTGGTTTTCTTTATAATACATGGAAATGTATAAAATAATACCCTTTAATATAATAAAGAATATTTAATTATTTTTTTAAAAAAATAATACCTATATTATTTAATATATAACAGAATTTTTATCCCACATATACTGAATTATCTAATACACCTCTCATCTATGAATTTATTTAATACGTAAAACACCGTCCTAAACTAAAATACAGAACAATCCACTCTGCCTCCGTTGTATCTCCATAGGTTTTTGATAAATCAATTTCAAGTTTCCATTGCAAAGTAAGTTTTCTTCTTTTTCTTCTTTATTTTCAATTTCAAGTTCTCTATTTTATTCAACCTATCTGTTATTTACATCTACTAAATCTCATAATTTTTCTTTTCAATTTTCCCTTCATTAATTCATCTTTCTCATTCGCTCGCTTTTCAAGAAATAATCAGAGTTTTTTCTTGGGATCCACCAATCTTCAGGGTACTCTCTCTCATTCTTCAAGGTACTCTCTCTCGTTCATTTTGAGTGTTGTATAGAATCTACAGATTTTGCAACCATCACAATTTTCATTCCTTTAGAGTTAAGAAAAAACCCAAATGCCCCGTTACTTTATTTTCGTTACTTTAGCGCAATTGCTTTGGATTTTATTTTCTTGTTGTCCTTCTTCTCTTAATGGAAGTGTATTGATTACCTTTATACTCAGGTTTAGGATGTAATATGCTGCAAATTTCTTTGATTCTTCTTGCGAAGATGGTATAAATGGTGGTCTAGATGGTTTAAGATTAGTTATGATTGGCGATAAATTGGGGAAGCCATAAAAAATTTTAAGGCAATTTCTCCATGTGTTTCTCGCATTTCCACCAATTTTGTGCAAGTTTTTATCAATTAGAATCGTTTTGATATCAGATACAGATTCGTGTTTGTGGGATGTGCAAATCAAAGGCACATTATCATGTCATCATTGTTTTTTATTCATATACTAATGATATTGGCAATCAAGGATAGAGTTGTTGCCTCTCCCTTGCTGCTCGGTTTAGTCTTTTGGGAGTGCAGGATGTTGGGTTTTTCCTTCTTGCTTTTTTGCCTTTGTTTGTTTCCTTTGAGAAGGGTAGTGTTTAGAGTTGCTTGCAGAGGGAGCTGTTGGTTTTCTCCTTGCTATCTTACTGTTGTTTTATGGTTGGAATCAGAAAAAACTCTTATGTTGCACTGGAATGCTCTACTTTTTGGGCGGTTGTCATCTTGCTTTTGCTTTTTGCTTTGATTGCCGGGGTTGCTGGTTTTGGTTGGAACTTGTTAATTGCTCAAATCTAATGTTTTAGATGCTTCGAGTTACTGCTATTTGGCCTCATAATTCTGGAATTTGCTCAAGGTTCTGTTGTTCGTGCATAAGCCAATGGGGACGCTTTGATATTTTCTTGATTTTGTTCTGCAATTTATTGGGTTTTATTTGTCTGTTGTTTTTGTTGGCAGCCCAGGTGTTGTCTTGCTTTAGTTGTCTCCGGCTGGAACTATTTTGTTTGTTTATAAGAGAATTTAAGAAGAAAAATATTAAAAAAAATCCAAACATATATTAATTTCTTAAGAGTGTTTCTTAAGAGTGAAAGAACATGTTATTTATTTATATGATATCTTGAATTTGATTTTCATTGAAATGGTAATGGATCTTGAACGATTTTCCAATATCCATATTTATTAATTAGTAGTTTTCTGTGAATTATTTTCATTACTTATCCATCACATAAATTGTTGATGAGATCAAAATTTTAATGCTGCAATTATTCAAAAATCCCAAGAATAGATTTTTAAAGATATTTTCAGGATATATTATATTAATTATTTTAAGTTATACAATCTGCATAATTTGATTGTTCATTCCACTAGAAGCAGTGATCTCCTTCTGCATAATTTTATGTTATATTAATTATTTTGTGTTATATTTGGTTTACTTTTGTTCTCTTTTATGACATTGCGTACACACATATAATAATTATTTTGCACTATGTTATTATTATGATTACCGGTAATGAAAATATTTTCCTATATTTGATCATCTTGCTAATATATTTGGGAAAGATAAAGCAACTGGTAAAGGAGTAGAAATACCAGTTGATATGGCAAATGCAGTTGACCTTGAAGATGAAAATTTTGGTAATATTAATGATGATAGAATGCAAGGGATTGATATTGATGAGAATTCACCACTATCAGTTCCGAATGTATATACGTACCAATGCATCTCAAACTAGATAGAGAAAAAAAAAAGCATGGCAAGCGATGAATCCGATCCCAATAGTATGGAATTATTTAGAGAAATGTTCAAAAAAAGTATTGGTCAAATTGCTACTATTACTGAAAAATTTATTAGAGCAAGCGATGATTGTTCTGACATTTTTAATAAGTTGGAGGTAATAGATCTTTCTTCTGAAGATCATCTTGACGTTTTACAAGCAATAATAGATAAACTGCAGCATGTAACCTTATTCAGGTCACTGAAATCTGAAATCAGGGATAAATGATGATTAAGAGAATATCCAATGCATTAGTTATGTTTTTAATTAGATTCATTTTTCACAAAGATATATGAACTTTTTGGATTATGTCTATTTATTTATTTCGATTTGTTATTGGACTATGTATAAAATTATTAATAGTAGCACATTTATTAATATATTTCAGCTATATAATTAAATTTTATTATTTGTTTAATTGTTAATTTATCTACTAATATACATTTGTATTTCAAGAAATTTACGCATTTTAAAAAAAATTGATTAATATACGAAAATTTGTAATTTATAATTAATACTTTTGCCTAATTTGGTAAATCACATAATTTTTTATTTTTTAAAAATAATACAGTACGATATTATACACCAAATATAGTATAAAATAGTACAGATTAACACAATTTTGTATCAAATATTGTATAATATAATACAGACTAATACTGTAGAGATTAATATTATACAGATTAATACAATACAGTGAATCAAACTGACTTGGTTTCCATTGAATGATTGATCCACAAATCGCTATATAAGGGCAACAGGCTGATATAGAAACTGAAATGAAATTAGGCCTGGGCTTTGCTAGTTTGGGTCTTTTTGGGCTTGTCGAGTTGAAAACTACAGAAGGCTTGAAATATCTGGACAACAGAGGTGAATAAATAGTGTCGTTTAGAATTGTATCCGGTTGAATATACTGAAAGAAGGGATGGAGTTTGATAAATAGGTGATTATTAGTTAAAAAGTAAAAACAAGCATCCCTCAATGTTGGAGAAGTTGAGAATGTTGGGCAAATTTCCGTTGTTGGGTTTTGAATGGCCATAGGTGGAATTTTTGTGCAGTGGCCGTGATCATGATTCAAGATACATAGTTTGCTTGTCCATGCACCAACCAATCTGCAACTCTTTTACTCTTTGGGTTGTGTTTTACTTGCCAATAATGATTCCAATCCAAAGTACTGATTGATTGAAATTCATTTTAAAAGTATGCTCTACACCTCATAACCAAGAAATTACAAGCAGATTGCATCATAGAAAATTGAGTTTGAGTGCACATCCTTTTCTCTGCTGAATCTGGGCAAATATTATTATAATAGAAAGTAAAGAGAAAAAAAGGTGTCAAGTTTTTCTTTGTTCTCGCTTTTGATTAGAATCGAATATTAGAAGTATGTTGAGGCATTTGGATTCTGGAGTCTGTACATAGTGGGAAATACCAGAAAAGATTGTTACGTATCATTTGCATGAAAGTAAAGTTATAAAGAAACCTTGACTTTGCTGCATTTCACTATCTTTACTGCAAAGAAAGAATCCAACTATTTCTGGGCCCTTTCTTTCTTCCATCTATTTTCCTGCAATTGCCTACTCATCAAGGGACATCACCCTATTTTTCATTATTTTTTCTTCCTTATTTCTTTTTATATCTTTATACATAGTGCCTGTCCCATTACCACTTCTAATTCTTAATCACCCATTAGATTATTATTAGATTATGCTTATGTTCAAGTATTCTAAATTATTCATACTATTGCCATGCATTTTAGATAATGATATGATTGGTCCATCAATAATCAACAACAGTGTAAAGAAAAAATAATTCGGTACATATATATGTAGATATATAAGTTTTTTAACTTTTTGATGAAACAGTGATAGCACATGCAAAGATGTGCATATGATGAGCAGTAAATTTCTGCATGGCTTGCATATGGTTAATAGTGCCCTAACTTTCCAGCATAATAAATATTCTTCTTCTGTGGTTCTATTTTCCACCACCAAAGTCTAATCCAATAGGAAGCCATTCCAATCTCTAAACAGCTGATCACCCACAATGAGCAACAGAACATTGAAGAAGACGACTTCAATGGCTAAGGAAACAACAACCTATTTCCCCAAAAGCCCTTCTCTCCTTGAATTCCCTACTTCCACTCATATAATCTTAGGAGAAGAAATTCTCCATTTTGGTCACCCACAGCACCACCTCTCTCAGGTTGACCTGCCTGATCTCTTCACTTGTGCAGGTTGCAAAGAGTTTGGATCAGGCAAGAGATTCGCTTGCCAACAATGTGATTTTCAGTTACATGAGTTTTGTGGACTGGCTCCTCCTCAACTCAATTCTCATCCTCTCCATATGCTACACGTGCTTCTGTTTTCAGCTAAACCAGGTGATGATTTTTATATGATTAATTACTATTGCTCCACAGACTTTACAAAATATTAAACTTTATTTGTTGTTTAACAGTGAAAGGTGGAATTCTGAAATCCAAGTGTGCTGTTTGTGCAAAATCGGCCAAAGGGTATACTTTCCGATGCAACGCCTGTGGTTATCAGATGCATCCATGCTGTGCTATGCTGTCTAACGAAATGGAGATATCGGTTCATCCTCACCGTCTAAGAATAATGCCTGAAATGAGTTTACCAAATGGAGAGGGGGGTTCTGTTTGTGGAGAATGCAATAGGTCAAAGAGATCAGGGAGAGTGTACCGCTGCGCAGTGTGTGAATACCACCTGCACGCAGTTTGTGCAAAGAACATGGTGAATGGACTTCAGGCTAATGGATACAAAGGCGTAGAGAAGCCAAGCATGTTTGGATCTGCAGTTCGCATTGCCTCTCAGGTAATCGTTGAATTCATCGGAGGCCTTATCGAAGGCATTGGCGAAGGCTTTGGAGAAGCCCTGATTCAAAGTGTTGCGAGAGGAAGACGCCCTCCTCCTCCTCCTTCTAGACCTGCAACTCGTTGATATTCTTAATTTGAATTAACAGTTTGTTTCTTTCAAGTTAATTAGTTATATGCCTCTGCTGTTTATATTTTATATAGCTCATGGGATTTCAATGTCTTCAAGATGTGATTACTAGCTGTTGTATATTTGTATTGGACCTGTCAATAAACAAATTATTCTGTATTTAGTACGCAATGTTCTTAATTCCTGCAAATTGAGTCTTAACTTGGCGGACCAGAATCAATAAGTGGAATAGAACATAAAGAGTATAGCATTTATTCATACTGTCATCTAATCTGCAGATCTTTTCATTTATGCAGATAATGATTGGAATCTAAACTATCACAATTGTCTTTTGATAATTATTGATCTGGACCATAAAAACGCATAGGAATTACCATAACACTGATGCTTGGCCTCTTCTCTGTGTCTAAATAACCCAAGATCACAAAGCAAATTTAAATGTAACCAAATCAACGCCCGCGCTCAATATCAAATATCACCCTCTCTCTCGCACTGTCAAAGCCATCTAAGCACCCATTAATAGAAGATTGCTGCAGCAAGCACTCATCAAAAACTTCTTCCCAAGGATGGTGATTATGGAAGCTTAGTCTCTCTAATTCCGTAGCTACCTCCTTCATTGTTGGGCGTTCATCCCCACTCATTTTCAAGCAGTTTTTGGCTAATTCTGCTACCTTCATAACATGGTCAATGTCCATTTCTGGAAGAAGCCGATTGTCCAGTATCTTTGGAAGGCAGTTCTGTTTCATTGATGACACAAAATACATTGCATGATTTCTCTCATCTTCTGCTCTATCAAATGATATTGTCCTCATTCCTGTCAATAACTCTGCCAGTACTACTCCAAAACTAAACACGTCGCTTTTATCAGTTAATTGGCTAGTTAGGAAGTATTGTGGATCTAAATACCCAAGTGTCCCTTGCACTAACGTACTTAACTGAATCTGATCCAGAGGAAGAAGCCTTGAAGCCCCGAAATCAGATACCTTTGCCCTTAGATGATGGTCAACAAGTATATTTGTGGACTTAATGTCTCGATGGATTATGGGTGGAGAAGCTGCAGAATGCAAGTAGGCAATCGCTCCAGCAGTTTCGGCTGCTATTCTTAACCGATTTTCCCAAGAAAGTGAACCATCATGGATATGATAGTGAAGGGTACCATTTGTTATGTACTCATAAACTAATAAAGGAACTTGGGTTTCCAGACAACATCCCAATAGCTTCACAACATTTTTGTGGTTAATATGGGAAAGTATTACCACCTCATTTATGAACTGCTCAATTTGGCTTTCATCAATTACTTTAGACTTCTTAATAGCAACAACGCTACTGTCAGATAATATTCCCTTGTATACTGTACCATAACCTCCATGACCAAGAACATAACTATCATCAAAGTTGTTAGTGGCTTCTTGAAGTTCCTTTGCAGTGAAAATCTTTGTAGTCTCAACTGATCGCCCCCGCAAAGAGAGTCGTTGCTGCAGAAGTAGCCCACCATTTTGTTGGAAGAATTTTTGTCTGAGTTTAATGAGCTTTCTTCTCTGAATCCCCCAATATATCCAAGAAGCAGCAATCAGCAGAAGCAAGAGTCCTAGCCCAACCCCTGAAGAAAATAAATATGAGATGAGACCATGTTTAAATACTAGGCCAACAAAAATATTATAACATACCTATAGTGAAGTGTAAAATAGGGAATTGGTTCTGTGCAGGGATACGGCGGATGCCATCTTTCTCACCGTCGTCAACGGTGCCATCTGGGCAAGTACAATAGTAACCCCCTGGTATATTGTGGCATGTCCCCTCACAAGGATTGCTTTCTGGATCACCACATTCATCTATATCTATTATCATACATATATGCAGAGCGTGATTAGTTTGTTTCTTCTTATGCATTTCTGAAATAGACAATTAAAGGGGCAGACTTTAATTAATACCTTGGCATCCCTGAGGAAGGTATGGATTTCCTTGATAACCTTCATTGCAATAGCATCGATATCCAGGACCATTTGTTGAGTTAAGACAGAAGCTATTTTCCCCACAAGTATAAGCTTTGGAATCTTCTTGAACCTCTTCACAAGTTTCCAGGCCAACCACCCAGTCAAGCACTTCAGGTGCAGCAGTGGCATTTTTGAAACTTAGAGGATTGTTGCTACTAAAATTCCAAAGATCGGAGATGCTGAATTTGAACCCATTTTGTTGTGCAAGGAAAGCATAACTGCAGGGGTTGAAATTCCAAGCATAAGTGTGATTGTAATAGCGTCCTAAATCAATATGCAGGTTGCTTAGGCCCCTTGGTATGGAAGTTTGACAGCAGCGAATGCCAGAACAGGATCCATCCAGGATATTTGAAGTATTACCGCAAAGCGAAACACAACCACTCTGAAACATTTTGCCCTCAGGATCAGACATGAAAGCCCACGTGTCGCACCCAATAGCAGTGAACTTGTTCTCAGTATCAGAGAAGGAATAAACTTGAGGAAGTGTTATTGCCTGATTGTACCGATTGGAGATAGAACCAGTGTGATCGTAACAATCATAAGCAACCCACAGACTGACTGTCAACTGCCCGTGCAATGATATGTTCAGAATGGGCACGTTGCTTTGGGGGCCTAACAGAAGTATGGGAGGGTCAGAAGCAACATTGCAGATTAACTCGTGTCCTGCTTCTTTAAAACAATTCCGATCCCCAATTCCAAAAGGGTAGGGAATAATAATGTTGCCACACTTTTGTTGGCACCCCAACAAAAATGCTACTGTTGGGCAAACAAAGACGAGGCGAAGTAACATAAACAGAACCATTTCTAGGTGCTATAGTTTGATGTTATGATGGTTGCATGCTTATAGTTAAAAGCATTCTATTTTCAACCAACTCATGATGATGATTTAGCGATAAACATGAATGGTTTGTTTACGGGAGAAGAGAAGAAGTAAAGTTAGCGTTTTGATTGGGAAAATCATGGACCCACAAACAAAGATACCAGTGTCTAACTTCTTTAATTGTATATATTTCATTTTCATCATCGGAAGCAGTTTCCTAGTAATATTTTGTGCAGATGCAGTTATTTCGGTTTTTTAGGAATCAGATGATGGTAATCCAATAGCCACGTGTCAAAATCCAATAAGAAAGAAGTAACTGCATATACAAACAATAAATAAACAATAATAATGGGGACAAAGCAGAAGACAGAGGGTTGGTGAGGAGCTCTCAACCATAGAGGAATAGAATAGTAGTAGTAGTAGTAGATGACAAATGCATCAAGCAACATTATTTTCAGACTTTCGGGATTCTGAATGACATCAACATCGGATTACAATACAGAATTAATTCCGTTAATTCAAATATTAACAAAAAAGAACTTGGGATAAATTTAACGTATGCAACACAAAATGTCCAGATAGGGCTGTTTCTATGTGGGTCTGTATCTTTCTAGAATTTCTTCCTTATATTAGTCATTACTGTTATTTGAAGGGAACAAAACAACTGAGAACGTGTTAAATGGGCAATGGGAGTGGGAGTGGCGGTCCGCGTCAGAAGAAATAACAGCTGCTGGGGGGCATATTCTCGCATTTATGCTTTCCTTTTGCCCCTCTCCATCCGTAACTTCAAACTTGGAAAAAGAAATGAAAAAACGATTGGGGCTGGATCCACTTATGGGCCTCGTTCCCAATAACAAGAGAGACATTTCCAATGGATTGGCCATATTTGTTATTTAATAAATATAATTTTTACAAATATTTCACTATTTAATCATACAATATTAATATATTGCGTTCTTTGTTTGATCCTACCGATCAACTTTACAGTAAAGAAATGAACAACATCGTCAGTAATACCTCAAACTTAGTGCTTCTTTCAACTGTAAGAAAAAAGAAAAAAATATATTAATTCAAAAAGGAAGAAACGCCCTTAGCATCTTCTTCCCCTTCCCTGATTGTCGACGCTTCACTTTTGAGTTCCCAAGTCCCACTTAAACAATATATGCTTCTGATGTTTTTCCTCCATATCTAACACTGCCCTGCTCCAAAGATTCCTATGATGCAAAACATTTCATGTCTCATCTCCCTCAAAACATCCTACATATTCCTATTATCATCCAACAACTCATATTTTTGCCTTCTCTTCTTTATTTGATAAACAGCCTCACCTTCCCTACCGCCCACCACCTTAACTCTCCAACTTTCAGGAACCATAGGAACCCATATCTTTGATTGAAAACTCTCCAGCTCCAAGTCTCCGTATCCCCAAAACGACTCTCATTTATCACTCTACATGGTGCCATAGTCCAAATTTTCCCATTTGAAGGGAGCAACTAACCCAATATCCGGGGCACCTCGCAAGAACAGGCACACGCAAACACATACAGCAGCAATGGCGAGCATTGAATGAACATATGGACGCTGAAGCAGGCCATGTGAACCCATAATCCTCCGGTTGTATTTTGCTGTTACAGCTGCACATTTTCCACATTTTCTCCGCAATTGGTTTGAAGATGGCAACGGTTGCCCCATTTCGCTTCCAATTCTAACAGAAACCTGACCACTTTTTCTGTCAGCAAGTTTCTGGGCTACCAATGTGTTGTAAGAGTGGTTATTCGTCATTGCAGCATAAGCATATGGAGACTGTTGATTTGCATCCAGAACAGAGTTCCAACAGGACAACCCAATCTGCAGAAAGAGGAAAACTTCTATAAGTATATGAAACAAGCATTCTAAGATTCAAGAGCTGAGAGAGAGAGAAGGGAAAAAAAAGATAAAGACACAGGAGCAGCAAGGAAAACGGTCAAGGTACAAATCATAGCAGGAAAAGCATGAAGCTCAAAAAATTGACTTACCCCCTCTGGGTCATTTGTCAAAGAATCAATCAGATCATCTGATCCTGATGTACAAGCAGCCAAATGTAGAGGAGCGATACCACCAGGTCCTGCAGTGCTTGGTGAGAAAATATAAATTTTGGAGGAATCATCACTGCTGCCAACAGAATAATGAACAAGCAAGTCCACCATTTTTCTGCACCTCCTTTTAACAGCCCGGTCCAGGAGCTGAATTTCAGACAGCATCTTCAGTGACTCCTTAGATAGCCCACTCACGTCCAAATTCTTTTCCACCAAAATGTCTAAAATTGTTTTAACCAATGCACAATAGTCTCTTTCAATGGAGAAAACGAGCAAAAACCTGAATCGGCTAATTGAATAATCTGGAACCTCACACATAGAAGATGCTCTCCTCTGGAATAGCCATCCAAGTTCATTCAAAAAGCGTAGAACTTCCTCCCTTGATCTTGGCTGACCCAAGTATTGAATTTGTTCTTCCAAAATGATATCACAGTCTTTAGACTCCTCATCAAACTCAGCTTCGAGGAGTCTCAGCTCTTTACAGATTGTAGCATCAGCTATTATTACAGGTAACATATTGCCCTTGAAACCATTTTCTACCTGTTTATGTCATCGCCAATGGTGCATACATCATTCTCAAAAAATTCTACTCGAACATAATGGAACTTCAAATAGATTCAAAAGGTTAGAAATCTTACTTCAATAAAACAGCGACCCAAAACACTAGGAGATGCACCTTGAATTACAAAATCATTCACGTTAATCTCATCATACATTGCTCCCACAGAGGTTGGTCCCACAACTTCCTTTGATGTATATCCTCCCATATAAGTGCAATGAATCCTGCAAAATTTTCATTGAATATTTATGGTACCAAAAGGTGAAAGTCACAAAAAATGCACTTCATTGAAAAGGAGTAATTTTTCTTACTTGGTTCCAGGATTAGTCAAATTCCTCCCCTTTAAAAGAAGAGAAGTTTTCTGCCCGCCAACAACTGCTACTGGGGACACTGAGATCAACTCTGGGGAACTCCATGTTCTCCACGATTTGCATAATCGAACCTTTCCTGAATATAATATGTATATTTGGAAGAGTTAAAATTATGCTAAATTACATCAACATTGTATACCCAAACCTTCTTTTTTCTTCCCTAATTCAAATGAAAAGACCAAATTGTAAATTTTCTTCAAGTGTGTAGAGCGTCATTCTCAGTTAGATTAAAAAAGACCCAGAAAATAAGATCAGGACAAGAGAAACATAATCAGCTAAAACAGCAAAGTAGTGGGAACCTATTCTACACACCATCTTTATGTGAAGCAAGTTGCCTGCCTGTATGCACTAAAAACCTTCCACTTCTCCAAAAATCTGAACCAGAACCTTGAACCAGAGAATGGACTCGCTGAAGCAGGCATTTTTCAAACTGCAAGGACCAAACAGACCCTGAAAATTGTCAGCATAAAGCTACCCTTAAGTTCCTAAAAACTGATGCAGCATTTCACTCACTTGCTCCCAGGCAGGAGATGGCATTGACAAATAGACTGACAGAACCACACAACCAGGCCTTATATAGCTCTCCATCTCAGATGGACTGTTAGAAAGCCAATTATAAATCTGAGAGAAAGGCAGAACAACAATTATTAGGTTTACAAGAAAAGCAGACGCTACTTTATCTCTTCTCCTGCCCATCCATCATAACAAATATAACATAGACTAACCTGTGTGCGCAGTTTCCCTGGGAAATGACTGGGGTCCTTATCAAAGAGTTTAAAGATTATTCGTCCAGTGCGATCCTATGAACAGAATATATAGACATGGAAATGCAATCAATATTTAGCAATCAAAATTAACAGTTGCTCACATGAATATTAAAGCCAAAATTTTATAAAAACACAATATAGATGCCAAGCTACCTGAGCATCTGAGTTCTGACTAGAAGGTGAATGATCAGAGCCAGAAGAAGAAGTATAACCAGCTTGATATGGGAAACTTTGATATGAACTTTGGTCAGCTCCTCCATTTGAACCTCTAAAGAGCTCAAAAGGTAAAATACACCCATGTGTTCTGCTATCTTCAGCATTGGCATTCATCTCTTGACTGGTTGACATCTTTTCAGATTTGACAGCATCTGCTGTGCTTTGCAATGGAAACAACTTCTTCACAACTGGAGGCGATGAAGAAGGAGATCTCCCTTCGCTTGGATTACTGCTGTCCGAAGAGAAATACTTCCTAGAAGATGCCAGTTTAGGTTGGCTATCATTCTCAGGTGAAGAGCTAAATAGCTGTAATGGCAGATTTGGATGATTATCTTGAAGCTGACATTCCGAATAATAGCTACTACTTCTCTCCCCACCAGCAGGATGAAAATCTATAATAGGCTTCTTCTGCAGATTGGGACCATTTGCTTGATCAATGCAAGTCAACTTAGATTTTTGGCTGTCACTGCTCTTGCTGCTTCTTTGAGATAGCATTGCAAAAGCATCTGGGGCGGATGTTGCCAAAGTTGCTGAAAGGACCGCGAGCAAGTCCATGGTTGATGAAGAAGATGTGGTTCCTTGCAACCTATTTAGGAGTTCTGCTGATTGTTGTTCAGGATTTTTCCTATTTAAACTTCTAATATCGGACAGCTTTGAGGCGCAATCCATAGGCAGAGGTAATGAATTTATTTTATTAAGAATTTGAATGAGTTGGTCCTTATTTGGCACCAATGGATTATTTGAACTTTTATCCTCATTCTTCCCTGCATTTAAAGAATTAAATTTAAGAACAAACAGGAAGGGTTACAAAAACTGAATTCAATAAAATTCCTTCACCTTGTGTTCGAGCCAAAGCAGCCAGCAAATTGACTAGATCTAAATTTGTGGTGCTCGTAATATCCTTGTTTCCAGGGAGTAGCAGGCGTGAGGTAACATCATCAGGCTGGGTTTTCCTCCTCCGTCGATTATGCCCAGCAAGCCTTCGCCTGCAACTTCGCTTTCCCTCATCAAACTCAGAAAGTGGATGAAACCTACACAAAGAAATTAAGGTTTGGTATGAGTTAAATCACACAGCCATTGAAAGACAAAGTAAAGGTAGCAAGAAGTCACATATTCTGGATTAAAAACTAAAGCTAAAGCGCAATAGATCAAACAGAAAAGAATGCGAGAAAGAAAGAATATATATATGAAATATTGAAAACCTGCTGCACTGCTGACAAAATCTCTGCATCTGCTTTCCAACAGAGGCTTTGGTGGACTTGCTGTGAACCTCGCACACTTTATGTCGACGATGATAGTCCTTAGCATTTGAGAGATCTTCCTTGCAGTTATCAACCTGACACATTGGGTAGGTGGCTGTGCCGGGAGATCCAGAACGGACCCTTTTGTTGGGCCTGGAGACAGGCTCCTCAACCGAATTCAAAGCTCCAGCGAGATTCAAACGAAGGCCATCCTCTTCACGGGCAGCCTTTTTCAAGTTCAACTGATTAAGAGAAGGTTCATTTTTCTTGTGCTCTGAGGATGAATTTCCCAATTGCAAGATGTTAGCTTCAGCATCATCCAAGGGTTTGGCAGCAAACCTCGCGCTGTCCCAATCCCACGCCTTAGGATTCCAGTTGTCTTTAGGGTTTTGAGCAAAGCGATGCTGCTGGTGGTGGAGAAACTGAAAATTAGGCATCTGATAAGAAAGATCACGTTTTTTGGCCATCGAAGTCGCATCACAAAATCGACTGGAAAGTGCTTGCTGGATGAATATTGGAGGAGCAACTTGCGCACCTACCTCCTCCATCTCTCCCAAAAAACCAAAACTTTTGCCTCAAAACCTATATTCCAAGACCAAAACAAATGTAAGGAAAATTAAAAAAAAAAATCATTTTCCACAGAGCTGCTCACAGAGAAAAATTAGAAGAAAAAAACATTTCCATCCAGGTCAACTTTAGTAACTGAACACGACTGCTTCTCCAGATAGAGCACAAGATTTTTTTTTTATTATTTTCCATTAGAAACTAGAGAGAGAATATAGCAATCGGTTCGACACAGAGATTAAAGTCGGAAGGAGACCAACAAAACGGTTAATTCCGATGTATAAAACACACAGAAGTCAAATGATTGATTAGTTGATGGATGGATACAATTAGAGAACTGCAAAAATCTAGGAAATTAAATTCCATACCTTCACAGAATCGCCATCTCCTTATCTCTTTTGTTTCTTCAACAAACCAAACTGAACTCAACTAATCAAATCCACCTCAGATCTGCACCTTCTTTCTGTTGAAAATCCGTCAAAGTCTGCCCAAATTGAACTAGTTGAAGCTCAAATCCGGTAACAGCCTCTGAATTTTCTCCCAAAAACAGTTATTCTTCAAAAACAACGACCTGCAAAGATAAAATGGAAAGGAACGCCAGGGAAAGGAAAACTTCTCTCCGCAAGCTTTCTTTTTTACTTTTCTTTTTCCTTAATATTTATTTATTTATTATTCATTTAACCTTTTCCTGTCCTTTGCCTTTGTAACCAACATTTCTTTTCGGTGATTTTGGCATAAACCGTAAATTCAAGCAAAGTTTAGGGTTACAGTTGGGGCCGCCCATGGACTAACGAAGAATCCAAGACTCTTCCTTCCCTCTCAACAATTTCTCTCTTATTTCTTTATTTATTGATAATTCATTTTCATTTCCTCCTTTTAGATAATAATAATAATTATACTAAAAGGCGTCGGAACATGAATTTTTGTTAGGCTTGTTGATTTTTAAAGTAATTATTAGTATTTACTGTCAGATTTTGGTTCGTGTTAGCAGTTGCTCATCACACGTGAGACAGGAGTTCGGACAGTGATCCTAAGCTTTTTCGTACGGATAAGGAAACGAGGAGAATGGCACCCACTTCTCTCTCCTTCTCTAGCACTCGTTTTCCCACTCCCACGTCATTTTCAACTATTATAATTTTGTCTATAAAATCATATTATTATTCCACTGATAACAAAATTTGAGTTTACACATGACCAAGTTACGGAGAGGGATTGGTCACGTATTCTTCTGTGCACTGTAATCTTTGCATACGTTGAGGGGTGCACTCAGGGAAGCAGCAACGAGTATTTACACCTATAATTATAATAATATGTGGCTAATTCATGATAAATTTAAATTTATAATCTCCTGTTGTCAACGTTAAACTTGATATTTAAGTGTAAATGACTAATCACGCTCTTTATTTTAATTTGTGGTGATAACTGACGATAATATTTTCTAAATTTTCTGCTTCCAAATACCAATGTCAAACCTTTGGAGTAAAAAGTCATGTGGTGGGAATTAACGTTCTCATTGCCAAGGTTGAATTGTGTTTTCTTGACGGATCCCTGTCACTTTCAGAACATCAAATATACGGGTACGTAAATACTCTTTGAAATAATCATGCTTCACGCTTCCAAACTACTGTAATTTTTATATCATTTGAAAACAGTATTTCTCAAAAGAGTAAACACAATTAAGAAAGTAGGCAGCTTTAATAAAATAATTACTAGTTAAATCCAGAAAAAGTGAATAGCGTGAGATTATCTCAAGTTCGGGAGTAGATATTACGGCATAAAACCGCGTGGGTTTCTAGTTCAATCTTGTCGGCTCCACTTAATCCCTATCACCCAAAGTTATAGCGGTGGAATTTAAGTTACAAAGGAGGTTTTTCTATCCAATAGAAAAGATGAAGTTAGTTTAAAAATAGTTAACATCGCAAACAGAGATTGACAGCAAGGAAAGAAAGTAATAGACATGGAGTAGAGGAAGTGCAAGTACAGTAATGATGAGTATGTAGGGCAGGGAAAGGAGGGTGGTAGCGTCCGGACACAGGGAGGCGTGGGAAACAGCTGTATTTATTCATGGATTTGGAAGTACGATTATGTGACCTTTCACCTCCCATTTTCACCTACCATTTCAATTATTTGTGTACTGCTACTCCATCTCCATGTAATATAATATATTGCCTTAATGCATCAATTTTGCGTCTCTTCTTAACACTGATAATACGTTAATCATTCTATTTATTACAAAAAAAGGAGGATGGTGAGGGTGGTCCAAACGGCAACTGTCCTCTACTTTTTATCTATCTTTTTTTTTTCATACACTACCATTATAACTTTCACATTTTTTACACTCCTCAACTCCCTCCCGCCTAATTCTTTCTACTTTCAATTTTGTCCATACATCCATATTAAAATTATCATAAACTGTGTGTATATGCGCTGAATTGAATTGCATGGTAAATTGAGGCAGTCCCAGCCCCCTGTTTCTGTCTCTTTCCTGTGTGTTGCTGTATATATCTCCTATATATATTTGTAATTCACTTCCATTAACCGATACATATATATTTATGTAGATGCGCAATACGTGGATAGCATAAAATAATTTAATTTCTCTGTGTTGCTTGTAGTATGCGCTTATGCATATATTAATTCAAGTATTTCCACTCCATTTACAATTTTTATACTTTAAATTATTCACGAACAAGAATAATAGCCAACTATAACTCTGTTGATTTGGCTAAGGGAATTTGATAATATATTTGCATAGATTAGCAATAGTAAATAGTAATTAAAAGTAGGCATAGATAGAGTAGAGCAACTACATTCAAAACAAAGCGTTTACCATCCCTTTCACTGTCACAATTCATTATTGGAAAAATGAAGTTGAGATGGTCCACATTGGCACCTAAACTTGCTAAACAGCCACATGCGCTTTCATGTACGGACGGCTTTAACTGGATGGATTTTACATCTTCCTACCAATTATTATTGTCTTTCCACACTTTCCAGATCTAAACTCTACTTTCTTCTTTTTTTTATTATCACTACTTGCTCAATCATCTTCTGTTAAACTAAGAGTTCCAGGGTTCACATGCAAATATTAATTGCAAATATTCTCTATGATTCCAATTTCAGGTATATATTGTGAGTTATGCAGCTCCTTTTTATAAGCCTTAACGCTTGCTCAACGAATCTATAGTTTTTTTTTCCCATTAATGTTTCACTTGTTGAGCCTTAATACTTGTTGGGGAAAAGCCTAATACTCGAATGCGAATGAAATCATATGATTGAATCTCAAGATCAGTAAGTTGTCATTTAAAATCACAGCTGCTTAAGAAGTTAGAATTGGATTAATCAAAAAAGCTAAAATTAGAGTGTTAAAAATGAATTTAAAATTGGATACAATTGGAGCTTTTTAATTGGAATTCCTCCCTCAGCAATTTAGGGATATTATTATTATTGGAGAGCTTAGTAAAAAGAATGCATGCCAAGAAAGTAGAAGAGAACACGAATAATATAATGACATATAAAAGAAGGGGACACTGGCAAAAGAGACAGAAACCACAAATAATGTATATATATATATATATATATATATATATATATATATATATATATATAATATATATCAGAAACAATACCAAAAGCATAATTTTCACAATGGCATATACTAGAAATCAATCTATCTATCGGTGGGGTGTGTGAAAGTAACAGCAACTTAAGAGTTAATTAATTATACCCAAACTACACAGACACAAACATTATGATGAATGAGAAAAGAATCGCCTAATTATCTATGGGAATAGCCCGCCATACCTCTATATATTACCCAGTCAACAACCACATACACTTAAAAACCAAACCTTTGTAGAGAGAAGCTGCCGTTTCCAAATAAAACTAAGAAAACTAGCAGAGCTGTAACAAGAAGAAGCCAGGTCCATGTCTGCATTCTTCTTTTGGATCGGTTGCGAAGTGGGACAGGTGGAGAATTTAGCTTTGTCTGCTTTGCGTAATGTGATGGCTTCCAAGACCTCTTTGTTGTATTCATTGGCTTCTCTCCTACTTCAGGCACCTTGGTTTCGGGTGGATTTTCGATATTTGGAGTAGATTCTCCCTGCTTAGTAACATTTACATCTTCTTCTATTGCCATCCTTTTCTCCTTCTTTCTTGCTCTCTTCTCCCTTTCCTGAATTAAAAACAGTTTCACAACATGTCACATACAACAGCAAAAAAAAAATCATTACAATAGGAGAGATTACAAACAAAGATAACAGCTTCAGAAATTTGCTATAACTGTTTTTCAGTCGAAAATGCCAGTAAGTGCATATATCCTTGGAAGGGGCATGTTTGTTGATTATACCTTTCCTTTCTGTTCAGCTTCCTTTTGTGCCCTTAGTGCAGCCCGGGCTTGGGCCTTATCTGCATTTCGTTTCTTCCTCTCCATCGCTTCTTTAGCTTTGGCCTTCTCCTCCAATCTACGTTGTTCTTTCAACATGGCTGCTTCCTCTTCTTTTCTCAGTTCTTCAGCCTTCCTCATTAGCTCCTCCTCCTCCCTTGTAAGCTTATCATCCTCTTGTTGCACTGCCTCTTCCATCTCATTTCTCTCAGAAGCAGTTGCCGAGCCATTTCCAGGAGGAGAGCATTTTGCAGGTTTTTTGTTTTTAACAATTGGATTGATTTGGTCCCCAACCTTTGTTACAGATTTATCATCTTTCTTTTCTGTCTCCTTGGGTGCAACTATTTTTTCTTCTTTAAGAGCTGAAATTGAAGATACAGTATCGTCCTTGGCCACTCTTTCACTAACATTGGGAAATGCAGGTGGCTCCTCATCAGGGCCAAGTGACCGGCCATCAAATGTCCGCAGTCTTCGTAATGTGCTCCTTATGTTGCATCTTACATAGTCTTTGCGGAACTCATCATTGTTGTTCCACAGTTCCATAATTCTCTCCACCTAAATCATGACATAAGTTGAGAATCAAGGTCGATTTTCCCAATCTAAGCAACAAACAGCACAACGTTGACTCACCTGGTTAAGACAATGACTATGGAGTTCTTTATCGCCCTTGGATGCTAGATCAATAGCTGCCTTTGCATCATCCTTGTACTTCCAGAAGTGTTTATTCTGCAGATATAAAGTAAAATAAGCATTAAATATTTCTTCAACAATCCAACAACCCATGCGATGCACCAATTAAAAGTGGAACTATGGCCTTCTGCTAGCCTAAACAAGAAGTTCAATGCTCAGGGTTAAATGTTTGTTAAATTTTTCACAGTATACACCTTGGAATGTGTATGAGAAGAACTTTGGGCTGCTATTTGGATTTGTGGATTAGACATGCAACAGCGTATCTGTCCTAGGTAGACTATTATAGGATACTTAGCTGTTGCCATCCTATCTTCATAATATACAGACAGTTTCATCCCGTCAGGGTAAGAATTGGGCAACCTTTTAAGATCCGAGATCTTGATGCAAAACATAAAAAGTAGGACTACACAATTTTAGAGTACGGCCACTCGGCCATGTAAAAATATTCTCCCTTGCTTCTCATGTTGTATGAATTGCTATATGGTTTAATATAAGAAAATGTATCAGCAAGCCTAATGCACAACACGTTAGAGTATGTTACCACACAAATACAGGTAACAACAGACCTTTTCATATAATTGTTTCCTCAAACTCTGTAGTTCTTCATATACAGACAGTTTCATCCCGTCAGGGTAAGAATTGGGCAACCTTTTAAGATTGGAGATCTTGATGCAAAACATAGAAAGTAGGACTACACAATTTTAGAGTACGACCACTCAGATATGTAAAAATATTCTCCCTTGCTTCTCATATTGTATGAATTGCCATATGGTCTAATGTAAGAAAATGTATTGGCAAGCATAATGCAGAACACATTAGAGAGTATGTTACCACACTAATACAGGAAATAACAGACCTTTTCATATGATTGTTTCCTCAAACACTGTAGATCTGCATATGCTTGTTGACGCACATCATCTGCAGCTCTAAACTGCATTGTCAATTCATTTAGCTTAGCATGCTCATCTTGATATTTCTTCTTAGCATTTTTGGTGGCTCCTTCAGCTTTGACAACATTTTCTCTTAATAGATCCACTTCTTTCCTCAAACTCTGAAATACCAATGAAATCATCCAACTCAATACCTCATTACACAATTCAATAAATATTGTTGTCTATTCATATTGCAGTTTTGGATGCTAACAGAATCCACCCCTACCTGCCCAAAAGTATGAATAAATAAAAGGTATTTGCTATCTTTTACGAAAAAATGGCAGAAAAATCAATACGGTTGATATCCTAAACTCCATGGTCATCTCAACTATTTTTAAAGCAGAACCAACGCTATTACCCACAGATGATTGTGAAGAGAGCAACAAGAAAATAATACCTTCAGGCGCTCTTCAACTTGTTCTTTCTGATTTATGGCCTCTTGAACATCCTCCTGTTTACCCAAATTAGAAGACAGCCGTTCACGAGATTGTTTCAATTGCTGGATTGCACGTATATAATGCTTTTCTTCCTTCAAGGGCAGGGTTTCATGTTGCAGCATGTGTTCCATATTACGTATCTTCACCAGAGATTGAGTGTAGTTAGGTAAACAACAAAGATCATGCAAATATAAAGATTTATATTGACCATACAGGGATAAAAAGGAAGGGTGACACACCTTGCCATCAATCTCCCCAACATCCCGGACACTCTTGACTTTGTTAATCACTGACAGAACAGAGTCTATTTCCTTGCGTTTGGCCTTAAGCAGGTTGCGAGCTGCTATTTCTTCTGATATGGCAGCATCAACACAAGCACCATACTCGTTACAAGTGGCCTGACAGAAGCATTTCATCAATCATAAGACAACCTAAAACAGAATTAACAAGATAACAAGATTATTTTTCAAAGACTCTTACCCTCTGCTTTTGCATTTCAGCTCGAATAGCATCCCGCTTTTTAGTCTTCCCATCTACTTGATTCTGAGCATATCTGATCTGCTCTTTTAAATTTTCATAATCATCATATCTAGGAATTCTGATCATGTAGTAGAATGGCTTTATCCCAACCTCAACCATGACATTTTGCTCATCAGAAGTTTCAACTGCAGATCCTTCTGGGATAGATGCTGAGGCCTCTCCCTGGTTGCCCACATCAGCAACATCTCTTTCTTGATTTGTTTTTTCCTTGCTGTAAATGCCGATAAACTCATTTCCTCTGTTTTCAACATGTATATATTTCTGAATGTAATGTATGGTTCCTTCACTAGAGGTGACAGAACCATCTACAACCTGAGATTCAGATTCAAGAGCATCATCATGAGATACTTCTCTGGAAACCATTAATAAATTTTCAGCTTCTGGCTGTGCTTTCACATCAACTGGATCCTGAACTGAATCAGGCATACAGGCTTTTCTATCTTGATCCTCGAGTAAAACAGGAATGCTGCCAACATATGTAGCAGCCTCCCCAGAGAATTCAGATTCTATTTTCACCTCATCACTTGAGAGTGCAGAAACTTCTTCAGATTTAGTGGCTTTGGCATCAGTCTGAGGTTCTGGTTTTGAATCAGTATCTGGAGAACTTGGAATCTTATCCTTTATGAGAGGATAGCTCTCCAGATGAATTGCAACTTCTCTGTCATGCAAAAGTTGAGAACCAACACCCTCATTTTCATCTAATTTTTCATCTACAGTTTCTGTTCCAGTTTTATATATTGCCGCATCATCCTCAGGAACTGCTACAGTATCAATGGCAGGATCAACTGGATTGGTTACATGACTTTCACAGGGTACATTTTCAATAATAACAGGTTTCAAACCTTCAGAAGGCTTATTTTTCACACATGTAGTCTGACATGCATGAAAGGATTCATCAGTAATGATCTGCAAATCACTTGCTTCAGCATGACTGCTTTCCCCTTCTTGATGTGTAATATGGCCACTAGTAGTCTCTGATTCTAACTGTCCAACGGATGTGGTCATGTCCCTTTTTGGATCTCCACTTGCATCATCATCCCTTGTGGCTGGTAAGCTCATGCCATTTTCAGCATCAGAAGGAGACAACATTCCATTCCTACCAACCATCTCGGGAGCACTGTTTCGTACAGATGGGTTTTGACAGGCATCAATAATGCCATTAACAACACATGTTTCTGCGGTGCTATCTCCAGCACAGCCAACCAACACTCCTTTGCCATATTCATCAGACAAAGAGGAATCAACAACTCCACCACTTTCCAATTTTACATCAGCCTCCACTAAACATCTAGTGCTTTCTATTCCCTGCACCAACTCCAACTCAGATGCCTCCTGAGAATCTTTCACTGGAAAGTTGTCAGCAAATCCCACAGTTCCCACAGCTAAAATTGACTTGATATTGTCTTCCACCTCAGCCTTCTCATCACTAATGCAAACGTGCAAAGCTTTGTTTTCACTGTCAACATCCCCTGGAACATTAGTTTGGAGTTCCTGAGTCTCTTCTACTACCGTATTCAAAGCCGATTTGTCATCCCCCACTTCAACCTCCCCGTGGTCATCAAGGCAACGAACCTCAGCTCCCACAGTTCCCTCCGCTCCATTTGGAACCTCTACATAACCATTCTCTCTTCCGTTCTCATCATTTAAGATGACCTCATTCTTCATGGGAGAACCAGCATCCCCATCACCATGATCAACCGCCAACTCTGCAGCTCCTTCGTCAACTTTCACATCAGGAGAACCGACATTGTCAACCGATTCAGACCTGTCATCGAGATTCGCAGTGTCGGCGGGCTTATCAGAGACGACACCGTTTCCGCCTACAAACACATAGGAGGCATCGGGATCATCCTCCCGTTTCCCTTTTTCACTCTCATTCTCATTCTCAAACCCATTACAACCAGTAGCAGGTGTCATCAGATGGTCACAGCCACTCGTGTCCAAACCACGCTTGTCCTTTATCTCAGTTGTTGAACCGTTGACATCCGCATCCGCATTCGTATCCGCCGTCATTGCACCGTCAATTACTCGCTGTCTCCCTCCCTCTCTCTCTCTCTCTCTCTCTCAGCTACATGATCACACAACCGACAAACAAAAATAAAACATGCGACAGATGTAGAGAGAAAAACAAAACGTAGAATTCAGATCAACGGACGCTAATTCAATCAAGTAAATAGTCATTGAAATAAAAGCATGAAAATCCAGATCATATAGGCTTACCTGAAGCGTAGACGCGGGTATAGATCAGAAGGCCGAGAATGTGATCAAAAGAGGGATCAACAGGATGAGCAGCGCCAATGTGGTGGAGTTGCAAGTACGGATCTTAGGGTTTTGAAGAGAATTACGGGTGAAATTGATAAAGAAGGGGGGGAGAAGAGAAGAGAGGTTGGGGAAAAGGAATCCCAAAACAAAACAAACAGCCGGCGAGAGGGAAGAAGAGAGAGCTCTGTGTATATATATGGCTCCTCTGTTTGATTTGAACTCGAAAACAACTCTTTCACGTTATGTTTTTATTTAAAAAAGTGTTTCCATTTAACGGAAATTTACTGTTTTTAATTAAAGTACAAATAATTATTTGATTATTTTTAGTGAATTATTAAGAAATAGAGCTGTAGATTTTGTAAAAATAAATTAAGGTTCCTAATATCACCTACTCCCGTACCTTATCATTTTACAACTCCAAGTCTAAACAGAATACCCGCCAATCGGAATTTGATGACGTCATCGTCTATGTCATAATATTCTTAACTTATTTGCTTCGTACCATAAATTAATTGAATTTATTTGAGTTTTGATAGATACCAACGGAATAAGTTTAATGAAAAAAACAAAAATTTTGTAATTATTCGTAGATATATACACATTCAAAAAAGGGATTTTTTTAGAAATAGGGTTATTTTAAAACTTATTTGTGTGAATGATGTATATGAAAAATAAATTGATAAAATGGTGTAAATTTTTCCCATTTTCGCAGTGACAGACTGCGGGAATAGATGAACAGTAGCTTAGAACGTGAGAAAGTTGGATTGTGGGGCCAATTTCCATTCCCGTAGCCTGTTGCTGCGGGAATGGGAGAATCTCTGACACCCATTACCACAGCTACAGGCTACGGTAATGAGCAGGGTCATCATTCCCGCGTTGAACATAAATTTTGCCTCGTTTTGCCTCTTTATATATACTTTGTCTCGCTTTGCCTCTCTATATATATCAGTGGCCGAAAATTAAAACGTGAATGGCTGAAGCGTGAATAAAGTTTTTAGCTATAGCCGAAAAATGATATATTATCAAAAACATTTAATGAGATAAGAATTCAAGAGAGAGTCTGTGAAGAAATATTTGGTAAGAAAATATTGTTTAGTATTTACAATATTATTGAAGTCAATAAATATTTTTGTTAATATTTATTATATTTATTTAATTTTTGCAGATATTAATTCAAATATCAGACTATGGAAGGAGTATAATGCACATGAATAGAAGATTTTTGGAAAGGTATTTTTTAAATTTAAATGTAATTAAATAATTTTTTTATTAATAGACACTTATTATAAATTTTTTTAAAATAAATTAATTTGTCATAACATAAGTAAAAAATAAGTAAAAATAATAAATAAAAAAGGACGCATGAAGCTCTATTTTTTGTGCTTGCAAACCCTATCAGCTTGTCATTATTTATTTCTTGTTAATATTTATTATATTTGTTTAATTTTTGCAAATATTAATTCAAATATCAGACTATGGAAGGAGTATAATGCACATGAATAGAAGATTTTTGAAAAGGTATTTTTTAAATTTAAATGTAATTAAATAATTTTTTTTATTAATAGACACTTATTATAAATTTTTTAAAAATAAATTAATTTGTCATGATATAAGTAAAAAATAAGTAAAAATAATAAAAAAAGACGCATGAAGCTCTATTTTTTGTTGAACAAACCCTTATCAGCTTGTTATTATTATATATAAATGAAAAATTAAAAAAAAGTAGTAGTTGAATAATCTAAAATTAATAATATTGTAATTTTAAATAAATACGTTAGTTTTAAAACGAGATTATTTTAATTTTAATTTATTTATGTATTTGTTATATTTTACTAGATATTTATTATAATTTGTAAAAAAATAAATTAATTTATCGTAATAAAGCATGTTAGATAAATGTTTGTATTTATTTCAATTACAGATAATTTAAAAATGTCAGCATATGCGGAATTTTATTTGCACATGGGTGGACAAATAAGTTATGGAGTTGCAGGCTTTCAATATGACATATCGGATCCAAATGCAGTTACAAAGAGATTGAGGCTTAGAAATAAGCCAACTCTTCCTAAATTGAAACATAAAATTCATGTTAAGTTGGGTTTAGGTGTAAATGTAGTAATTTCAAGAATTATATACAAGAGTCCGCTGTACAACCGAGGATCATTATGTTGGACGTCAGTGGATATATCTGATGACGATGACGTAGACATGATTTATGAAAAATTAAGGGAATACGATGATTATAATATAGTGGAATTATGTATTGAAGTGACTGAGATGGATACAGGAGGTTATATATCAACGTATGGAATGACTGATCCGGTTAGAAATGAGAACTTGTGCAATGCAACAGTCGAGGCTACGCAACAGTGCTTTGAAAATGATGCTGGCCCCAGTCAACCAACACAACCGGTTAGTGGCCATGATATTGATATTTTTTCTCAATCTAATTACTGTGAGTTTTTTGGTGATGAAGTTCGTAATATGGATGAAAGTGAACAACGACGATCGGTTAGCCAGCAAGGAGTAGCCTGCCCTAGTCGGCTAAGGCAATCAGTTAGTCGTCGCGATGGTGACTTGCTTGTAAGAGATGCAGATGACAGCTCATGTCAAGGTCATTTACGCCGATCATGTAGCCTTGAATCGTTTGAGAAATTACCAGGTTTTTTATACGCCTTACAATTTTACAATTCTGGTTCAGTTTATGAGTTTGTGCTTGAAGATACTCATATTCCTCATGTGAAGCAATTTAAAAGGATTTTTTGGAGCTTTAAACCTGCAATTGACGGTTTCATCCACTGCAAGCCTATTCTGTTGATTGATGGTATATTTTTGACGAAAAAGTTTCACCAGACACTGCTAGTAGCAAGCTCTGTTGATGGAAACAACATGTTATTTTCGATTGCATTTGCAGTCGTTGAGTCTGAGAATAAGTCCAGTTGGATTTGGTTCATGAATTTAATTCGAAAATATGTCACCCAACGTGTGGGTATAACTGTTATATCAAATCGACATGCTGGAATCATGACAGTGTTCCGTGATGAACGGAGTGGTTGGAAGGAACCTCTTGCATTTCACAGGATATGTCTTCGTCACTTTGTCAGCAATTACAACACACATTATAGAAAGGCCACAATTAAAAATTTGCTCTACAATGCTGGTACGTATTATTTATTATAGTTCGATACATTAATTTGTTTATAATTGTGAATTTCATTATTGTTAGGTAATAACTATGAGAAGCATAAATTCAACAAGCAAATGGAGGAGATAAAACAGTTGGATGAGGAGTCATACAACTGGGCAATGAGGGTACATTTGGAGCGATGGACTTTAGCAGAAGATGGGTGTAATGTCCCGAAAAAAAAAAGTATTATTATTATTATTATACGGCCATAAGTGTACACCCACTTATTCTTATCATTATTATTATTATTATTAAAAAAAAAGAAGAAGAAAAGAAAGAAGAAAACGAAAGAGAAGGAGGGAAGGAGACAGCGTCGGGGAGAGAGGAGGGCGCGCCGGTGGCAGCTGCCGGAGGCGCTGCGCGTCGCCGGTGGCCGCCTCGTCGCCGCCGCTCTCCGGTCGCCTCTCTCTCCACCGTTAACGCCTTGATCCGTCGGTTTTTGGTTTCCGTTTTTCTCTCCCCATACCGAAGCTTCTTTCTCTTTTTCCGACGATTTCCGACGTCGGGTGGGGGAGCTGACACCACCGGCGGAATTACAAGGGTGAGGCGGTCCTTTTGGTGGTCACCGATTGTCCTAACTCGCCAGCGTTGAGGAGATCGGAAATGGGTTTGCCGCCACCTTCCGACGCGATTTCCGGCAAATTGAGAAGGCGGTTTGGCGCGTGACTACCACCGACGAGCTTGGGGTAGCTCGATCTACCTGTGGTGAGTCTCGGTGCAGCTCCGGCGAGGCTCCGGCGGGTCTCCGATGAGGCTCCGATTGAGCAGAATTAAGAGCACATTTTGATGGTATGGAAATCTTACTTCAATAATAAATTGCTTATAGCAATAAATTGTGATGGACATATAATTGAAGTAAGGAGAATTTGATTAAATGATTTTAGTGTTTTTAATGATTTGGAATTGATCTTAGTTCAAATGGTTAAAAAAATTAATGTGATTAAATGGTCGAAGGCAAGTAAGAATATAAACAAAATATATATATATGTAATTAAGGTTTGAGTTTTAGTTGGAGATAAGCTAATGGTGTGTGAATAAAATTTTAAGTATGGGTGAAATCTCTTATTATTGAGTATGGTGTATAAGACTAAAGATTGAGCTTTTTATTTATGTTTATATATATATATATAGGTGTGTGTGTATATATATATATATATATATATTAATTGGTTGAATAACACTTCTGATATGTTGGAACAAATAGGACCTAAGCCACTTGGGATATAGAATCATGATTGTAGTTACATAAAGAGGTGGATTTGGAAACGTTTTGTATAATAGATGAAAAGGGTGTGGAATTATTAATTATAGGTATGTGATGAGATGCTAATCATGTGTTTCTAGTTTAAGGAAGCATATTAGCTTAATTCCCGTGGTCTAACTGGTAACAACTTTAAGTGACTCATTATTTTAATAGCGAGAATAAGATCTTTCTTAGCCTTTTGGTGTTTGTCCTTCGTTTTTGCATATTCTTTTTAGAGTTATAACCACAGGAAGTAAATCTATTTTATAAAATGGATTAAAAGATACAATCTAAGGAATGTTGGAGTGGTTAAATAATTAATGATGTAAGCATTGTTTTAAATTAAAAGAAGTTATTAAAATGGTTGATTAAATAGAAATTATGGTTATATTTAAGTACTTGTTTTCTGGATAATACGGAAAATAATGGGATGCAAATACATGCACATTATAGTTTACAATAGGCGTTACAAAATGCATGTTTAAGTGTGGAAACATGCTAAGAATTGGTATATCACTTGTTTGTTATTGGCATATTGAGTTGCTTGTTGGCAGTTATTTAGAAACAGTGTGTGCTCTTTTATAGTAAAGTAAATTAATTGAATCAAATTTGCTTAATTTGTGTTAGTTATGGATATATATGTATTCTACTACTAAGGTACATGGTTAATCATTTTGTCTAAATTGTATGTATATTGTAACTCTAATATGTAAATTAGAATTAACTGAAGATTATGTAGTTTAAGATATTTAATGAGATCGTTTAACAGACTTAAACTGTTTAATTTAATTAGGAGAACATGTTTCTTTTTGTCTTATTATTACTTATTGCTATAAAGTGTTTATGAAAACAAAACCTTGAGGGGTTAGTGGTAGCCCGGCACGGTCTCAAAAGCAGACGTGTGGGACATGGGACCCCAAAAAGGACAATATTGACTAGTGCTCCGGCATGATCTCTAAAGCAGACATGTGGAGGCACTGGAAGACGCGTTTTGGGGGCTCCGGCATGATCTCTAAAGCAGACATGTGGAGTACCTCAAGAGCAAAACCGTGAGGGGTAGTGGTTACTCGGCACGATCTCAAAAGCAGACGTGTGAGACATGGGCCCCAAAGCGAAAAATATCTGCTAGCGGCTGTTACATTATGGGCTGGATGGCTCCGAGAGCTCGGTCCATAAGTATCACGCCTTGATGTGTATTATCGGATTGAATGGCTCCGAGAGCTCTTCCGGTAAAAGTAATTAAAATGAGTTGTGGGCTGAATGGCTCCGAGAGCTCGGTCCACAAGTGCATATAAATATGTATGTTTTAATAATGGACCGTATGGTTCCGAGAACTCGGTCCCATGTTTAAATTCTGTTTGTTCAACTCGGTACAAATTCCAATTGATACATTAAGGGAAAATATTAGAAGTAAATAAAAGAATAAAGGTTGATGTAAATATTTTACCAAATATTAATAAACAATTTACGGATTTTGTACTGTGATTAATTTAAATTATGATTAATTACAACTAATGATGATTGGGATTGATTGGTATTGGATACATATATTCGTATTGTAATTAATTGTGTGTTACAAAAATTTGAAGTAGTATGGTGTAACTAAGAATGTGTATAACATGATTATGTATTTGTAAGTGTTTGAAAAGTGATATGAGATATTCTTGCCTAAACGAAATTTATTGATTACTTATTTAAAGTCCTATATTAAGTCTCGGGATTGGAGAACTACGTGGTTCTGATTCCCTAAATGGGATACGTAGGAAGCTTGAGAAATGATATCTCAAGTCCGAACCAAATTATATTCATATGATTATGCACGTTTTAATAAGTACAGGTACATGGAATCCTGGTGATGCAAATTCTTATTTATATACTAGTATATAGGAGTAAATGGTTATAATTACGATGAACTAAGTTTCTATGTTGAAGCTATTTATATAAATTGTGTTAATGGGACATGTATATAAAGAAGTTTTTAATATATATAAACCATGTGATGAATTATAAGAATTTATTGTAAATAGGGCATGTAATTTAAATATTATATGAATTCAGTGAGTTGCGTGAATGAGCTTTATGTGAACTGTGCTTGAGTGGTTGTGATTGTGTTGAGATGAAATTATAGAAGTGTTGTGTTGTTGATTGAAGTTCTGGAGTTGAAGGAACGATATTGGGAGTGTAAAATTAAGTTTTGCAGGTTTTGGTAGCATGAATTTTAAGCTGTCATGCTGCAGAAATTTTTTTAATTAAATAGTAAAATTAATAGTGTTTGAAATGACAATTAATTGAGATTCTAAAAGTAGTTATATAATCTTAGTAATATTTTATATTCCTTTCCTCAGGAAGTAGCCATTAATAAGGGGAGATCATGTTAAAATTTTGGTAAAAATAAATAATATGTTAAATTAATAAACTTATTAATTTTAGTCAAACCTTAGAGTTGATCCTCACAACGAGATCCAAACCCGTGTGTGACATCCAGTACCCGGGTCTTTTAACTGGCCGGGTACAGGGTGTTACAATGGGGGCTATCGATATGGACACACCACAACAAATATAGCCGAGAGTGTCAATAGTGCTTTGAAAGGTGTTCGAATGATGCCCATCACTGCTATAGTCGAACACATTTTTGGTCGACTAGTAAAATTTCATGACCAAAGAAGGGGTTTGTACATGACGAAAATGGGTCAAGGCATGCGGTTCACTCCGAAATGTGTTGAAGTTATGAACAAACGCGCTTTCAAGGCGCGAGAACATACGGTGGTTGATTATGACAGTCGGTACAAATTATTTCGAGTCATAGCTGGGCGAACACATGCTGATAATACTGAAATTGACACTTACATATTGAGTCTTGACAAGCGCAAATGTGAGTGTGGTAAGTTTCAAGGTACAAAAATGCCATGTTCTCACGCAATTGCAGCATGCATGCATAAACTTATCGATATGTACACGTTTGTTGATTCGTGTTATAGCATTACCGAGGCCTTAAAATCCTATAAAGGAAGATTCCATCCTATGGGTCACAGGGCAACTTGACCTGAATATTATGGTCCAAAAATTATACCTAACATGGCTTTACAGAGAAAGAAGGGCCGACCTAAAACAACAAGAATTAGAAATGAGATGGATCGAAGCGAATCTCGACACATTGCACATTACAGTATTTGTGGTAATGCGGGACACAATAAAAAGACATGTCCTAATCGAGCTGGATCATCAAATGAAGGCACTAGAAGTTACAATTATTAAATGAGTTATTTAGTTATTATATGTACCTTGTATTGACTAAAAGTAATGTAATTGATTTAAATAATTTAATTGATTTAAATATTTAATTAGTACTTATCAAATGAAATGGTTTATTTATTTATAATAAAAGTTCATAATTCATACAGTACCATACTAGAAAACTATCAAAAATGACTAAAAGGATTTTGTGCAGTAAGATCAGGTTGTGAATTAGGATCGAAATCGCTGCCAAATACCGCTTGATTAGAAAAAAACCTGACTTTCCATGACGTTAGGATCGGCCAACAGTTGGTCCAAAAATTCATCACTCCTAACATTAGTTTCCACTTCTCCAGGTATATTGTACGGCTGAAGTACATCTGCATATCCTGTAGGATCTTGTTCGGATACACTAATATTTAAGTCAACATTAAATCTTGAAGGTCCTGCTTCTGTATCATAAAATGAATGTTGACTAAAATCATGCATGCCAAATGAAGTTGAACTCCCCTGATAATCATATGGCCATGACATGGGCTGAGGAACCTGGCTGACCCCTAATGGAGGCTCAATTGAGGGTACCGGCCTCCGTCTTTCTGCCATACCTCTTCTGCTCCTTCTTGATTGGCAAAAATCTACAAAGGGTACAGACATAGGACGTATTTGTACTGGAGCTGGTACAGGCTGACGTGGATAATCATGAGCTGTTCTCTCAAAGGCTCCAATTGCTCCCAAAATCTCTCCCGATGTTAATCGAAAATCACCACTTTGCATTGACGACGATGCAATGTCATTATGATAAAGATGTTCAGTTCCATCAGCCTACATATAAAAAAAATTATTATCAATATATAATCATCTAGTCTAATATATACATAAAATTACTTTGAAAAAAAATTGGTGTCACTTACCGCTGCTCCATACGATGCTCCTTCAGGGGTTATCCACCGTCTTGTTCTAAGTATGTACCACTGCATGTATTGTGATCTTATATGCAATGGATCCCTAAGGATAGGACCACTTATAACCCTTTGCAGTCGATTATTCCATTCGAATATGAAATTAGAAAATTTCATCTCCCAATTATGGTCATAATTTCCTCTTAATTCAATTGAATGTAAGCTATCATCAATTAATAGTGGACCGGGTATGTGTTGATCCATGCCAAATTGACGAAGACATCGATCTGGATGGTGCCACTCGATGATATTAAAACATATCAAAGGGACGATTGATCTCCAAATTTGTTGTCCATTTGTGCAATATGACGGCAACAGATGTATAGCATACTTGTATGGTTCCCAATCAAACTAAAGAAATGTAAATAATAAGTACATATAGTTTAATCAATATAAATACACATTATTTATTATAATTACATTTTAAAAATATCTTATTATTACCTGATCTGCACGTTGAGTGTCTAACTCGACTCGAAATCTATGCACATCTTTTC
Organism: Excoecaria agallocha; assembly: GCA_037975025.1. Taxonomy (NCBI): domain Eukaryota; kingdom Viridiplantae; phylum Streptophyta; class Magnoliopsida; order Malpighiales; family Euphorbiaceae; genus Excoecaria; species Excoecaria agallocha. The sequence continues at coordinate 2,565,185 of JBBPFJ010000023.1, read as the reverse complement.
TATTATTAATGGTTAGATCAATAGGATATCGCCACCTAAAATTGAATAATTCATTGCTCCAGCATAATATTAAATAGAATTTAAAAATATATATGTATATATTCATTTTAAAATTAATTACTTTATTTAAATTAAACAATATATTAATTTTACCTATACCCATATGGCATCCTCTGATCCAGTATAACTTCATCTCTAAAAGGCGGACGAAACTGGGGCAATCTTTCCCATGCCCAAATCTGCAATAATTATTGATATCCACCAATTCCGTGACAATCTGGCCGTGTACCGCGACACAACTTCCTATACAGCCATGCTAAACAAGCTGAACTCCAGCTATAATTGCCCACCTCATCTAAATCCTCTAACAGGGGAAGCCACATCAAATGTATAAAATTGTTAGATTGACCTGGAAACAACAACCCACCAATGCAACGTAATAGCCATGCACGTACATAGCATTGAATTTGATAATCAGTTGCATCGGGTGGAAGAAAATCAAAAGTTATCGACAACCAAGTCATTTTAACAGATCTTCCTCTTATAGCATCATCGGGTGGGATTTGTCCTAGAAGCTGGCTGTAAACAACTCGCCAATCAAATACTAGACTGTCCGTCACCGGACGCCCTTCAATTGGTAAACCAGTTAGTATTTCAATATCTTGCAAAGTGATGGTGGTCTCACCAACTGCGAGGTGAAACGTGTGAGTCTCCGGTCTCCACCTTTCTATAAGAGCAGTCATTAAATTCACATTTACCTGCATTACCCCAATCTGAGACACTCCATAAAACCCAGTCATCCTCAAATACGGTATAATTCTTGGGTCAATGTTCATGTAATGGGACTCTACACTACCTATTCGAGCAAATAATACATTACGTGCCACCTGATACATATAAATTAAACGTCATAAATATATGTAAGCTAATTTACAGTTAAATAAATAGTAGAACAAGAATATTACATTATTATTCCAAACTGCGTTACCGCGATGTTTATCTTTCAATTTTAATAAATCATTTATGAGGGGTTCTGGATTTATAAAATATTGATTTTGCAACTGATCCATATTTTTTTATCCTGCATTTAAATATAACAACAAAAAAAATTAATAAATATGTAACTAAGTAAATATCACATAAATTTAAATATTAATTACAAAATATCAATAAAATGACATTCAATACAAATTCATTTATTATTTAAATAATTATATTACATACACAATATTTTTAACGGCATAATATATCAAATTAAAATATAACTAACATAAAATTATAAATTATAAATATGTTAACATAATTTTAACTATATAAAATTTCTTCTAAATTTCATTGTACATTAAAAACGATAATATATTATATTATTAACATTTATTTTAACTAAGATAATATTAATAATACTTATAATAAATAATCAATATATTTTCTATTAGTTTAACTAAGATAATATTAACCATACTTATGATAAATATTCTGAATATTAATATTTTCTATTATTTTCTATTATTATTATTTTATAATTACAATCAACATTCAATATATTATAACAAATTAAATCTACATTTCAAAATCTAACATAATAAATCAATATATCAACATACTATTCTTGATAATTTTACAATAAATTTTACATTAACACTTTCTAAATAATTAAATAAATACAAATATATATATATATAATTTTTATTTACATATAAATATAAATAATTATAATTAATATAAATTTACCTTGATATAATATAGAAGAGGAGAAGCAAAATCACGGGAGAAGCAAAACCAGAGGAGAAGCAAGGCAAAGAAGGAGAACAGACCAAAAAAATTAACGCAAATGAAGGCATTTTGCCACTTAAATATCGGGCTCCCATACAAAATTTTCTGTTCAGCGTGCATTGAAGAGGCAGAAGACCGCCTATTCTCGCAGTGGACCGTTGCAGGAATGGGTGGTCGTCTGACGCTCCTCTGCTGCCTCATTGTCTAAGCCGTCCACGCCATCGATGACCGCGCCCTCCATTCCCGTAGGCTGACATTGCGGGAATGGAGCGCCCATACCATTTTGCCAATTTATTTTCCATGCATACCATTCACACAAATAAGTTTTAAAATAACCCTATTTCTAAAAAAGTCCCTTCAAAAAATGTGCATTGATGTAGAAAAAGAGGAATTAAAAAAAAAAATTCAAGGAGGAAAAGAGATAGCAGAAATAGGGATATGATGATGTGAGTAGAAATACAAATAGCCAACCAAATGCTGGTTTATTACGGGTCCCAGAAACCAAAATAAATTAAATTGCAAAACGGGTGAACTTTGAGAAATAAAAAAATTATAATTAAAAACAAGTAGGTTTATTTTTGAAAAATTTTAACCTCATCTATTAATTCTCTAATATTTTAACAGTGAATTAGTTCAAATTTTAACTATTTGTTTATATCCAATTATTATTTTACGACGTTTCGATTTGGCCTTTTTTCTTAAGGTTAAAAAAACTTATGGACTATTATTTGAAATATTTCAAAATGGTTTATCTCCAGAAGTGAAAATGAGTTTATTTTTAGTGCTTCGTCATGAAACTATTCGGAATAGAAGATAAATACTTTTAAATTTGATTTAAAAGGAAAAGTAATAATTTTATGGTAACTGATACCAAATTTATCCTTTTTAAGAAACAAAAATATAATTCTATTTTAGATTTAAAATTATTAATGTCAATGAGATAAGTTTGCATTAGAAATTTTTAGATAATTTTATTTTATATAGTTTTGAAGATATTTTGTGTTTGATAAACCTTTCACACCAGTGAGAATAAATTTAAAACTTACAAATTATTTTCCAAACAAATGTGTCAAATGCTAGCTAAGGATTTTGTTTGGAAGTGTGAGTGGAATAAGCCAAAGAGACAAGTAAAAATATGCCACTCGCAACTCATGTACAATCACTTGCTCCTTCGATATTTTCCATTTTCCAAAATTCTAAATACATTTTATTGGAATTAAAAATTTTAAATACATTATTCACTATCGTTTAATTAAAAAAAAAATCACCTGTGTTGCATAATTCCTTGCATATTTTTTTTATTCTGAAACAAATCAATGGATAATTAAAAGCAAATAAAAAAATCGTTGGATAATTAAAAGATTAGAAGCATTGGCAAGAAATATAAATGATGTTCCTTGCGCATGAGGAGCAGTAGAATAAAGCACTGGACAAAAAGCACTCTCCAGTCCAATCCTTCAACATGTAACCGGACAAACAAAGTGTGCTCGGAAAGGTTACAGGGGACCAATTGTTTTATTTAAGGTATGCTTTTACTTGCATCTCAAGCCTGCTCCAATATTGAAATACTTAATTTAATTTCTGGCTATGCCACTGTACTCAACTCATTGTTGTTACTATTGTCAAATAATGATTTAATGTCGCTAAAATTAAAATTAAAATTGAAAGGAGCGTAATGTAGTATTATTTTAGTTCAAGGATTTTAGTGTAAAAAATGCAAAAATTCGGGGACTTAAAAGATATATTTTGCCAAAAGAAAAATAACTTCCTCTAATTTTGATTATATTTATTTTCTAATCATATATATATATAAGAAAGAGGCAATTCAGTGGGCATAAAAGCGTTGAAAATTGAAGCATAATCAAAAAAAAAAAAAATGTATTGCATCACATGGCTGGGACAAACAAAGTATTATAATTCTTTATGAGTAATGTTTTGAAATATTACAAGGATGTACAAACAGCAGGGGGGTTGTACCTTATTTAGCGGTAGAAAATGGAAAGCAATAGATAGGATACGAGACGATTACATCACATGCAACCACATGAAATTGGGAATCAAACCCATTACTTCATGTGCATTTTCCTATTTAAATAACCTCAATTCAACCACTTCTTATGTGCTACTCGTAATTATGAAATCAATGTTCCAGCTGCTAATTTCGTCCTTTGGACCAAGACTTTATTTATGCGTGTTAAGAATATTACTTTTTTTGTACTAACATCTGCATTCAATCTCCAAGCAGACTCTGCATGGAGAAAATAAGATCAGAATAGAATATACTTGTGAGGATCCAAAGCTCCCTCATACTTCCACCACATGCAACAAATGCCTCGTGAACCCAGGCCCAGAATAAATGTTTTGAATAAGAGTGCTACCAAAAATGTCAACACTTTCATTTAAAGACTGACAGAATCTACATCCATAAGCATATGTTTATTACACAAAAGGTATTATTACATCAACTTGAGTACAGAAAGGAGATTGTTATGAAATGGATCACATACATGCTCAATCAGATTCTGAACTGGACCTTTACCCGTCAAAGCTGCCTGGGCATAGAACCCTAACCAGGCAACCATTGCTAAGCCTCCATTTTTAATCTCTTTCACCTTCAGCTCCTCAAAAGCTACTGGATCATTTGAGAGGTTTAGGGGGTCAAAAAGTGCCCCTCCTGGATAATTGATATCACCTGGTAGGTAAATTCCCAAAGGCTCCAATGCCTCAATCCCACAATACCTTGCATACTCTGGTCCAACCTGTTTACAAAAGGACAATTTTTGGAGCCGTAACATCCCAGTTGATAAAACTCATGATGTATCCAAGATGCTGCATTTGTATTTCAATATCCAACTTAATGCCTTAACTGATACTAATCGATCCACATATTTACTTAGCATTTCCCATATCACCAGAGACTACATATGCACAAGGTACAGCTCCTAACTTGCTTAAATGAACATCCAGACTCAGCATCTTTTTAATGCGGGCAAGAAAGTTCACATTGTCATGGAATGTGCAGAACGGGAAGTCTAGAGAAAGAGTTGAAAGAATACAACCAGCCAAATTAGCATGGACTAAGCTCAAGTAGGTTCAGATAGCACGCTCCAAATTCACCAGGCTGAAGTTTATTGAAAGGAAAACAATGTTGTCTACAGTGAAGTTTATTGAAAGGAAAACAATGTTGTATATCTATAATTGAAACGCAAGTACTTCTGTGATGTGGAAAGTCAGAAAATACTATATGTAGATGGAGGTCTTACCATGAGAAGGGCTTGGCAAATAGCAATGATAATCACTCCTTGGCTTCCAGCTATGTGGAGTCCAGGGATGCCAAGGTAGTCCAGTGTATCTCCCTAATAATAAAATGAAGAAGAAAGAAGAAAGAGATGAATCAAATGATATATTTTTCCTAAACCAGCAAAAACAAAGATATAGAACTAGGGTGAAAATATTCTCATACTTTCCAGAATACAGTTGAGTAGAAAAAGGATATAGCAAATTAGGAAAACCTATAACTTAAATAGGTTTCAAATTCACTGAAATTAGAAATTAGAGAGACTACCCTTGAGCTTTGAATAGCCAACTCGCCACCAGACAGGTTCAACAAAATGAAAGGCACCGGATAAATCCAGTGTTTCTGGAACCAAAGTTCCAAGGGCAGCCAGCATAGCCCAACAAGCATGAAGTATTTCAAAGCTACAAAAGATAGGAAAAAAATTCAGGACTTGTAACCAATCATAATGATTTAGAATCAAATAGCATGCACTTTTATAAAAGATATGCTCAACTTAGCACTACATTTTACCGAGGCACAAAATGACTTGGAAACACTTTGAAAATATTAAATCCTACTAGGTTTCTGCAACATGATGGCAACCAAAGCCACATCATTAAAAATTCACAGTGCATGAGAATGTTATTTTTACAGTGTCTCAACGGCATGAGCAAAAAAACAAAAAGAACTGCAATATGCAACATACTTGAAGTATCTGTCCAAAGCCACACATTCCTAGCTTAAACCTGCAACATCAAAGCCATAATCTCCAGGTAGTTCTCCAGTGAGATAATGCAGGGTACTCATATGGAATGGGACCAAGCCAACGAGGCCGCGCTTCTCCATACCACGGGCTGCAAATTGCAAGATAATCTTTTGTATCATATACATATCTGAAAAAGTATAAGCAACGCTATATAAGTAGAAATGAACATGAGTCTACCTTCTTGTAAATGTGCTTCGTGTGGTTACCTTACCAAATATGTTACAGAAACTTTATATAAATACTATTTACAGATAAACACAAAGTCAGAAACTAATATAAAAAAAAAATTGTGAGTTCAGACCTTGTAACGCCCCTTTCAGGATTTAAGACACCAGGAGTGCTACTTTACTTATCTCAAGCCAAAATCAAAACTTATACTACCCTTGCTGTATACCCTACCTCAGCACTTAGTATTTATATGTCAGAGCAAGCCTTATACGCACATCCATAACAAAGAACAAAGTCTACTCTTACACACTTGTATGACACTATTAGAACTATTCTTAGTCGGTTCGCACTTGAAATGTCTAATTTCAAGCCACCTATGTATCCTCCAGAACCACATAGTTCCGGAACTTGAATAACAGCAGCCTAAATCATTTACCATATTTCATTAAATTTGAACAATGTTTATAGTCATTTACAATAGAGAGCGAAAATGAAAAACCAACTTTGCAATTCGTAAACCCGTGTGAGAAGAAAAAGAACATGATAATAAATTTAAACAAAAGCAATATCTGCCAGCTTACCTGAAATTACCTCTCTTTACGGGCCTTAGCTGCTAAAGCCTTGAACTTGGAAGATTCCTGGACGGCAACTTTCTTCCTCTCCTCCAATCGCCTTTGGAGCGTCTCGCCCAGAGGGCTATTGGCAATGGCTTTCACCACCGTGAATGGAATCGCTGAGAACACCAGAATTCCAGCAAGCTTCAAACATAAAAAGAAGTTAAAAAAAATAATAATAAAGCTGTAATCTTTAAATAACGATTATAATTTATAGACTATATGATGATGCTTGGCAAAGTACCTCTTGCCATGAAGCTTTGCAGGGTGAAAGAGAGTTGGGGGCATCTCTACTGAGAAGAAATTTTCGAGGCTTAGAGGCCAAGAATTTGAATCATCTAGCAAAGAAAGACGAAGAATTGGATGAAATCGAAGAAAGTGAATCCTGAGGCTGCAGTTGGAGAGCCACCATGGCTGTATGGCTTCACGGGCAACTTAATTAATTATTATGTTAACGAAATAAAATTAAATTAAAAACAAATGGAATAAAAGGAAAGTCCATGGGTTGGCCCAAAGAGGTTGTAATTGTCTTTTTGGGCCACCATAAGATATGGGAATGTGAAAACTCATACGAACCGCCTCGTTTACATGAAACGGTAACGTTTTGATAATTGAGATGCCAATTACCGAAGGGCGGTGACTATTTGTCATTCAATGGTAACGTTTTATGCCGTTTTTCTGAACTTAGGGTTTATGTTGTTTTGCTACTCAGGGATTTTAAGAGCCTTCAATGGCTGGTCTAGGCGGTGGTGCTGAGGCACACGCTCGATTCAAGCAGTATGAATATCGAGCCAACTCTAGTTTGGTCCTGACGACTGATTCTCGCCCACGCGACACCCATGAACCGACTGGTGAGCCTGAGTCACTTTGGGGGAAGATTGATCCTAAAAGCTTTGGCGACCGTGCTTATAGAGGTAGACCGCCTGAACTAGATGAGAAGCTTAAGAAATCTAAGAAGAAGAAGGAGCGAGACCCACTTTCAGAGCCTGTACCCAGTCGTCAAGCTAAGAAGCGCCGCCTGCGAGAAGAGAGTGTCCTAACTTCCACCGAAGAAGGGATTTATCAGCCTAAAACCAAGGAAACTAGAGCTGCTTATGAAGCCATGCTCAGTGTCATTCAACAACAGTTGGGTGGGCAGCCTCTTAATATTGTTAGTGCGGCTGCTGATGAGATTTTGGCTGTCCTCAAGAATGAGGCCGTTAAGACCCCTGACAAGAAGAAGGAGATTGAAAAGTTGTTGAATCCTATTCCCAATCATGTGTTTGATCAGCTTGTTTCCATTGGCAGGCTTATCACTGATTACCAAGATGGGGGCGATGCTGCAGGGCCTGCTGCTGCTAATGGTGATGATGCTCTTGATGATGACGTGGGTGTGGCTGTTGAGTTTGATGAAGATAACGAAGATGAGGAAGATGAGAGTGATCTTGATGCTGTGCCTGAAGACGAGGAGGAGGATGAGGATGTGGCAGAACCAAATGGTTCTGGGGCTATGCAGATGGGTGGTGGAATCGATGACGAAGACATGAGGGAGGCAAATGAAGGCATGAGCCTTAATGTGCAGGACATTGATGCTTATTGGCTTCAGAGAAAGATCTCACAAGCTTATGAGCAACAGATTGATCCACAGCAAAGCCAAACGCTTGCAGAGGAGGTTTTAAAAATTCTTGCTGAGGGAGATGATAGGGAAGTTGAAACTAAGTTGCTGGTTCACCTACAGTTCGAAAAGTTCAGCCTCATTAAGTTTCTTTTGCGTAATAGGTTAAAGATTGTATGGTGTACTCGTTTGGCAAGGGCTAAAGACCAACAAGAGAGGAAACAAATTGAAGAGGAAATGATGAGTTCGGGTCCAGAACTGGTAGCAATTTTAGAGCAGTTGCATGCTACAAGGGCAACTGCAAAAGAGAGGCAAAAGAACTTGGAGAAGAGTATAAGGGAAGAGGCACGCCGGCTCAAGGATGAGAGTGGCGGAGATAATGATAGGGATAGGAGAGGGCTTGTTGATAGAGATACAGACAGTGGTTGGGTGAAAGGCCAGCCCCATTTGCTTGATCTGGAGAGCATTGCTTTTGATCAGGGTGGTCTTTTGATGGCAAATAAGAAGTGTGATCTTCCTGTTGGTTCCTACAGGCATCAAAGCAAAGGTTATGAGGAAGTTCATGTGCCTGCCTTGAAGCCAAAACCAATAGCACCTGATGAGAAGCTTGTGAAGATAGCTGACATGCCAGATTGGGCACAGCCTGCTTTCAAAGGGATGCAGCAGTTGAACAGAGTACAAAGTAGAGTCTATGAGACTGCGCTTTTTAAGGCAGATAATGTCCTTCTGTGTGCCCCTACTGGTGCAGGAAAAACTAATGTAGCAGTTCTCACCATACTTCAGCAAATTGCATTGAACAGGAATCCCGATGGTTCATTCAACCACAGCGGCTATAAGATAGTGTATGTTGCACCTATGAAAGCTCTTGTGGCTGAAGTTGTTGGTAATTTGTCAAACCGCTTGCAAGACTATGGTGTCAAAGTTATGGAACTGAGTGGAGACCAGACATTGACTCGCCAACAAATTGATGAAACCCAAATAATCGTGACTACTCCTGAGAAGTGGGATATCATTACTCGAAAGTCTGGTGATCGTACCTACACTCAACTTGTGAGACTTCTTATCATTGATGAAATTCATTTGCTTCATGATAATAGAGGACCTGTGCTTGAGAGTATTGTAGCTAGAACTGTTAGGCAAATTGAGACAACAAAAGAACATATCCGGCTGGTGGGGTTATCTGCCACTCTCCCTAATTTTGAAGATGTGGCGCTGTTTCTACGGGTTGATGTTGAGAAAGGACTCTTCCATTTTGACAATAGTTACAGACCTGTTCCTCTTTCTCAGCAGTATATTGGAATCACAGTGAAGAAGCCACTGCAGAGGTTTCAGTTGATGAATGATATATGTTATGAGAAGGTAATGACCGTAGCAGGAAAACATCAAGTTCTTATTTTTGTCCACTCAAGAAAGGAAACAGCAAAGACAGCTCGAGCCATACGAGATGCTGCACTTGCTAATGATACTCTTGGTAGATTCTTGAAGGAGGACAGTGCAAGTCGTGAGATTCTCCAAAGTCACACAGATATGGTTAAAAGCAATGACCTGAAAGATCTTCTGCCTTATGGTTTCGCAGTTCATCATGCTGGCATGACAAGGGTTGATCGCCAACTTGTTGAGGATCTGTTTGCAGATGGACATGTACAAGTGTTGGTTTCCACTGCAACTCTTGCTTGGGGCGTTAACTTACCTGCTCATACTGTGATTATCAAGGGGACACAGATTTACAATCCAGAAAAAGGGGCATGGACTGAGTTAAGTCCTTTGGACGTTATGCAGATGTTGGGTCGTGCAGGAAGGCCTCAGTATGATTCGTATGGGGAAGGGATTATCATAACTGGCCATAGTGAACTTCAATACTATTTATCATTAATGAATCAACAGCTTCCTATTGAAAGTCAGTTCGTATCCAAACTGGCTGATCAGTTGAATGCAGAAATTGTTCTTGGAACTGTGCAAAATGCTAGAGAAGCCTGCAATTGGCTTGGCTACACTTACTTGTATGTTCGCATGCTTCGAAATCCTACACTCTATGGCTTAGCACCTGATGTTCTAACCAGAGATATAACCTTGGAGGAGAGGAGGGCTGATTTGGTAAGAAATGATGCTTGAATTGCTTTTAAGGTTTATTGGTCCTTTGATTCTGTTAGCTTTGTATCTCTATTCTCTCCTGATGCATTCTACATTTTGGTTGTGGGATTTCTTTATTTGCCTTTTTATGTGTTAGAAGTGGATTAGGGACAAATGATTTAATTTTATTTATTTCATCCTTCTTAATCTTAACTCTGCCTGCATGAATTAAACTATTTTTCCAAATAAATGTTTGAAGGCACCTGGTTATGTGCTCAGCTTGCTATGAATATGGCCAGATTTTGCATGTCTTTGTTAATTTTATTATATATTTATTTATTTTTTGCCTCAACACACATGATACTTTGTAGCACTTGCTAATTATATATGACATCCATGCTTTTTGTATTCTTGGGAAAAGAAAGAAACAAGATGAACTCTTAATTTTTGCAGCGGTTGTAGGACGGCAGTTCTTGTAGTATGATGTACAATGGGAAAACCATTGTTTGTGTGATCAAGGGAAAAGTACTCGGATGCTATCTTTAAGTTGCTTATTGTAATTAAGTATGTCACAGGTGAGATGCTTAGTTGGTATTGCCAAGTTATTCTTCCACTATCTGGTCTTGCATCAAACAATTGCTGCATTTATTGAGGGTTTAATATTTTGGAAGCATATTGTTGATTGATAAAAGTGGGAATTTTGACTCTTTAACTGCTGCTTTCTCCAAACTTTTTGGTGTCTTATTTCTCTCTTTAAAACTTATGTTTAACTATCAACTTTCTAATCTGATTCCGTTTGTCTTTGTAGATTCATTCTGCTGCAACTATCTTGGACAAAAATAATCTGGTCAAGTATGATAGAAAAAGTGGATATTTCCAGGTCACTGACTTGGGTCGCATTGCAAGTTATTACTATATAACCCATGGAACAATATCCACATATAACGAGCATCTGAAGCCAACAATGGGAGATATAGAGCTGTGCCGTCTGTTCTCACTCAGTGAAGAATTTAAATATGTAACTGTGAGACAAGATGAGAAGATGGAACTTGCAAAGCTTCTGGACCGCATTCCAATTCCAATCAAGGAAAGCCTGGAAGAGCCTAGTGCTAAGATTAATGTTCTATTGCAAGCCTATATTTCACAACTTAAGCTTGAGGGACTCTCTCTCACATCCGATATGGTGTTCATAACTCAGGTTTGTTTCAATTAGTTGTTATTTTCTTTGTTAAGTCAGTTAAATGCTGACTATATCACAGTTTTTCACTTATTTTCTTCAAATTTTCTTCAGAGTGCAGGCCGTCTTATGCGAGCTCTCTTTGAGATTGTCTTGAAAAGGGGGTGGGCACAGTTAACTGAGAAGGCTCTGAACCTGTGTAAAATGGTCAGCAAGAGGATGTGGAGTGTCCAGACCCCTCTGCGCCAATTTCACGGGATCCCAAATGAAATCTTGATGAAGTTGGAGAAGAAAGATTTGGCCTGGGAAAGGTATTATGACCTTTCATCACAGGAGATTGGTGAACTGATTCGTTTTCCAAAGATGGGCAGAATGCTAAACAAGTTCATCCACCAATTCCCAAAGCTAAACCTGGCTGCACATGTTCAGCCAATCACTCGTACGGTGTTGAGGGTTGAACTTACCATAACACCAGACTTTCAATGGGAGGACAAGGTTCATGGATATGTGGAGCCATTTTGGGTCATCGTGGAGGACAATGATGGTGAATATATTCTTCATCATGAGTACTTTATGCTGAAGAAGCAGTACATTGATGAGGACCACACATTGAACTTCACTGTACCGATATATGAACCCTTGCCACCTCAGTATTTTATCCGCGTTGTCTCAGATAAATGGCTTGGGTCACAAACTGTTTTGCCCGTCTCTTTTAGGCACCTTATCTTACCAGAAAAGTACCCCCCTCCAACTGAGTTGTTGGATTTGCAACCTCTGCCAGTGACTGCACTGAGGAATCCATCATATGAAGCTTTGTATCAAGATTTTAAACATTTTAATCCTGTCCAGACTCAAGTTTTTACTGTTCTGTATAACACAGATGACAATGTGTTGGTTGCTGCACCAACCGGGAGTGGTAAAACCATTTGTGCTGAGTTTGCTATTCTAAGGAATCATCAGAAGGGACCTGATAGTATCATGCGTGCTGTATACATTGCACCTCTGGAAGCAATTGCTAAGGAACGCTTTCGTGATTGGGAAAGAAAATTTGGTCGTGGTCTTGGGATGCGAGTTGTTGAATTAACTGGGGAAACAGCAACAGATTTAAAACTCCTGGAGAAGGGTCAGATAATTATCAGCACTCCAGAAAAATGGGATGCTTTGTCTCGTCGGTGGAAACAAAGGAAGTATGTGCAGCTGGTTAGTCTATTTATTATTGATGAACTCCACTTGATTGGGGGTCAAGGTGGTCCTGTATTAGAAGTGATCGTCTCTCGGATGAGGTACATTGGTAGTCAGATAGAGAACAAGATTCGAATTGTTGCTCTGTCTTCTTCCCTTGCTAATGCCAAAGACCTGGGAGAGTGGATTGGCGCCACGTCGCACGGCCTTTTTAATTTCCCTCCTGGTGTCCGTCCTGTCCCCTTGGAGATACACATTCAGGGAGTGGATATTGCCAATTTTGAAGCAAGAATGCAGGCCATGACCAAACCAACATACACTGCAATAGTCCAACATGCCAAAAATGGAAAGCCAGCTATTGTGTTTGTGCCTACAAGAAAGCATGTGCGACTCACTGCAGTGGATTTGATGACATACTCAAGTGTGGACAGTGGAGACAAGCCTGCTTTTCTATTGCGGTCATCAGAAGAACTGGAGCCTTATGTTGGCAAGATTCAGGATGAAATGTTGAGAGCTACTTTACTTCATGGGGTTGGCTACTTGCATGAGGGTTTAAGTAGTTTGGATCAAGAAGTTGTATCGCAGCTTTTTGAAGCTGGATGGATTCAGGTTTGTGTTATGAGCAGTTCAGTGTGTTGGGGAGTACCGTTGTCAGCACATTTGGTGGTTGTGATGGGAACTCAATATTACGATGGGCGTGAAAATGCTCACACAGACTATCCTGTGACAGATCTCCTGCAGATGATGGGCCATGCTAGTCGACCTCTACTAGATACCTCTGGCAAGTGCGTCATCCTCTGTCATGCACCTCGCAAAGAATATTACAAGAAATTCTTATATGAAGCATTTCCTGTTGAAAGTCATTTGCACTACTTCCTGCATGATAATTTTAATGCAGAAATTGTTGCTGGTGTAATTGAAAACAAGCAGGATGCAGTAGATTATCTGACGTGGACTTTCATGTATAGGCGGCTTACTCAAAACCCAAACTACTACAATCTCCAGGGAGTTAGTCATAGACATCTCTCAGATCACCTTTCGGAGCTTGTGGAGAACACATTGAGTGACCTGGAGGCAAGTAAATGTTTAGCTATCGAGGATGACATGGATCTATCTCCTTTGAATCTTGGCATGATTGCATCTTACTATTACATCAGTTACACTACAATTGAGCGTTTTAGTAGTTCTTTGAGTCCTAAAACAAAGATGAAGGGGCTTCTGGAAATCTTGGCTTCAGCTTCAGAGTATGCACAACTTCCAATACGACCTGGGGAGGAAGAGGTGCTCCGGCGACTAATCCATCATCAAAGATTTTCGTTTGAAAATCCTAGATACACTGATCCACACGTGAAGGCAAATGCATTGCTACAAGCTCATTTCTCAAGGCAATCCGTGGGTGGAAACCTAGCATTGGACCAGCGAGAGGTTCTCCTTTCTGCTGGTAGATTGCTTCAGGCAATGGTTGATGTTATTTCAAGCAATGGTTGGTTGAGCCTTGCTCTTCTTGCAATGGAAGTTAGCCAAATGGTGACACAGGAGATGTGGGAGCGTGATTCCATACTGCTGCAGCTTCCACACTTAACAAAGGAATTAGCCAAGAGATGCCAGGAGAATCCGGGTAAGGGTATAGAGACGGTTTTTGATTTGGTGGAGATGGAAGATGATGAGAGGCGTGAGCTTCTGCAGATGTCAGACTCACAGTTGCTAGATATTGTGAGATTCTGCAATCGCTTCCCTAACATTGATATGTCGTATGAGGTGATGGATGAGGAGCATGTGAGGGTGGGAGAAGATGTAACGTTGCAAGTCACTCTGGAAAGGGATCTAGAGGGGAGGACGGAGGTGGGACCAGTTGATGCTCCCAGGTATCCTAAAGCCAAAGAAGAAGGGTGGTGGCTTGTTGTTGGTGATACGAAGAGCAACCAGCTGCTTGCCATCAAGAGAGTCTCTCTGCAGAGAAAGTCGAAGGTGAAGCTCGAGTTTGCCGCCCCCTCGGAAGCTGGAAGGAAGTCATATACTTTATATTTCATGTGTGATTCTTATTTGGGCTGTGACCAGGAATATAGCTTCACTGTTGATGTCAAAGAAGCAGGTGATCCAGATGAGGACAGTGGAAGAGAGTGAACTTATATTTTTGGGATTTTTGTGCCCAACTTTTTTTTAGTGTTATTTCGATTGCTGTATTCTCATTTACTCTGATACCTCGTGATGTTAAAATTTAATTTCTTTTGAGAATGTATTGTTAATTATGCAGATGATGCGATATGCTAGATGGTGATACCTTCGGCATGTTCGGAAATAATAGTTTTAGCAAAATTTGTTATGTTACAGTAGGGAGACTGAAAGCAGGCTAAGAGATGTGAGCTCTCTCATAGTTTACTGTTACTTTAATGTTTGATCAACGCTCAATCTTTTAAAAGGAGAGTTACGCTATGAGTCATGGTGAGGTATTTTAGTCTGTTCCTTTAATTCCCATTCTACTAATAGCAACAGAAGAGAAATCTTTCGAGGAAATGTCATGCCATTATAATCTTGGTAATATTAAAATCTTACATTACATGCCACGAGCAATGCATTCAAATTTACAAACGCGACCAAAGTCCAAAAGGCTGAATTATTTAATAATAAGTAATCAATCTTCGTAGACGCGGCACTCGTCAGTCTCGGGATTGTCTTGGCAGTAATCCTCGAGAGGATCCTTTTTCTCCAACTTGAGCCTAAAATCCGCCTTTGCCTGGCTCACCTCCTCCACTTCATCCCAAGCTACTTTGCACTCGTCGGAGCTCTGATCTCCTTCGCACACCTCTTTCGCTTCTATTATCTTTTTCTCTATCATCTCCGTCAGTTGCTTCTCCCTCATCTGCGTCCCCTTGAACTTTGGTACTCCTCCCATGGCTTCCACCCTCAGCTTCAGTTTCAGACCTCCCTTCTCGCTTTCACTTCGGGGTGAGTTCGGGAAAATACAGCACAAAGTGTTGGATCGCAGCAAGAAAGATGAAGAAACGATCGACGTCTTTCGTGTTGGAGCGCTTACAGATGTCGTTAAAGGATGCGATGCCATCGATCAACAATCTCTTTAAACTGATACGAAGGTATTTTCGCAGGTTTTGGTAGATTGATTTTGGTTGTTTCCGGCCAATCCATCACTATCTAATCTATCTGCTAATAATGCCCATGGATTATCCACGGAATTACGTAAACATCCCTGCAATCTCAAACTGGGACTGTCTATTTCTTCTTGTTACAGTGATCTCGCTGTTTGGATCAACGGTCCCGATTTGTTTAGAGCTTTTGTTTTTTTTTTTGTGCCTGATAAACATTATCCACACCAACAACCAGATAAGTTCGAAACAAATGTACCGATCGGAATACTTCATTTTGTCATTTTCAATTGTTGTTATCACTCTGTCTTAATTCCATAATGAGGCTGCTCCTTTGTGAGCCAAGCCCAAGCCAAGCCCAAGCCCATTTCTTTAACATAAAAGCCCAACCTTTTTACCATAAAAATTCAAACGCTGGTATGGTAGGGCCACCGCATAAACTTCCACGCTCCTTTGTCCATAAAAATTAGCCATCCTCTCACCAACGGCTACTTCTTGATTTTAAACTCCCCTTGTTGGAAGAAAAAAAAAAAAAATTTGTCTGGCTTTCTTTGCGAGTGAAGAAGAAGAGCAGCGTAAATGACAGATATTCAGATTGAGGGATTGGATCCGGAGACTCAATTTCTTGCTTCGAAAGAGGAGACGGGTTATGAATGGGAACTTTTCAAGGAAAATGTCAGGCCATTGAAGAGAGGCCGTAACGTTCGCCTCTTGAACGATGCCCTCAAATCTCACACCCAAAATCAACTCAAGAAGTCTCTCCTTGAGACTCGAAGGTCCTTTTTTCTTTCTGTTTATTTGCAGCATTATTTACTTTATCTCTGTCGGTTTTGGTTTTATCTTTGATTCAATTTTCACTATGGGTTTAGGAAGTTGATTGAGGCAATTGATGACTATGAAGGGGATGATCCTCTCCTGCCATGGCTCGAGTGAGTATTCTGTCCTATATCAATGTTTCATTTTCACTTCAGTTTACCAGACCGCTGGAATCTTTGTGGGAAAATTTAACGATACTGACAAAACTAATTTCACAGACCACAGACTTGACGTAATTTTCTTCTTTTATCAACAAGCAACATTTTTACCTTTCATCAATCCAGCTATTTTTATTTCCGTTTCTGTCCTAGGATTCAAAGATCTCGCTTTGAATGAAGTGGCCTGTGCATTTGAATCAGCTTCTGTATCAGTTATCTTGCTTCTAACAGTTCGACTATAACATCTTTCTCAATTCCGAATTTAAATTGATGTTAAATTGCTATCTGCATAAACATATTTGTTGGTTTTATTATTTCATTAAGCAACCTTTCCCCAAATCTTATCCAGGATTGTATAACTCAGTACTGCTGTTTTTCTTTTCTTCTTATATTTTTGAAGGTGTATTAAGTGGGTTCAGGAGTCATTTCCACCTGGTGGAGATTGCTCAGGTCTTCTAGTTATATATGAACAGTGTGTGCGTAACTTTTGGCACTTGGACAGCTACAAGGATGATCTTCGTTACCTCAAAGTGTGGCTTGAATATGTGGGTTATATTTTCCCGATGCTTCATTCTGCTCCATGTTAAGTCTGTGTTCTTTATTTTCTGGTGCTTATTTATCGAACAGTTTTCTAAATCAGTGTTATAATAAAATGGTTCAGGCTGAAAATTGCGCTGATGCAGAAGTCATCTACAAGTTTCTGGATGCAAACGAAATTGGAAAGTCACAGTGTGCATATTACCAAGCATATGGTTTACATATGGAGTCCAAGTCAAAGATGAAGGCTGCAAATGGCATATTCAATCTTGGGATATCTAGGTAAGTTTATCCAATCCGTTATTGTTTGGGAATGGTGGCTTACTGTTATTTTAATCTAGCAAAACTCTATTGATATACATTGACGTAATCCTTTCTATTGTATTGATGTGAACTTCTGACAAGGGTTTGGTTACCCTAGCACAACTTGATTCACATATCAAGTTATTGAATTTTGGCCTATAGTTTATCAGCTTGTCATTAATTTAAGTAGCCATTCTGATTGTAAATTGAGAATGCACATCTTTGACTTTATCGAGTTGGAGGTACTCGATAAGCACTAAGGATCAGTCAGTTGTTTGGATATTTTTATCATGATTTTTTTTTCTTTAATGCAAAAATCATTTTCAATTTATCTCTCATTGGATTCATTATGCATTTCCAACGAAAGCAGCCATAGAATATTTACTCATCTTAAATAAGTTAGATACATTATTTTTTGGCTTTCGCCGGTGATTTTGCTTGTTTGATTGATGTTTCTACCTTGCAGGGATGCTCAACCAATAGAAAAATTGAAGGATGCCTACATGAAATTTCTGCTCAGATCGATGAGAAGACAGAAAGCTGTGGAGGTATGGATCCAAATTATGTGAATTAAATTTATTGATTTTATGTGAATGATGCATTGATCTGGCTTGCTTTAATAGGTCGCTGGAGAAAATGACTTGCCAGTTCGAAGCTTTGGAACTCTTTTGACCAGTGAAGGAAATAGTAAGTTTTAATTCTTGTGTACTTAGCTCAAGATTTTGAAGGCCAAAAAATGACCCTTTCTTCTCTAATAGGAAGACGAGATATAAGGACTTCTGATATTTCCAGGAACAAATTGAAGCCAGACAGGTAAGCATAGTCAGATTTTAATGTAGTCATCATGGACTGTTTGAATCTTTTCTTTTGTGATTCCTGTTTTCTTTTTTTTTTTTCATATTTTTCTTTTCAAGGAGGCAAAAAATCACCTAAACTAATATTATAGGAGTGCTAAAAACAATTTTTTTAACCAATGATAAAATCAATCGTGAGTATTTTCATCGTTCTTCCTTCAAGAGTGCATGAAGTCGCATATCGCATCCTCATGGAATAAATTGACTGCTGCCTTCTGATTTTACTTGGATGAGAATGCCAAAAAAGTCTGAAATTTTCATTAACTTTAATTCAAAATTTCAATGATGGTTCTAATGATCCATTTTTACAAACTTTTAGTTGTTTTGAGGCATGAGTATTTACATGAATATTTGTATTCTTCCTTTTTTCTCAATGTCTGTTTGTATAATGAAGGAAAATATGCTGACATGTATGTTCAGCAACGAACAGTCAGTTGTTTACTGGCTCAGAAATACACATTGAGTTTCAAAGTGGTTGTGAATCCATCAATGCTCTATAGATCTTGTTGCATGCTTATACTTGGTTTAGTCGGTTCAAGGATTTATCACCTGATTGTTCTTCCTATTATCATACTTGGTTTAATCAGTTTAAGGACTTATCACCTGATTGTTCTCCTATTCTTCCTATTTATTTATGTCTGTTTACATTGAAATATCTGATTGTTATTGATGAGTTATTACTGGCAAGCTACTGAGTTTAATATTGGCTTGGTTTCATTTTACAGGACGCAAAAGGCTCCCCTTTCCATTTATAAAGATTCAAATACCGATTTCATGCTAGGGCATCAACCTGGCAAGTCAAAAACAGATATGAATCCTTGGAACAATCTAGGAGCTCGAGCTGAGAGAAATAAAGAAAACAATCCAGTACCTACCAAGTGGACAACTTTCAAGGTGTATTTTTTTATAATACATACTACCTCGTTTCAGTTACTAGAAGACAGTTTCCACATCTTTACATGAGCATTTAACATAACATATCGTTACTTATTTCAGATTCCACAAAGAGCGGGACCTAGAGCTGGAGGATCATCTATAGCAAGTGCCTGCATTGAAGTATTTGTTGACGATGAGTATGCAGAGTGAGTAATCCTATGTTTTCTGTTCTGTCCTAATCAACTGATGACTCTGCTCTTCAATATGTATAAGCTGCCTGTTGATATCCTATGAACACCAGTCTGTTTCTTATGTGTTATCAAAATTTGATGTCAGATCTGACAGGTCACATGGTGAAGGTGGCAAGTCTTCAACTTTGCAGCTCAGGCAGGGTGATGGAATGGACATCAAAAAGTAAGATTTGCTGCAACTTGAATGGTATTTGTAGAGTCGCTAATGGCACTGGTAACTTAAAAATTCTTATGTTTGACTATGTGCAGAGAAACGGAGTTATTGAGGGAGAACCCATTACGAAATTTTCCTTTGAACAGCCTTCCAAGATGATCAATGAGTTCCCAAGTTGCTTTTTCTTAAAGTGTTGTCATCTCTCTGCCAGTTTTAAGGCTTGTCTCTCTGGAGCCCGATCCGAGTCAAAAATAAAAATACTTCATGCAGTGTATAAAACATTACGTACTTGTTTTCTTTCGTTGAACTTATTATAGGCATGCTTGGTTTTGTTCATGGTGTAATGCCAAAATGTTTTATCTCTTGAGATATATTTTTTTAATTCTTTATACTTTTTTATACTGAATAAAATTAAAAAATGAAAGATTGAATTGAAGGAAAATCATAATCAATTAACATACCCATTTTTCAATAATCAAGAGCCAGGTAAAAATTTAATTCAATTTTGTTAAACCCGCTAGAGTTTGGCACAAAAACAAAGAGGCTAGAGAGAAAAAGATCAGCTTCTAAAACTAAGCAAAGCACAATGGCTATGCTTTGTCTTGCAATGATTCGCCTTCCTTGCTTACTGTTCTATCTAAACTCATTGGTAGAAGACAAAAGAAGCGTAAATCATGTGATATTGAAAGACTATGTTTTAACACGTCTTTTGAAAGAGAAGAAGAATCAGTTGTAGGCTAGATTAACAAGGCGGTCAAGTTTATGATGGGTAGGCCTTTGCTAGAACGAGGAGTGGGGGATTGGCCTTTTATTGTTTGGGCCTTAGTGGGCTTGGTTTGGTGCAATTTTTTTTTTTTAAAAAAAAGGAAGTCAATTGAATCAACGGCTGTAATGGCACAGCACGCACACTAATCAAAACCAGCAGGAGGGGGTAAGTGATCTTTCTCCAGGCTTGAGAGACTAGAAGTTTCCACAGTCCCCCCTTTTCCCCCATTCGGGTCTCCTCTTCCCAAATTAGGGTTTTTCATATTCGTGAATTCTTGATGGTTTTCTGTTAGAATACAAGGACAAACTCCTCTTCCTGTTTTGAAAAGGCCGACCTAATCCGGAGCCAGTAAAGCTTCGAATTCCGCAAACCATGGCGGAGCACTTGGCTTCAATTTTCGGCACGGAGAAGGACCGCGTTAACTGCCCATTCTACTTCAAGATTGGCGCGTGCCGTCACGGAGATCGCTGCTCTCGCCTCCACAATCGCCCTACAATCTCTCCTACTCTCTTATTGTCCAACATGTATCAACGTCCCGATATGATCACCCCCGGCGTTGACGCCCAGGGTCACCCCATCGAACCCCGAAAGATCCAAGAGCACTTCGAGGACTTCTACGAAGATATATTTGAAGAGCTCAGCAAGTTTGGTGAGATCGAGAGCCTCAACGTCTGCGATAATCTAGCCGACCACATGATCGGCAACGTCTATGTTCAGTTCAGGGAGGAGGATCAAGCTGCCGCTGCTTTGCAAGCTCTTCAGGGACGATTCTACTCTGGTCGCCCTATTATTGCCGATTTTTCGCCTGTCACCGATTTCCGTGAAGCTACTTGCAGGCAGTTTGAGGAGAATAATTGTAACCGGGGGGGTTACTGCAACTTCATGCATGTGAAGCTGATTGGTAGAGATTTGAGGAGGAAGCTTTTTGGAAGGTACCGCGGATATAGAGGGAGTAGGAGCCGGAGCAGGAGTGTTAGTCCAAGGTCCAGGAGGGATAGGGATTACAAGGATAGAGACCGCGATTACCGTAGCAATGGGCAGAGGAGCCACGATAGGTATGACAGAGATGGTGGCAGGAGAAGACACAGTACTCCAAGGCGGAGTAGGAGCCCCGTCAGGGAAGGAAGTGAAGAACGCAGGGCCAGGATTGAACAGTGGAACAGAGAGAGGGAGGAGAAGCAGTGAAATGAATAACTGATTTCATCTTGGTCCCACTTGGATTGGAAGTCGACATGTCTTTTGGCATTGTTCTCTTATTGGTAATATTTCTAGGCTCAGATGTTTCGTTTACACTCCTTGAAACTTTTGATATTTGTTACTTGTTGTTCGCTTTAAAAACTTGAACTATTTTTGCTGGTAGGATGGTGGTGTTGGTAATCATGTCATTTGAAGTAATAGTTTAGCACTGATGGGTAATATTTTTTTAATCCCCTGTTATTGATCCTTTTTCTCCCTCTGTTTGTGTTTTCTGTAAGATGTTCAATTGTGCTTATTTAATGCTGAAGCTCTGCTCTAAATATTTGTTCAACTGGTCATGCACATCTCTTGTTTAATTCCCTGATAACGGTTTTTTCCCCTTTCTTTTTTCTTTTTCCTTATGAGAGCAGATAGAGCCGTGTATATCTTGCAAGTCAACTTTACCTTTTATAATGAAATTCTAGACTTAGGTATATACATCATCGGTTGTTTGGTTGGTCTTCTGTGTTGTAGTTTATGAGAGTGGGGTAATGGTTCCATCTTGGTCATGCTAGCATTATTGAATTTTGATAGTCCTTTTTATGTGCATTCTATTCTTCCACTGGCCAAGAAACACTTGGGCTAGGATGGATCCTCTTTTCTTTCTCTTTGAATTTTGTTTGCTTATGGGGGAGTAAGAGAATATATTTAAAATGAGAATGATTTGGTGTTGCCATATCTAAGGTTCACTATTTACTTCATGATATGATCATATACGAGAATTATGCATTGGTGTTTAGAGTTTGTTTGGTACTTTATTACTTAAGTGCCCGAGACAGCTTGAGTGATTCCTGTTATTTTGTTTTTTTGGATGTGGAATAATTTTTAATTTCCATGTAACAAAGCATGGGTTAAGAGTAAGATGACTTATCTTATGGATTTTGAAGATCCATAAAACTTTTGTTAGTTAGAAGATATTGCAGTTATTTTTGGCTTTAGATTCAGAGGGCAGAAGCCAATATTTTTATTTGGTTGGTGTCACATTGCTCTGAATGAAAGCTTGTCTGAGACCATTATCTGCTAGTGTTTATCGATGATGTTGATGTGAACAATCCAGCCTCTGTTGAGGTGAAGACGTAGCCAAGCCAAGCAACTTGGGGCTTTGCATTGCTTTCTAGTGGCTCTTGAAGTGTTAGCTGTTGCGTGGAAAGCAATGCGGATACTATTAAGAACATTAAATATGTAGAGAAATGGTGGTAGTAAAAAATAATGATCTGTATGTGATGGACATCTAGGGGTTGATTTGCAATAGGATGGTATATATGCTTTACTGAGGCATTCTTTGCCCTTTGAGAGTCGCATTTCCATCTGTCATCTGGTGTTAAGGTACTCCCTAAATATCAACATTTGAGGCATGCCAACTCTTTTTTAAAAATATTGTTGTTCTGCTTAATCTTTGATGCATTTGATCAGTAAGATGCCATTGAATTGAGGTGCTAGATTCTTTATTAGCTGAGGTTTTAGTTGCCTCATTAAGTTCATACTTTCCATCTGTTTCAATGCTCCTTGCTTTGAGGTTTGTAATGACTTCAAGGACAATGTCTTGGAGAAGTTGGTCAAATATTTCTGCATTTCTCATTTAAAGTTCTCTTGTTGTTTTTGTAGCTAGGGAAATGTTAGTGTGTGGCTTGAAGAAGTTAGCCAACCTGATTTTTCTGCCAGTGCGGGATGAATGTTACTTGATGATTGGATTCTGTGTTAGTGTCCACTTCTTTGTCTGGGTTATTTCCTTTTGGTTTATGGTAAGGTTTTGTTGGTCAGTGGGTTTTAGGTAAGCAAACTGTAAATATCAACGTCAGCAAATGCTTCAACAGAACAACAAGTTTGCATTTGAACATTTCACTGATGCTTGTAAAGTTCTTGTTCATTGATAACTAGTTATGTTTGCTCCTCAGCACGTTTTGACTGGATCTGCAAGCACCTTAGGAGTTTGTAGGAAAGTTGTGAGGATTTACTTCGCCACCATGTAAAAGACTAAAAGTAACATCAATAGAGCAATAATGTAACCTGGGAAAAGTTCTTTGCTCAATTGTGGGGAGTATGATTTTGCTTTATTACTTTGCATTTTCGTTTTAACAAGACATAGTAACACCTTTGCTCTTTTTGCTAATGATTTATCCAACTATGCTTCTAGGGGCAGTTTTGGATCTCTGAATTGGGCTAGCTGAACACAAGGGGTGATTTATCTTTATTACTTTGCGTTCTCATTTTCCACAAGACATAGTAAACCCCATTGCTCATTTTGCTAATGATTTATCAGACTATGCTAGGGGCAGTTTTGGATCACTGAATTGGGCTAGCTGAACCAAAGGGGTGGTCGGATAAGGCCACATTGCCCTGTTAGTATATCAAATTTTACTATTCTACTATTCTTCTCCCTGGGGTTATTGTGTTTTCCAGCTTTTGATTTGATGCTATAGAACGTTGCTATTATCTTCTATTTTAGCCCTATAAAGCAGTCTTTTCACAAGAGTGCCGGTGGAGATAGAGATGGAGAACTGCATGTGGCACTTTGTTAGTTACTAGGATGGCTCAAATTCAACGAAATTGACTGCTTTTGTAGCGATACAGTTTTGGTTAGATGAGAGAACTGATTGAAGAAGAAATGCACCAAATTTTGCCCAAACTTGAGAGGAGGCTAGCAGATGTCAATGCTGCTGCCTTCAACTAATTTTGACTTAGTAACGCGTTGTTTGAGATTCTTTCTAGCGAGGCAGATCTCAACTATTTTAATTGAATTACGAATGCCAAAGCTCAACTATGTAAATTGAGTTATAACCCGTGGGCATCCAATTCTCGACTTATAATCTCACCCTTCGAAATTTACTTGTGTTTAATTTGAGCCAGGTGATTTTTTATCTCTGCCCTTTTTTCATCTTGCGCGTGTAAGTTAACATGGCATATAACGTACGTTGCCTGTGGGGTATAATTGTTTGGTTTCAAATCATTACAGACTATCTATTTTAAAACCATTTTGGTTTTCAAGTGGGTGTGTGTGATTCATCCATCAGGATTGTTTTCTTGTTCGAGCGTAGGTTATGGAGTTAGGTCACATTCAGGTTCCAATTTGCAAATTAGGTTATTTTACGTTTGGATTTAAATTTCTAGTTGTGAAGGATCAATATAATGTTGAACGTTGTAAATAGATGAAATTTCTACCTTTCTCTTTTGCCATTTTCAATGTTGAAATCTAAAAGTTTCAAACTTTCCTTGAAAGTGAAATATAATATTTCTGTTCGCACTGAATTAAATAATGTATGCTAATTTTCCGACATTTGCTGGTCCACTATGCCAGCCAATACGTATAGTAGCATAGTTAATATTTATAACTATAGGATTTTAATTTCTTATTTCTTATACATCTATAGATATTTTTCTTTGGAAAAAAAGTATTAAAATACCTTTTATGTTGTTTTAAACGGATTAAAATGTTTCTGTATTTTTTTTAATACAAATATTCCTGATAGTTTAAAATTGGTATTAAAATACTTCTCTATCAAATAACCATCAACTTCGAGTTAACAATATTGATATGGCAAAATATGTAACGTTAATTTTATGTTTATTTTTAATTTAAATATAAATAGGGGTATTTTATCACTGTGAAAAAAATTTTAGGGGGTTTTTAGTACTCTAAAAAATTTTAGGAGCATTTTAGTAATTTGACAAAGACATTAAGGATATTATAGTATCTTAATAAAAATATTAATGGCTTTTTTGTATTGTAAATAAAATATTAAAAATTAATATTTATTATATTAATTAATAAATATTTTTTACATAAATGTACGAATAAAAAAATTATATAACTCAAAAATATTTATTAATTAATTTTTTAATTAATATAATATTGAAATTTGACTACAAAAATATCCTTAATATTGATGTGTGCATTATAGTACCCTAATAAAAATATTAAGAGCATTTTTGTAGTTTAAAAAAATATTAAGAACATTTTTTTCTAAAATATTAACATTAGAGGCATTTTTGTAGTTAAATTTTAATATTATATTTATTAAATTAATTAATTAATAAATATTCTTGAGATATATAATGTATTTATAATATTTTTTTATTCGTACATTTATGTAAAGAGTATTTATTAATTAATATAACAAATATTGATTAATATCTAATATAATAAGTATTGATTTTTAATGTTTTCTTTAGAGTATAAAAACGAATTTAATGTTTTTTTATTAGGGTATTATAATGCCCTTAATGTCTTCCTTAAAATACTATAATATCCTCTAAAGTTTTTTAAACATCGCTAAAATGCCTATGATTACATTTGGATTAAAAATACATATGGCACTTACGTGGCAAATTTTATCATGTATCAATGCCATGTCAGTGCCGTTAACTCAGAGTTGATGGTAACTTGATGGATGGGTATTTTAGTACCGATTTAGAATATTAAGGGCATTTTTGTTCTAAAAAAAACTTTAAGGGTATTTTAGTTCATTTGGGACAATATGGAGGATATTTTAGTACTTTTTTTCTTTTTTTATATACTTTTGTTTTTATAGTAACTAGATCAAATCAAATTGTTACAATTTTGATAAATAATTTTATGTATTTAAAGTAATTTACCATATGAATATATAATCACATCTAATATAATATTACATTTTGCTTGTTTTATATTTAAAATAAAAGTTCAAAATTTCACTTTAGATTTATTTATTTATTTTTTAAAACTATATATGTAACACCCCAAGAATTTCCGATCACGTGAATAGTACTTCCCGAGGTGAATAGTGTCGCCCGGGGCCACCGAGCCCATAAAATTTTTTCTTCACCATTGGAAAGTATTATTCATAACGAATCTGGTGTTATAATTTGGGCTAAAATTGAGGTCAAATAGGTCTCCAAAAAGGAAAAACTAAAATAATTAACTGGATCGATATAGTTGACTGAGAACTTTGACTGGCTTAAAAATATTCTCTGAACTTCATAAAATTATTCCGATTGCACCAATTGACTAGAAATTATGTATATGAATTTTTGGAATAATAAAATGAATTTTTTGAAGACTTTGAAAATTCAGCTTTCGGACTGATTAAAATTTACATTCGGGGCTAGTTTGATATCGAAACGACCTCGGATTGACCCGAAATTTTAAGCATGGCCTAATTAATATTTTTAGAAATTTTTGGTATAATTTTTATCAAAAATTGATAACTAAAAGTGTATTGACCAATTAAATGGTGACATGTGTCATTGGATCCACTTAGGACTTTATTATTTTTGTCCTAAAGTAGGTAATTAATTAATTGGAATTAAGAGATTTTTATCTCTTGTGTTGGACGACCAAAAGGCCATTCCTTTTCCCCTTTTGCCGTGGTTCTTCTTCTTCTTCTCCTTCTTCATTTTGTTCTTTGTTTTCTAAGCCAAATTCACAAATTTCTCAACCTTCATCTAAAATTTAATTTATCTAATCTTGCTTCTCTTCACCTTTGGTTGCTTTGGGCTGTAAAAGAAGGTGAATAAAGTCTAATTTTTCAAGTGATTAAATTGGTGAGTTGGGAAAAATTTAGTTTTATTTGATAATTAGAGTAATTAAGTGTTAATTATAGTATTGTGAGTATTATTTGAGCAAAAATTTGACTTAATCTATGGTGATTTTGGCCATGGAATTGCTGCCAATTGAAGAGCAAGGAGAGGGAAGTAAACCAACCAAAAATAAGGGGAAAGACAAGGTTCTTGAGTGATTTTGTAAGTGAATAATTTTAAACCCTTTAATTTCACAATATATATGTTGTATATATAATTAGAGCAAATTTAGGTTAATTATTAATTACGAATTAATTATGAAATTGGACTTAGAATTGTGCAATTAGAAGATTTATTAGTTAAATTATGGTATTTAATTAAAATTTAGATAAGTTAAATTTTTAGGGAAAATTTCGGTTACAAAAAAAAATTTAGGGACTAAAATGAAATTTTTCGAATTAAATTGAAATAAATGAAAAATAGATGATTTTATGTTTAGTGTGATTAATTTGAGTAGAAAATATAATTTATAAGGAAATTGGAATAAGGTAACCGAATAGGGACCTTAAGAAAAATTGTGAAATTTTGAGATATAAATTGGAATAAATACAAAATAGAATATAATTAATTTATATGACATGTAAGGAGCATGTATTGAAAAAGAAAGTAATAAATAAAATAAATAAATAAAATAATGGTAATTGAATTGTATTATTTTAATTGAAAAACTGGTATAATTGAAATATTGAGACTGTTTTGATAATGAAAATTAATTATTACCATGAATCGGTAATGATGCATTATTGTAAATTGTGTTATATTGTAATTGTATTTTGCCCTTAGTATTATGTATGAAATCAGAAATTAGGATGTACATGGCTAGCCATAGGGACATTTCTGTAACCGCGGTAGCAAGTCATGGCGACTTGCATAGTGGTAACCTTGATATGGTTCCACGTCTGTATTGGAGTGTTTGGGGAAAATGAAAAAGAAAGAAAAGAAAAAAAATATATAATATGTGTGTAATTGATACTACCGGAGTATTGGGACCTATAGGGTCCGTAGTTCCGCTCATCCTAATTAGTGATATATTTTCATGCTATACTAGGGGCAAGATAATTAAAATACTATATTGACTAAAGCATAAAAAGATATTGTACGGGCAAGACAATTAAAATACTGAATTGACTAAAGTATAAAAAGATACTGTATGAGCAATAGTATTAAAATATTATATTGACTAAAGATACTGTATGGGTAAAAATATGAAACTTGAAAAGTGAGAATAAACTACTGTTGGGACAAAAGCATATTGAAAAATAAGAGTAAAAGTCTAAAAGAACTGATAAACAAAGAAAGTAGGACAAAAGTGCATATTTAAAACTTTAGGGACTAAAGTGAAAATTTATCTCTATAGTGAAAAATTCAAGTTAAAGTGATAGAATTTGAGAATGAAACTTGAAAAGCTATAATTGAGAACGAATTTCTCAAGCAAGGGTAATAATGAATTTAACTGATGAAAAAGAGACAATGAAGTATAATTCTGAATAATATGTGAATGAACTGTAGTGAAATTCTGGGGTTTCAAGTTTATGTTCACCACTAAGTACTTTTGTACTTAGCGTGTGGTTTTGTACTGCACGCAGGAGACAGAGACTAAGTTCATGCTGGAAGGAATCAGTGTTAGAAGGATCCAGCATTTTTGGTGGTTTTGTGAAGACTGTACATATAAATGTTGCCATGTAGGACAACATGGCTAGTTTTTGGACTGTATATAGTTTTGGACTTATACATATGTTATGTACTGTATGTATGTATGGTTATATGTAAAATTATTGGAAATGACTGTTGTTCTATACTTGGCTGATCTTGTGGAGTATATATTTAGATTGTGGAGGTTGGGTTGGATATTGTGAACCTTTTGGGAGTGTTTTGTGACTATTGCAGGAAGGCAGAATTTGGGTTTCAGCCATTATGCTGCCCAAATTTTTATAGATTATTTAATAAGATATTTTAAAATGTGGGACCCACGACTTAATGGTTAAAGTATTGAATGTTACTGATGGATAATTTAATGATAATTTATGAACCACCGTAATGTAGTGTGACACTGGTACTCGGACCAATGTCCGACTATCGGTTGTTACATTCAGTGGTATCAGAGCTGGTTTAGGCGGTCTTAAGGTCGGAGAAATGAGGAGTTAAGTTTGATTGAGTGATTGGATTCTTTATGTATGCACATGTCATGAACTGAGATGTTTTGATTATAAGGTAATTTTATTGGAGAAACCGATGTTTATCTGTTCCCTGTATCTATTTTATAGTGGAAAGATGGCCTCTGGATCTTAGGCGGGCACTGAGGCTGATGATAGAGAAAGTGAAGCCTCTCTAAATGTGAGTGAGGCAGAGTTACAGGATCATGGCCATCCTGCTCCACCGCCTGCTGTACCAGTTCCACCGCCTACTGCACCTCAGGAATTTATGCAGATGATGGCAGATTTACTATACCAGAGGATGCAAGCTCCTCTTTCACCTCAGCCACAGTAGCAGCAGCCACCTCCACCCCCACTTAGGAGGTCTATTCTAGAGCAGTTGAAGAAACTGGGGGCAGAGGATTTCTTTGGCAGGGATGAGACTACAGCGGTGGAAGCTGAGGAGTGGTTGGATAGGTTGAAGAGATTATTTCAGATCACTCATAGTCCACCAGAGGAGATGCTTGAGGGGGCAATTACATTATTTCAGGGACCGGCTTTCACTTGGTGGGAGACAGTCCGACGGTATACCCCCATTGAGCAGGTGACCTGGGATTTCTTTCTACAGCAGTTTGGCAATAAATATGTTGGGAAAGTGCATCAGAGGGCTATGAAGAGTGCTTTTTGGAGACTGAGACAGGGAAACAGATCTGTACAAGAATATGAGCGGGAGTTTGAGCGTCTTTTAGCTTATATGACTGATTATAAATTGACTCAGCGAAAGATATATCAGTTATTTGAGCAGGGTCTCCATAATAAGATCAGGGAGTCCATTGCAGCTCAAGAGTATATGGATATGGGATCCCTTGTACTTGCAGCTTCTCGAGTTGAGTCCATTCAGACTGATGAGGCCAGTAGACAAGCTAGATTTCAGCAGAGAAGGAGACCATTTCAGTCTGGCGGCCCTAGTGGTTCTGGAAAAAAGCCACGAAATCCTTCTTCACAGATACCAGATGTACCTCTAGTGCCTACTCAGAGCCAGAGATCGACTGCCAGGATAGGTACCCCAGCTCAGTCTGTAGTTAGCCCACCTAGAGCTACTGGTGTTGGTAGAGGAGCAGGGATACCTATATGTGATTTCTGTGGTAGGAGACACCCCGGAGAGTGTTGGAGGCATACTGGAGCTTGCCTCAGATGTGGATCAAGAGACCATGTTGTGAGAGATTGTCCGAGAGTTCAGACAGCTATATCAGGACCTCAGGCAGCTGGGTCTGGAGCCACAGCACAGAGAGGTAGAGGCAGAGGGGCAACCTCAGGGTCATTTGCTGGTAGAGGAGCTGGACGGAGCCAGAGTGTAGCAGAGAGTCGACCTGCAACCCTTAATTATGCCGTGAGAGCCAGGGAGGATCAGGATGCACCTAACGTCATTGTTGGTAAATTTTCTCTCTTTGGTACTTCTATCTATGCTTTGGTAGATCCTGGGTCGACACATTCTTATATTAGCACTGAGATTGCACAAGGGAAAGGGTTAGTTGTTGCACAGCTTGAGCATGATATTCAAGTTAGTAATCCTTTAGGGCACAGTGTGCTAGTTGATACAGTATACCGAGACTGCCCTATCAGTATTCAGCAGTGTACTTTTCCTACTGATCTGATAGCTCTTCCTTTTCGAGAATTTGATGTTATTCTGGGTATGGATTGGCTTTATGCTCACCGGGCGATAGTAGATTGTCGGTTAAAGCAAATCACCTTGATGACCCAGGATGGAACAAAAATAATTATAGATGGAGAACGGTCAAATTTCTTATCAAATGTGATTTCAGCTACTATAGCACACCGGTTGATAAGAAAAGGGTGTGCAGCATATTTAGCGTATGTGATTGAAACTGGGAAGGAGGAATTGTGTATTAGTGACATTCCTACAGTTTGTGACTTTCCAGATGTTTTTCCCGATGAATTGCCTGGTCTGCCACCAAACAGAGAGGTAGAATTTTCTATTGAGGTGATGCCTGGTACTGCACCTATATCTATAGCTCCATACAGAATGGCACCTACTGAGTTAAAAGAACTCAAAGTTCAGTTGCAGGAGTTATTAGAGAAAGGATTTATTAGGCCTAGTATTTCGCCTTGGGGTGCACCAGTACTCTTTGTAAAGAAGAAGGATGGATCTCTGCGGTTATGCATTGATTATAGGCAGTTGAATAAGGTTACTATCAAGAATAAATATCCACTGCCTCGCATTGATGACTTGTTTGACCAGCTGAAAGGTGCAGGGATGTTCTCTAAGATTGATTTACGATCAGGATACTATCAATTGGGAGTTAGGGAGGTTGATGTGCATAAGACAGCTTTTCGTACCAGATATGGACACTATGAGTTCCTAGTGATGCCGTTTGGATTGACAAATGCACCAGCGGCTTTTATGGATCTCATAAACCGGATTTTTCACCCATACCTGGACCAGTTTGTGGTAGTCTTTATAGATGATATTCTGGTGTATTCTAAGACTCCTGAAGAACATGACAGACATCTCAGGATAGTACTTCAGATTCTAAGGGATCGGCAACTGTATGCAAAGCTCAGTAAGTGTGAGTTTTGGCTTCAGGAAGTTGCATTCTTGGGACATATAGTATCTGTGCAAGGAATATCGGTGGATCCCAAGAAAGTACAGGCTATATTAGAGTGGAAAACTCCTGAAAATGTGACAGAAGTTAGAAGTTTTCTGGGTCTGGCTGGTTATTATAGAAGGTTTGTAAAGGGGTTTTCTACCATTGCTACTCCTTTGACCCGATTACTTCAGAAGAATGTTAGATTTGTATGGTCAGAGAAGTGTCAAGAGAATTTTGAGCAATTAAAGAAGATGTTAACTGAAGCACCTGTTTTGACCCAGCCAGTGTCAGGAAAAGATTTTGTAATTTACAGCGATGCCTCTAGAAATGGATTAGGTTGTGTCTTGATGCAAGAGGGAAAAGTGGTTGCTTATGCTTCCAGGCAGCTGAAGACTCATGAGAGGAATTATCCCACTCATGATTTGGAATTAGCAGCAATTGTATTTGCATTGAAAATTTAGAGGCATTATCTTTTCGGTGAAAAATGTTTTATCTTCACCGACCACAAGAGTTTGAAATACCTGCCGACACAGAAGGAACTTAACTTGAGACAGAGGCGTTGGCTAGAGTTGATTAAAGATTATGACTGTTACATTGACTACCATCCGGGTAAAGCCAATGTGGTAGCTGATGCACTCAGTAGGAAACATATGGCAGGTAATAAGTTAATTAAATATTTTATATATTTACCTTCCATATAGTATAAATGGTAACTGAGTGATGTTATGTAACAGCTTTAAGAGCCATGAGTGTGAGATTATCCCTGACGACTGATGGAGCACTTCTAGCTGAATTACAACTTAAGCCAGACTTGTTACAACAAGTAAAAGCCATCCAGTTACATGATAAGAGGTTGGCTAAGGCTATGATGGATATCAGTGAGAGTAGAGATACTGAGTTCACTATAGCTCCAGATGATAGCTTATATTTCAGGGGAAGACTGTGTGTGCCTGCTAATGAAGAGTTAAGAAAAAGATTTTGACTGAGGCACATAGTAGCAGTTATGCAATGCATCCGGGTAGTACTAAGATGTACCAGAATTTGAAGACTCATTACTGGTGGCCTGGGATGGAAAGGGAGATTGCAGAGTTTGTGTCTAAGTGTTTGATTTGTCAACAAGTTAAGGCTGAGTATCAGGTTCCTTCTGGATTACTTCAACCTATTTCCGTACCGGAATGGAAATGGGATAGGATTACCATGGATTTTGTATCGGGTTTGCCACTCACCAGACATCAGCATGATACTGTTTGGGTGATAGTCGATAGACTGACTAAATCTACCCACTTTCTGCCTGTGAGATCAGACTTTTCTCTGGTGAGGTTAGTTGAGATTTACATTAATGAAATTGTTCGACTGCATGGTGTTCCTATCTCCATAATTTCAGATCGAGATCCTCGATTTACTGCTAGATTCTGGGAGAGACTACAAACATCATTGGGCACAAGATTGCATTTTAGTACAGCTTTTCACCCGCAGACAGATGGACAGTCTGAAAGAGTTATACAAGTGCTTGAGGATATGTTGAGATGCTGTATTCTAGATTTTGGTGGCAATTGGGAAAAATATCTTCCTTTAGCAGAATTTGCATATAACAATAGTTATCAATCTAGTATCAAAATGGCACCATATGAAGCACTGTATGGTAGGAGATGTAGGACTCCATTATGCTGGACCGAGCTTGGTGAGAATAAATTAGTCGGACCTGATCTGATTAAAGAAATTGAAGATAAGGTCCGATTGATTAGAGATAATTTGAAGGCAGCAGCTGATAGACAAAAATCCTATGCTGACTTGAAGAGAAAAGATATTGAGTATCAAGTGGATGAGAAAGTATTCTTGAAAGTATCTCCGTGGAGGAAGATTGTGAGATTTGGTAAGAAAGGAAAGTTGAGTCCCAGATTTATAGGTCCTTATGAGATTTTAGAAAGAATAGGACCAGTGGCTTATAGATTGGATTTACCAGCAGAGTTACAAAGGATCCATGATGTGTTCCACGTGTCTATGCTTAGGAGATATCGATCAGACCCATCGCATGTGATCACAACACAAGACATTCAGCTGGAATCAAATTTATCTTATGATGAGGAACCGATAAGAATTTTGGATAGGGAAGTAAAACAGTTGAGAAATAAGAAGATACCGCTGGTTAAAGTACTCTGGACTCGCCATAATGTCGAGGAAGCGACTTGGGAACCAGAGGAGACGATGCGACAGCAGTATCCGCAACTGTTTTCACCAGGTAAATTTCGAGGACGAAATTTTTATTAAGTAGGGGAGAAATGTAACACCCCAAGAATTTCCGATCACGTGAATAGTACTTCCCGAGGTGAATAGTGCCGCCCGGGGCCACCGAGCCCATAAAATTTTTTCTTCACCATTGGAAAGTATTATTCATAACGAATCTGGTGTTATAATTTGGGCTAAAATTGAGGTCAAATAGATCTCCAAAAAGGAAAAACTAAAATAATTAACTGGACCGATATAGTTGACTGAGAACTTTGACTGGCTTAAAAATATTCTCTGAACTTCATAAAATTATTCCGATTGTACCAATTGACTAGAAATTATGTATATGAATTTTTGGAATAATAAAATGAATTTTTTGAAGACTTTGAAAATTCAGCTTTCGGACTGATTAAAATTTACATTCGGGGCTAGTTTGATATCGAAACGACCTCGGATTGACCCGAAATTTTAAGCATGGCCTAATTAATATTTTTATAAATTTTTGGTATAATTTTTATCAAAAATTGATAACTAAAAGTGTATTGATCAATTAAATGGTGACATGTGTCATTGGACCCACTTAGGACTTTATTATTTTTGTCCTAAAGTAGGTAATTAATTAATTGGAATTAAGAGATTTTTATCTCTTGTGTTGGACGACCAAAAGGCCATTCCTTTTCCCCTTTTGCCGTGGTTCTTCTTCTTCTTCTTCTCCTTCTTCATTTTGTTCTTTGTTTTCTAAGCCAAATTCACAAATTTCTCAACCTTCATCTAAAATTTAATTTATCTAATCTTGCTTCTCTTCACCTTTGGTTGCTTTGGGCTGTAAAAGAAGGTGAATAAAGTCTAATTCTTCAAGTGATTAAATTGGTGAGTTGGGAAAAATTTAGTTTTATTTGATAATTAGAGTAATTAAGTGTTAATTATAGTATTGTGAGTATTATTTGAGCAAAAATTTGACTTAATCTATGGTGATTTTGGCCATGGAATTGCTGCCAATTGAAGAGCAAGGAGAGGGAAGCAAACCAACCAAAAATAAGGGGAAAGACAAGGTTCTTGAGTGATTTTGTAAGTGAATAATTTAAAACCCTTTAATTTCACAATATATATGTTGTATATATAATTAGAGAAAATTTAGGTTAATTATTAATTACGAATTAATTATGAAATTGGACTTAGAATTGTGCAATTAGAAGATTTATTAGTTAAATTATGGTATTTAATTAAAATTTAGACAAGTTAAATTTTTAGGGAAAATTTCGGTTACAAAAAAAATTTAGGGACTAAAATGAAATTTTTCGAATTAAATTGAAATAAATGAAAAATAGATGATTTTATGTTTAGTGTGATTAATTTGAGTAGAAAATATAATTTATAAGGAAATTGGAATAAGGTAACCGAATAGGGACCTTAAGAAAAATTGTGAAATTTTGAGATATAAATTGGAATAAATACAAAATAGAATATAATTAATTTATATGACATGTAAGGAGCATGTATTGAAAAAGAAAGTAATAAATAAAATAAATAAATAAAATAATGGTAATTGAATTGTATTATTTTAATTGAAAAACTGGTATAATTGAAATATTGAGACTGTTTTGATAATGAAAATTAATTATTACCATGAATCGGTAATGATGCATTATTGTAAATTGTGTTATATTGTAATTGTATTTTGCCCTTAGTATTATGTATGAAATCAGAAATTAGGATGTACATGGCTAGCCATAGGGACATTTCTGTAACCGCGGTAGCAAGTCATGGCGACTTGCATAGTGGTAACCTTGATATGGTTCCACGTCTGTATTGGAGTGTTTGGGAAAAATGAAAAAGAAAGAAAGGAAAAAAAATATATAATATGTGTGTAATTGATACTACCGGAGTATTGGGACCTATAGGGTCCGTAGTTCCGCTCATCCTAATTAGTGATATATTTTCATGCTATACTAGGGGCAAGATAATTAAAATACTATATTGACTAAAGCATAAAAAGATATTGTACGGGCAAGACAATTAAAATACTGAATTGACTAAAGTATAAAAAGATATTGTATGAGCAATAGTATTAAAATATTATATTGACTAAAGATACTGTATGGATAAAAATATGAAACTTGAAAAGTGAGAATAAACTACTGTTGGGACAAAAGCATATTGAAAAATAAGAGTAAAAGTCTAAAAGAACTGATAAACAAAGAAAGTAGGACAAAAGTGCATATTTAAAACTTTAGGGACTAAAGTGAAAATTTATCTCTATAGTGAAAAATTCAAGTTAAAGTGATAGAATTTGAGAATGAAATTTGAAAAGCTATAATTGAGAACGAATTTCTCAAGCAAGGGTAATAATGAATTTAACTGATGAAAAAGAGACAATGAAGTATAATTCTGAATAATATGTGAATGAACTGTAGTGAAATTCTGGGGTTTCAAGTTTATGTTCACCACTAAGTACTTTTGTACTTAGCGTGTGGTTTTGTACTGCACGCAGGAGACAGAGACTAAGTTCATGCTGGAAGGAATCAGTGTTAGAAGGATCCAGCATTTTTGGTGGTTTTGTGAAGACTGTACATATAAATGTTGCCATGTAGGACAACATGACTAGTTTTTGGACTGTATATAGTTTTGGACTTATACATATGTTATGTACTGTATGTATGTATGGTTATATGTAAAATTATTGGAAATGACTGTTGTTCTATACTTGGCTGATCTTGTGGAGTATATATTTAGATTGTGGAGGTTGGGTTGGATATTGTGAACCTTTTGGGAGTGTTTTGTGACTATTGCAGGAAGGCAGAATTTGGGTTTCAGCCGTTATGCTGCCCAAATTTTTATAGATTATTTAATAAGATATTTTAAAATGTGGGACCCACGACTTAATGGTTAAAGTATTGAATGTTACTGATGGATAATTTAATGATAATTTATGAACCACCGTAATGTAGTGTGATACTGGTACTCGGACCAATGTCCGACTATCGGATGTTACAATATAGGTCTAAATGGCATGGGTATCCATTACTCATAATTGAATGCATATACTCGAGGTATGATTTCTAGCTCAATTGGAACGAATAAACAAATTGAGTACCTTCATGCCAGCCCTAAATTCTAGCGGTGGTAACATTGAATTCATAAATGATCAAGAGATTAAAATCCAAGATATCTGTAATACAATCGTTATATTTAATGAAACTATAATTGAACATATTTAATTTTATATGTCAAATCAAATATTTTAACATTTGTGCAAGCAAAATGTTTAATCCTAATGATGTAATTATAAATACTTGATTTATAATATACTTAGAAAGTTCAAATTTCAATTAATTGAATGTGCTATCTTGGAATCTTGAAATGAATTGTTATACAGAAAATAAAGGGAATTTTATATAAAAAATGTGAATGTGAAAAATATTTATAAAAGTGATGTATTTTTAGGAATAATTATTGGGGTGGGGTGTTGTTTCAAATCCGTAGGTAGTACCTACAGGATCAGTAGGTGGGACCCGCCGTTTGTACCTTTTCTTTCTCCTCGTATTTCAGTTATAAAACTTCATTGAATTACATAGTTCACATCATTATTCTTATTTTATTTTTATACAATTATTTACCATATTCAATCGTTGTATTGTTTCATTTTCAACATAATTATTACTATTATTAGTTAAATTATTTTTAATATTATATATCGTTGTATTGTAATTATCTCTTCAACATGATTATTACTATGTTGTAATCCATTCCCCATATTTTTATACCCAAAATATCCATTCACATGATTATTACTATGTTGTAATCCATTTCCCATATCTTTATACCCAAAATATCCATTCACGTCTATTGAAGAGATAATTACAATACAACGATATATAATATTGAAGATAATTTAACTAGTAATAATAATAATTATGTTGAAAATAAAACAATACAATGATTGAATATGGTAAATAATTGTATAAAATTCAAATGAAAATAATGATGTGAATTATGTAATTCAGTGAAATTTCATAGCTGAAACACAAGGAGAAAAAAAGGAACAAATGGCGAGCCCTACCTACTGATTTCGGAGGTACTAACTACGATTTTGATGAGGGAGATTTGGTCCATCAGCAGGCCCTACCTATTGATCTCGTAGATACTACCTATGGGTTTGAAACAACACCCCACTCTGATAATTATTGCTAAAAATACACAACTTTTATAAATATTTTTCGCATTCACATTTTTTATATAAAAGTCTCAATAAAACACTGAAATTAATTATTTCATCTAAATTACCATGGAATGGAGAAAAGAAATTAAGGAAAAAAGTCAAAAATATTCACTGAAATGTTTTCTTGTTTTCCACGTGTAAGACCGCAGGGTCTAAATATCCACTCAGCGCTTTGCTATTGGCCGAGTGATGGCATCGCGAACTCTAATAGAATTAAGATCCTGTGTCTCGCGAAGATATTAGCATTCGTGTAACCGCACTCTGATCTGCTCATAAAGCTTATAGCTCACAAGTGTAGACGTTCAACGATCCCAGTCAAAGCGTGTTTTGTTTGCTTGGCCTCAAAGAAAACTAGAAGAAACAGAAACCTCTCATTCTATATAATTCTGCGATGATATACTCGTTTCGTTTCAAATGAACAATTTTTTCTTTTTTTTTTTTTGAATTTTCTGGTTGTTTGTAAATAAGTAGTATCGTCTCTCTATTTTCTTGTTTCGTATATGGAGGATAAGGAATTCCAAGAAGATGACATACTCCAGCAAGTCAATTTCGATAACCTAGAGCAATTTAATTTGGAGAATCTGTTTGATGGCTTGCCTGGAAGTTCACCTCCTTTTGGCTCGGAATCATTATCGCCGGACAGTGCGTTGAACCCGTCTCCTAATCCTCTATCTTCGTGGATCGGGCAGGTCGAGGACATGTTGATGAAGGACGATCACGAGTGGGCTGCTGGGGAACATACTCAGCATGTTTCTGACGATTTTTGGGCTGATATTCTCGTTGATTCTCCAGCCGGAGTCTCCGGTGGTGGTGGTGGCGATTCTTCTACGGACAAGTACTCCAGTGCTTCTGAAAACGGGAACGGGGGCGTTTCAGAGACTGAAAGGGAAAGGGTGAAAGTGGTTGATGGGGCTGATCTTAAAGACGATTATGAAGATCCCGATGATCTCATCTCTAAGAAACGGAGAAGGTACGTGTAATTTGTTTATTTCGTTACACCATTTGTTTCCTAAATTATTAGGGTTTAGTTTAAAATTTAAATTGAAGAAAGGGTATAGGTTTATCTGATGAATGTTATGACTTTCTATGAATTTCTGGTGGTGACTGAACTAATCTGAACATTTTGATTGGCGGTTCTAACAATGGATAGTGACAACCACGTATTAAATTATGCTGTATTTCGGTAGATGCATTTTATCTGGTCCTTATTCTTTTTCCTTTGCATCATACTGTGGGTGTGAATCATTATATTTTATATCTTCTCATTGATGTGGTACAGAAGTAATTTTGAGTTGATATGAATTATATGTGTTAACAAATCTGCTTCTGAGGTTAATTATGTATGAGCGTGAGAGAACAGCTTTGACCATTTGTGTTTTGGGCAATCGATTTTGTGAGGCTTATGTGTAATAGGTAGTAATTTGTGGGATTTTCCAGGCAGTTGAGGAATAGGGATGCAGCTGTGAGGTCAAGAGAAAGGAAAAAGATGTATTTGAGGGATCTTGAAGTCAAAAGTAGGTATTTGGAAGGCGAATGCAGAAGACTGGGGCGGTTGCTTCAGTGCTTTATTGCGGAGAATCAAGCTCTACGTTCAAGTTTGCAGAATGGCAGTGCATTTGGTGTTACCTCGACCAAGCAGGAGTCTGCTGTGCTCTTGTTGGGTATGAACAATAAATTCTTCTGCCATGCTTTCTTGTTTTGTTGTTCAATTCCCAATAAGGCAATAAAGAGGGGGTTTTTGTTTATTCAATGGGTATGGATAATTGGTCATTATGTTTACAACCAAAACTTATAAGATGAATTATGCATGAAAAAGAGAAAGGGGAGTGTTTAGAAATCACAACATTTTGAACAATTAACCTACAAAAAGAAAAGCTCTGATAGTCTTCTTATTTCAAATTTTGGGGTGTTAGGTATTGCAAAGTGTGTGGCCAATATGCTTCTTCCTTCAAATGATTCAGTATTATTTGAGTTTTGGAGTATTCATATTGCATTTGATGATTCAGTCTTAATTCAAATTTTGGATGTGTATTTCACAATTGATGGTCAAATGTCTTATTTCCGCATATGATTCAGAATTCCTACTTTGTTAATTGGTGGCCTATTGCTTGTCATTTTACAGTGACTTAGTTGTTGAAAGTTAAATGATCGGGTATGCAGCTATCCTGATAGTAATTGTATCGTGTTAATTTGCAGAATCCCTGCTGTTGGGTTCCCTGCTTTGGTTCCTGGGCATCATGTGCCTATTTACCCTGCCAATGCTTCCTCAGTCAACTCTGGTGGCAGTTCTACCCGGAAACATGGAAAAGGAAGCACCAGAAAGAGGAGTAAGAAGTAAGAAGTTTGTGTCGCCAGAGATACAAACTTTTGCAAACAGTAGGAGATGCAAAGCTTCTAGGCCGCGAATGAAAAGCTGGATCAATTTTTATGGGTGTCCTAGTCTGAGGCTGTCCGCCTCAAATATTCCTGCATAATACCATGGATTTTGAGAGGCTGTGGAAGTTTTCCATAATTAAGAAAAAATGCTAGTGGACTGTTTGTATTGAGTAAATGCAGAAATAGAATTTCCCAACCTTACTATGAGAACAATGCTGTGTTAATGATTATTTATTTAGAAAATAAAAATGTTGTTTCTCAGGTTCTTTAATTTGTTTTTGAAGTTAAATTTATACCGACCGGACAAGGCAGATCCTTCTCTCCTCTTTTCATTTTCTGGAACAAATCTACATGAAGAAAATATAAAGTGCTTATGGTCTGGTAATTGGAAAAATAAACTCTTGGGCTATGTTTGGTAGCTTGTATTGGAATGTAATGTAATCAGTCGACTAATGAATCCTGTGTTTGGTAATACAAAAGCCTAATAATGTAATGTAATCCTAATTATTTATGTATTGTTGAATACATTTACTAATGGATTTTCCAATCCTTCCATTTACCCTTGTATTTCTCATTACAGCTCCAATCCCTCTTTAAAGTCTAAAGCCTAATATGTTCTTATTTAATATTTTTACGATATTTTTGTTCGTTTTACGTACTAGTGAATATGTTTTTTTTTTTTAAATTATGCTTTATTAAGTTTGAATTTTTATATTTTTATAATTATATAAATATATAAAATAATTACAAATAACAAAATAAAATAATTATATAAAAAAATAAGTTGATGATTATAAATATAATTACATTTTAATATATGTATATGATCTAATCAAACATAGTAATGTATTTGTATTTATATTACATTACTAATATAACCAAACATAACATTATATTACACTATAACCAAACATAGCATTGCATTACATCACACC
The DNA here is from genome assembly GCA_037975025.1 of Excoecaria agallocha. NCBI lineage: Eukaryota > Viridiplantae > Streptophyta > Magnoliopsida > Malpighiales > Euphorbiaceae > Excoecaria > Excoecaria agallocha. The sequence goes on along the minus strand of JBBPFJ010000023.1, from coordinate 2,523,459 downwards.
ATAGGCTAAAAGGTTTGATGTAGGACGTTGAACACAGTGGATGGTAAATACCTTTTTTGGGCAGACGAAGATTGAAGGTGTAAATCCGTGGGCGGGGGCATAGAATCCAAATTTTCTAATTAAGAAAGCAAGATAACGATGATGTAATGAAGGAAAGGCCCGCTATTATCTAAAGGATAAATAAGAAAGCAAAAGCCCAAGTTTAGGACGTAGAGCGTTAGGTGACGGATGCTTTTAAACAAGCGATGTTTCAGTTGGTTTTTGTTTGGTATGGTTAGTCGGTGTGCTCTTCATAAAATTACAAGAATATCCTTTTCAGTATATTCCTCCTCCAATGCCATTTTCAGCTGTTTGTTTTATTTTTTATGCTTAAACTTCATGCCCTCACCTTCCAGTCACGCTCAGCTTTCAGTCTTCCAATGACTTGTCATCACTTAGGAATAGGAATAGGATCCCCTCCCTCCTACCCTTTTCTTATTCTCTTTTCTTTTTCGTCCACCACCACTATAATTACTTGCAACATTAAATAAGATGTAGTTTTTTCGTAATTAAATTTGATAATTTATTTAACAAAATATTACTTAGTTTCGGTTGTTGAAAATTAGAAGGGCATTTGAATTACAATTCTACATCCTGGTGAGGTTGAATTAGGGTAATAAAGATTGAATATTCTACTCAAAGTATTGGAATCGTGGTCTAGAAGGTTGCAATTTCTAGGAAAAGCATATATTGAACGTAGATTGGCGTTGTACGTGTGTGAATTTGAACTTGGAAAAATTGCTGCCATAATAGTTTTACTGGAGATCTAGAATGTTGACAAAAAGTATTTAGGATGGAATAGTAAAATTGTAAAAGGCTAAATTACGTATTTGAAGGACGGATAATCGTAATAAACCCTAAAGACCAAGGCCAAATGTGACCAGACGGCGCCAAAACAGGTGCCTTTTGGTTGGTTGTATCGCCCAAAGTCCTTTTATTTTCTTTGCCCCTTCCCCCCTATATAAACGGTCTTTTAAAGGCTAAATGCCTGAGAAGCAATCTTGCTATCTTCTCTCTACTGTCGCTTATCAAAAAACACCCAATCACTATCCACGCCGGCATGGATTCCGATTACGGCGTTCCCAGAGAACTCTCGCACCTTCAAAAACTCCGTTCTCTTTATCAACCTGAGCTCCCGCCTTGTCTTCAGGTTTTCCCTCACTTTCTTCTACCTTTTCGCAATGATTTCTTTCTCTTTTATTCACCAACTTCAAGTTTTTGTTCGCGTAACGGGTTTCTTAGCTGGCTATTTGCTTTTGATTCATTCTTATTTTCCTCTGTTTACAGGATGTTGAGATTTTTCTATTTTGGCAGTTCAGTTTGAATATATATATATATATATATATATATATATATATATTTTTCTTTTTGCTGATTAGATCTACTTACTTGCAGAGAATTGCTTCGTTTGATATGATTAGATCTTGTGTTTACTGCTGATTTTGTTTTGATGAGAATTTTGCTGGATAGTTTCTAAGTGATATGTTGGGTACTTGTGAATGCTATATTTGATTCATAATGTCATTGTGCAGGGGACTACTGTGAGGGTAGAATTTGGTGATGGAACAACAGCTGCAGATGCAGCTGATGCCCACACTATTAGCAGATCCTTTCCCCACACTTATGGCCAGCCTTTGGCGCACTTTCTTCGGGCTACTGCCAAAGTTCCTGATGCTCACATCATAACAGAGCATCCAGCTATGAGGTGTGTACATTTGACGATTGTTTATTTTGCTTCAATTAGCATACACTGTGATTGAGATGTTGGCAAAACCCAAAATGTTGCGAGGGTTTTCTGCAATTTATTTGTACCAATATTGGAGTGTAGATTTAAATATAGTACAAATGTTTCTTTGTGCATGATTTGTAATTGAAAGCATCTTACTTTGCTAATGCATTACCTCTTAACAGGGTGGGAATAGTCTTTTGTGGGAGACAATCTCCTGGAGGCCATAATGTCGTATGGGGCCTTTACAATGCCCTTAAATGCCACAATGCTAACAACGTTTTACTTGGATTTCTAGGTAAACAGTAGCATCTCATTCAGTTATGTGCTGTAACTGTTTGCTTCTGCACCAGGGCATGTAATTAAAGATTCTTGATCTATAGTGCTGGCCAAAAAAAAAAAAATGAAAATGATATTTTGTTGATTTGATGTTCTTTAATTTGTATTTTCTTAAGATAAGTACCAGTTGGGATCTATAAAAATTATTTATGACTATCATCTAGTTTTTCTGTAAGTCTAATTTTCCTTTCTTCACTAGGAATAGTATTTACCATTACATTTGCCATATCTGTAAACAGGTGGCTCGGACGGTTTATTTGCCCAAAAAACTCTTGAAATCACAGATGAGGTTCTTGCAACCTACAAAAATCAAGGTACATTAGATATCTAATTGTCAAATTGAGTTGTTTAATATCACAAGGCCATGCAACACAGCTGATATGTAATTTGATCACTCTTCAAAAGGCGGTTATGATTTGTTGGGACGGACTAAAGATCAAATAAGAACAACTGAACAAGTTAATGCTGCTCTGACTGCATGCAAAGATTTGAAACTGGATGGCCTTGTTATTATTGGAGGTAAGATCTACTTTCTGTGAAGTGCACCTAATGCAAATGTACTATTGGATGATGCTAACTATACACTTTTGTTTTTCAATTTTAGGAGTTACTTCAAATACAGATGCTGCTCAGCTTGCTGAAACATTTGCTGAGGCTAAATGCCTAACAAAGGTAACATGCATAGTCTAAATTAGCATTAAATGGCTATTACTTGTCATGCATTTGTTTGACACTTCTCTCATGATTGTGTGCCCTTCCTTCCATTGCTTACAAACATAATTTTGTTCTCCTCTATTGAGTGACTATGATTCATGCAGGTAGTTGGCGTTCCTGTCACTTTGAATGGAGATCTCAAGAATCAGTTTGTAGAAACAAATGTTGGTTTTGATACAATATGCAAGGTATTCAACTTATGCTTTCCTTCAACAAAATAATTTTGGATAAACATGTTTATGCATCTGTCCCTTTTTGCATTATCTCCCTTTACATCATTTTTCTAAAGCAAACAAAATATAACCTTGCCTAGTAGATATCAATACGGGTAAATGAATTATTTGTATATGGAATTAGAAAGGCTGGGCACAGAATACTTGAGGTCGGATAGAAGTCAACCCTAAGGATGAACTGTTGTTCTATACATTGATTCTTCTTCTTCTTCTTCTTCTTCTTCTTCTTCTTCTTCTTCTTCTTCTTTTTTTCTTTTTCTTTCTTTATTTTTTTCCTCCCTTTTTTGAAAGATATATGTGATTCTCCCTTCTCTCTGTGCATATACTCCAATATTTTTTACTTTGTTAAAGAGATCAGTTTGTTGGATGGATGTATTGGTTATGTAATGGGCAGATGGGAATGTAAGAAGTGGTATATTTATTAAATCCAATACCTGATTTTGGTGAATTTGCACTTAACTTGAATTCTTTTATATATTAAATTCTTAACTAAAAGCATCCATTTTCCATCCATCTGTTTTAATTGGCATTTGGTTTACTACAAATTTGGTATTCCTTATTTGCTTATGAGGTGAACTCTCCTTTCCTGATGTGCAGGTTAATTCTCAGCTTATAAGCAATGTCTGCACTGACGCTCTCTCAGCAGAGAAGGTAATGACTTAATTTATCATTAGGCTTAAATAAGCAATGTCAACACAGACAAAGGAATATTAGAAGTTGTTCTATTTGAATATATTTTGTTTTTCTTCAAAGACTCCAATTTTCATTTATTTGTTCCAACTTCTCTATGCTTCCAGTATTATTATTTTATTCGACTCATGGGCCGAAAGGCATCACATGTTGCTTTAGAGTGCACGCTCCAGTCTCATCCAAACATGGTCGGTATTTTTTTTAATCTTCTATAGGATTTTTGGTCTGATGACTTGTCATAGTACATCTATGTATATGTTTTTCCTACTTTAAATAATATTGGACATGCTCACCCTAGGTAATTCTTGGTGAGGAGGTAGCTGCATCAAAGCTTACTCTTTTTGATATAACAAAACAAATTTGTGATGCAGTCCAGGCCAGAGCAGAACACGGTATGGATATATTAGCTCCTTTTTCCGTAAATTTTTGGTAGTAATATTTCATTTTGTCACCTGCTTGAATCAAATGGATCAGACAAATACCATGGAGTGATTTTGCTGCCAGAGGGGCTCATAGAAAGCATTCCTGAGGTCTATGCTCTTTTGAAGGTGATTTAAGCAGCTAATCAACTACTTTTATTTTTGTTCATGCTAGCTCCTCATTCTCTATGATATGTGTTGCATAGCATGTACCATATGTATAAGTGTAAAGGATATTAGGTATTTTTATACATTTATATGAGTATAATATTAATTAGTAGTAGATTCTCTGTTAGTGTAAATTTTAACATTAAAATTTAATATCTCCCAGGAAATACATGGTTTGTTGAGACAAGGTGTCAGCCCCAGCAACATTTCATCTCAACTCTCACCGTGGGCATCTGCTTTGTTTGAATTTCTGCCACATTTTATCAAGAAACAGGTTCGAACAGCCTTCTCAAATTCTATACTAGAAGGTATTTGTCAGCCAGTTTAACTTAATGAGTGCAACCTAAATTGTTGAGATTTAATGTCGCAGCTGCTCCTTTACCCTGAATCAGACGACTCTGCACAGTTATCCCAGGTACCATCATGATATTTCTCATTGAAAAAGTTCCGTTTCTTTTTCCCTTTTTCTTGTATCTTTTTTTTTTTTTTTAAAAAGCTTATGTGATCTCTGATATATGTCTGTGCCTTTCTCCCTCAGATTGAGACAGAGAAACTTCTTGCTCATCTTGTGGAGGTAGAAATGAACAGGCGACAAGTAAGTTGAATAGTCTTTAACGCTTTGGTTTCCACTTTTTAATGTTCCTGATAGTTGTTCTATGCTGTTGATTTTAGCATGAAGATGTTAGCTGTAATTTCTTTTCTTTGTGAAAAGCTGTATTATCTTTATATTGCTCACATGACATTATGTCCATTACACTGCTAAAGAAATCTATTCTTGAATGCTTGTGAAAGAACATTTCTTATCGAAATAGAGGATAGTAATTGTTTCTTCTCATTTGTTACACAATACTGTGTTTGGCATGTTGATGCAAGTTATGTCTCTCTAGTGTGCTTCTTTTTATGTTCCTTATATGGGAAAACACTTCTAAAAATCTAAATCATTGTTTATTTAGACCTAGGACAAACTGTAACCTATCTTCTACCCCAGCCAATATGACCGTTCAAGCTGGAGCCCTAGCACATAGAACTTGTATTACAAGTAGTGAAATCTCTCTTTTTCTTTGATCTTTTCTACTTTTTTCAACATATGCTTTTCCTTTAAGCTGGAGAAATGAACAATAAAGTGAAAATTTGAAATACTTGTGTTTTACAAGTGGTTTCTTATTTGGCTTAATTTTTCAACATCCCATTAAAATGGGAAAGGAACTATTGATGCCTGGTCCAGGTTTTTACTCTTGTCCATGTAAAGAACACAGTGTCAGTCATTTTAAGATTGAACAAGAATTGTTCTACTTTTTTGTAATAAAAAAAACATTTGCGTCCCTTTGCCATAATGATAGGATGAGATATGCGCTTTACATAATTATTCATAGGTATAATTTTAGCTTGATGTTACATTTTGTAATTGCTTTTCCATATGCTACGGGAAATCAGATGTGATAAGCATAGTTGGATTATATCTTGAGTTAACTTTTTACTTTATTAAATCATCTATTGATGATATTTTGACTGTTCTGTGCAGAAAGAAGGCACATACAAAGGGAAGAAATTCAATGCTATCTGCCACTTTTTTGGTTACCAGGCCCGAGGTTCTGTACCATCAAAGTTTGACTGCGACTATGCCTATGTATGTTGTCAAAAATTGTTACCTGGATCTTTGGCTTTTTGAGTATTACAACAAATATCTTGATTTGATGACAATGTTTCTGTAGGTTCTTGGACACATATGCTACCATATTTTAGCAGCTGGTTTGAATGGTTACATGGCAACTTTAACTAACCTGAAGCATCCTGTGAACAAGTGGCGCTGTGGTGCTGCTCCAATTACAGTGGGTTTCCAACTTGCAACTCAAAATTATGGATTTCTTGTTTCCTTTTTTTTTTTTTTTAACCCTTCCTTTTGGTGGATGGGGGACTAGTTTTTAATTACTCAACAATGATTCTGATGAAATCTTTCCATTAAACCAAAGGCACTGATGAGAGTGAAGCGCTGGGCTCAAAGTCCTGGTGCCACCTCAATAGGAAAACCTGCTATCCATCCAGCTAACGTGGAGTTGACAGGCAAAGCATATGAGTAAGTTTTTCTGTTTCTCCCTATTGCCACTAAAAACGTGATATGATGTTTAAATGGTAGGAGATCATATATTAGGAAAGTATATTGATGACATAACTTTGTTTAGTTTTGCACAGAAACTCAATGTTCATATTTGATTTTCTGATTTCCCCGTGAATTATGTTGCAGGCTGCTCAGACTGAATGCGGCGAAGTTTTTGATGGATGACCTTTACAGAAATCCAGGGCCCCTTCAATTTGAGGGTCACGGTGCTGATGCAAAGCCATTAACTCTCTGTGTTGAGGACCAGGATTACATGGGTCGGATCAAGAAATTGCAGGAATACCTTGACAAGGTGCTCACATTCTATTCTCTAAGTTCTTTAATTTTTATTTTACGTGATATGAGAACCATAATTCAAGTGTTAAGCAAGATGAAGTGAATAGTTGATATCATAAAAGATGTCATTTTGCACGGAAGATTTAAGCTTTGTGGATGAAAAGGAAGTTCACACAGCAGAATTAAGGGGGATCATGTCTTTTTTTCTTTATTTAATTGTTTCCAACCGTATTTTTTTAAGTGTCAGAGAACTACTGTTTCTTGAATGATAACTTCATTTGTGTGGTCTTGATACATCCTGATTGATCCTGTGGGATAGTCAACGGTAGAGGGGTGGCTAACAAGTCTTTGTTTGTAGGTGGGGGTAAAATCAACCAATAGAAAATCCAAAAGCATACAAAACACAACCCTGGTTTTGAATTTGGTCTAAATGCGGATTGTCCTGCCACTCTTTTGTTTGATAAAATGTCTAAAATGTCTAGGATCTGAAAATGATGTGTACTTTGGCATCTCATCCTTACATCTAAAAGCTAGAATTTGACCCATCCACATGATAATTTCTTTCTATTGTATTTGTTATGCGTTTAGTATTTTATATCTGTTATCAATGATGGTTTTGAAACTTATGTTATCCCCTGCATGTTTAGCAATAGGTAGCTTAGGAAGTTGGTAAATGTTATTCTATGCGTTAGCAAAAAATGATGAAGCCTTTCTATATTTTACTGCTGGTTTATTATATATATATATATAGTTTTATTGCTTTAATTGATGATTAATTTTTTTTATCTTGATTTTGCAGGTAAGAACTATTGTGAAACCAGGGTGTTCTCAGGATGTTCTGAAAGCTGCTTTGAGTTGCATGGCTTCCGTGACAGATGTACTTTCTACAATGTCTTCAACTTCGTTCAATGGTCACTCACCCCTTTAGGAGCACATTATGTATCTCTCCACCTTCCTGGGTGCTTGCTGGCATGGTTTGAGAATTATTAGATATTCCTTCGGCACATCTCCTTTTTCTTAATTTGTATCTTATAGGTTCAGATATAGTTTAGAAGACAAAAATAAGCTGCTTTTGTTCTGCTGTTTGAAATGTTAATTTTTACAAGTCTACTCAACTTGCGTGATCATAATCTGAGGACGATGTAGAGTTTTGGCGTGTTAGAGCAAGAATTGGCATAGAACTATTGAGTCTCTCGACACTCCCTTGAAAGGCATGCGAAGAGTACGAATTAAATTACAATGTTGCTAAAGTAGCAGGTAAGGGCGGATGATTATATTGAACAATTTATTTCCTTTGCTAAATGGCGAAATGCACGGTGAAGGAGAGGCAAGTCTGATGAATTGGGGATCGAGGAGCCTCAAAGGTAGAGTTAAGCAAACGCATGCATTCTTTGACTGCAGTTGCCGCTCTGCTAACGAGATATTATAAGGGTCCTACTTCCCTGGTGAATATTCCCATTTGTCAATTTCGATCTAATTCATCATTAGGCGACCTAAAACTCCTTATCTCTGCATATTCGTAAAACCAAATGCAATACTAAATATTTTTAAAAGATATTCTCCATGATTCCTTCCGTAGTTCATATCAATGATTTCTTTTTCATCTTTTATTAATATTTTGTTATATTGAATTAAAATTCTATTCAATGTTTTCTTTTTACCAAAAATGGTCTTAATTAAAAGCACCTAAAGATTTCTTTATTTTTGTGAAATTTCTCTTCGAAATGCACGTTTAACCCCCGAATTTTTGTATCTTGTTCATTGAGAGCCTGATTTCTTTTTCATATTATTTTTTCAAAATTAAATTCTTAACTGGTCCAATAATGAACAAAACTAAAGTTAGAAGATTAAGTTTTGACCAAAAAAATAAAGTAAAACAAAAAACATGAGTCAAACAAAATCAAACTCAACTTTAATTTATAATTAATAACAAAAAAAATGGCTATGCTTAACCTGAAAAAAAAAATGTGAAATAATATAAAAGACGAGATAACCCAGACATGAAAGGCATGTTGCTTGGGCTCTGTTTATATAACTGGTATGTGTTGTTTTATATTGTAATGACTAAATTTTTCGACCAAAATTTAAAGGGATATACCTTTATTTTTTATTTAAATTTTTCAACTAAAATTCAAAAAGATATTTTTTTTATCTGAATTTTTTAACCAAAATTCAAAAATTGACCCCTTTGTTTTTTTATTTACTTTTTGCTTGAGTTTTTCCAACAAAATTCGAATCGGTACCACTTTATCTTTTTTTTTTTAATTTTTCAACAAAAATTTAAAGTGATATCCTTTTATTTTTTGTCTAAATTTTTCAACCAAAACTCAAAATGAAATCATTTTACTTTTATCTAAGTTTTTTTAACCAAAATTCAAAAAAAATACTACTTTCCTTTTTATCTCAATTTTTCAATCAAAACTCTAAGGATTATTCAATATAAGTCATAAGGGTAGCCCTTTGCTTTTTTACTTGAGTTTTTCAACAACAATTGGAAGGGGTACCACTTTATTTTTTTGTGAGAATTTTTCAACCAAAACTCAAAGGAATATCTCTTAACTTTTTGCTTGAGTTTTTCAACAAAAACTCAAATGTGTAATTCTTTGCTTTTTACTTGAATTTTTCAATCACAAGTCAAAGGGGTATCCCTTTGATTTTTTTGCCGGAATTTTTTAACCAAAACTCAAATGAGTATGCCGTTCCATTTTCAATGAATTTTTCAGCCAAAAGTCAAAAGGGTACTTCATTGCTTTTTATGTGAATTTTATCTGAATTTTTCAACTAAAACTCAAAGTGGTACCCCATTACTTTTTGCCTGAATTTTTAAACCAAAACACAAAGGGGTACCCCTTTAATTTCTTATCAGAATTTTTCAACCAAAACTTAAAGGGGTACCTCTTTACTTTTTCCTTGAATTTTTCAACCAAAACTCAAATGTATCGCTTTACTTTTTTGCCTAAATTTTTCAACCAAAACTCAAATGGGTACCTTTTTGTATTTTGTTTAATTTTTTCAAATAAAACTCAAAAGAATACCCCTTTGCTTTTTGCTTGAATTTTTCAACCAAAACTCAAAGGTGTACCTCTTTGGTTTTTTGTTTGAATTTTTCAACCAAAACTTAAAGGGGTATCACTTTGCATTTTACTTGAATTTTTCAACAAAAACTCAAAGAGGTGCCCATTTTCTTCTTGCTTAAAGTTTTCAACCAAAACTCAAAGGGGTACCTCTTTGGTTTTTTATCCGAATATTTCAACGAAAATGCAAAGAGGTACCACTTAGCTTTTTCCTTGATTTTTTCAACCAAAACTCAAAGTGGTATCCTTTTGATTTTTTGATAGAATTTTTCAACCAAAACTGAAAGGGGTACTCCTTTGCATTTTGCCTCAAATTTTCAATCAAAACTCAAAGGGGTAAGCCTTTGGTTTTTTGCCTGAATTTTTCAACAAAAACTCAAAGAGTAACCATTTGTTTTTTGCTAGAATTTTTCAACCAAAACTTAAAGGGGTAACCCTTTGCTTTTTTTCAGAATTTTTCAACTAACACTCATAGAGGTACCGCATTGGATTTTTGCTTGAATTTTTCAACGAACACTCAAAGAGGTACCCCTTTGAATTTTGGTTGAATTTTTCAAGAAAGACTTCAAGGGGTACCTCTTTGTTTTTTGCTTGAATTTTTTAATCAAAACTCGAAAGGGTACCCCTTTTATTTTTTGCCTGAATTTCTCAACCAAAAACTCAAAGGGATACCCATTAGCTTTTTTATTGAAGTTTTTAACAAAAATTCAAAGGTGTAACCCTTTGATTTTTTACCTGAATTTTTCAATAAAAATGCAAAGGGATACCCCTTTTATTTTGCCTGAAATTTTTAACCAAAACTCAAAAGACTATCCCTTTGCTTTTTTCTTGAATTTTAAAACAAAAACTCAAAGGGTATCCCTTTGCTTTTTACTCTTATTTTCAACCTAAACTCAAAGAGGTACACCTTTGGTTTTCTGCCTGAATTTTCAACAAAAAGTCAAAGGGGTATCACTTTGCATTTTGCCTGAATTTTTCAATAAAAACTCAAAGGGGTACCCTTTTGCTTTTTGCTTGAAGTTTTCAACTAAAAGTCAAAGGGATGTCCCTTTGGTTTTTTTACTGAATTTTTCAACCAAAACTCAAAGGAGTACACCTTTGATTTTTCCTTGAATTTTACCCCTTTGCTTTTTCCTTGAATTTTAAAACTACTAAAACTCAAAGGGATATCCCTTTGGTTTTTTGACAAAATTTTTAAACCAAAACTCAAAGGGGTACCCTTTTGCTTTTTGCTTGAATTTTGCAACCAAAACTCAAAGGGTACCATTTTTGTTTTTTTCTTGAATTTTTCAACCAAAACGCAAACGGGTACCACTTTGTATTTTGCCTAAATTTTTCAACAAAAACTCAAAGGGGTATCCCATTGTTTTTGCTTGAATTTCTCTATCAAAACTCAAAGGAGTACCACTTTGTGTTTTGCCTGAATTTTCAACAAAAACTCAAAGGGATACCTCTTTGCTTTTTGCAAGAAGTTTTCAACTAAATCTCAAAAGAGTATCCCTTTGGTTTTTTGCAAGAATTTTTCAACCACAACGCAAAGGGGTACGCCTTTGTTTTTTGCCTAATTTTTCAACCAAAGCTAAAAGGGGTACCCCTTTATATTTTGCTTGAACTTTTCAATTAAAATACAAAGGGTTACCCCTTTTGCACTTTACCTGAATTTTTCAACCAAAACTCAAAGGCGCACCCCCTTGCATTTTGCTTGAATTTTTATAACCAAATTCAAAAGGGTGCCCCTTTTGTTTTTTGCATGAATTTTTCAACCAAATCTCAAAGGGATACCCTTTTGATTTTTGCTTGAATTTTTCAACCAAAATTCAAATGGGTACAACAAAAACACAAGGGGGTACCACTTTATTTTTTGCTTTAATTTTTCAACCAACACTAATGGCGACACCTCATTGATTTTTGGCTTGAATTTTTAGACCAACACTCCTAGAGGTACCCCATTGGTTTTTTGCCTGAATTTTTTAACCAACACTAAAAGGGGTATTCCTTTGCATTTTGCCTGAGTTTTTCGACCAAAATTCAAAGGGGTATCTCTTTGCTTTTTTCTTGAATTTTTCAACCAAAACTATAAAGGGTAACCCTTTTGTTTTTTTCTTATTGTTTTTTGCCTGAATTTTTCAACAAAAATGCAAAGCCTGAATTTTTAAACAAAAACTCAAAAGGGTATCTATTTGCTTTTTACTTGAATTTTTCAATCAAAACATAAAAGGGGTTTGCCTAAATTTTTCAATCAAAACTCAAAGGTGTACCCCTTTGCTTTTTGGTTTAAGTTTTCAATAAAAAATCAAAGGGGTACCCCATTGATTTTTTGCCTAAATTTTTCAACCAAAATGCAAAGTTACCCATTGCATTTTACCATAATTTTTTAATCAAAACTCAAAGGGGTACCAAATTTGTATTGGATGAACAGTCTTTTGGGTTGGTCAGCAATTCTCAAGAGTCTTTTTCTGCTCGCGGCAAAAATCTAAGTCAGGAAGCCACCAAATTTGTAGACGAAGACGTACAATCAATACATATTTATGATGTGGCTATCAATGCTCTTCAAGAGGCCGCAAGGAAAGTTGCTGCTGCTAGGAAGCACGGTCCTGGGTCCACACAAAATGCTCTGTTTAATGGTTCTCAGCAGCTCCAGCCATGTCTTCTGGTCAGTTCTTACCCCTGTATAAGAATTTCTTTTTCATTGACATCTGTGATTGACTATCTTCTTTAATATTGTCCAACATCTAATCAAATAAAGGAATTACTGATTGTTATTTATCTGTATAAATGTGGTCAAGGAATTCTAGATAATGGATGATATCTTTAATTTTTCTTGGAGGAGAAGTTGAAGAACTATAACTTGTGCTTTAGATTGTTCTATTGGAAGCTAACATGCACTTCTAGTGAAGAAATGCATACATGTGGTTTTTGGGTTTCGCCTGGTCTTACGCATTAAACAGCTTTAGCAATGTAATTATGTCACCATGGGATACTCCTTGAAACCTTTGTCCTACCAAAGACAAAATAGGAATCCTGGAGTCATTTCTATGAGGGTGCTTATCAGATGCATGTTTCAATAGTTTTTAGCAAACAAGAACTTAGTAGTGTAAGTAGTGCTTCTAACTTTTATGCTTTATAAAAAATTAGAAAGATTTGCACTTGATTACCGTTCTTTGATGGACATAACTCAATTAGCTGTTGATGTAATAATCTGCTAAGGATCTTTGCGACTGATTCACTGTGAGAAAAATGAATTGTGCCTTACAGCAATGTTTACCTGTCGACCCTCAAAAAATGACCTGCAGATGCATGGAACTTCAAAATATCTTTCGAGTTCTTATAAGTGAAACCAATTTGTGTTATTTTTTGAATTTTGTGGTGGGGGCTGCATATCTTTAGTCCTGTTATTAATGCTTCTTGTTCATGTATCCGTGACTCAGTTTAGAATAAAGGCATTTCTGTACTAACTTTTGTAGGATGAGGACAAGAAAATTCAGGAGCTGACTCTGGAATTGGAGCATGCAAGTCGACAATGTGAAGCTTATCGAACGAAATTGTTAGCTGTCTTAAAAGATATGGAGGAACAAAAGAATAAGATACGTGTAAAGATTCACAGTGCGAGGATCAAATTGAAAGATTGAACTGAAGCATTGATATTTTCTCCCGTTTTTTTGTTGGATGGTGATGATTTGTGGGAGAAATGGAAACATGGGAAGATAGATAATCTATGACTTCCGCCACATATTTGTATGTTTAGTTAAGAGAAAAGGGTGTATTCAAAATCTAAGAGATGATAAGGCCTATACCATATTTAGGAATTAGAGGGTAGAAGAAGAAAACTTATGTTGTAGTTAAAGATAACCCCATAAATTTACGAAAAAAAAGAAGCCAAAGTTTAGATGATTAGAGTGACAGTTCTGTATTTTCAAGATCAAATCAATTTTGGTGATTGAAATTGGCATTAAGATCATAATCTTATCACCACGAGAACGATAGAAAGTAATTGTTGGTTGAGATTAACTCGGAAATCAATACCTATTATGGTGACAGCTAAATGTTATGTACATAAATATTTTAAAATTTTCATGTATACAAACAAGAAGAAGAAAAATAATTGGGTGTAAAGGGCCCAAATTGGGCTCGGGTGGGGCAAGGGGTTTGAAGGAAGAAGCCAGGACGCTCCAAGGGCATTATTTGGAAATATGGAAGATGGAAGTTTGAATTTCAAATAGGTTTCTGTTGGGACCCAACGGGCAAGAATCCCCCCAATTCATTGCCTTCAAATCCCTTTGCTTACAATACAATTTATTATTCCTTCGCAAAGAGAAAGTCTAAGATTTTGAGAGAGAGAGAGAATGGAAAAACCAGCAACAACTATGTCGGTAATGGAGGCATTTGAAAAGCTAGAAAAGGTAGGAGAGGGAACATACGGGAAAGTTTACAGAGCCAGAGAGAGGGCTACTGGTTTGATTGTCGCTCTCAAGAAGACTCGTCTCCATGAAGATGATGAAGGTGTCCCTCCCACCACTCTTCGCGAGATTTCCATCTTGCGTATGCTCTCTAGGGATCCTTACGTTGTCAGGTCTCGTCTTTTCTTGGATTTCAATCAGCATTCTTATTTTTGCATTCCTTTAATTCTTTATTTGCGACGATTTCGGTGATATTGGATCATCTTATCCATCTCATTTTGTTGTATTTCGGGATTTTGATGTGTTTAAATTAGGGCTTCAATAAGTCTGCTCTATCTTTGCCACATCAAGATCTTGTTTCGATAATTGCATCGCTTGTTTCATTCCTGGGGTTTTATCGGTTTTTATTTAATGAGTTCATTTAGTTCTTGTTGAACTTATCCAATCAGGTTTCGCCATGTGTGTTCTTTCGAATGATATACACTAATCTTGGGTTTTGTTGTTAATCCATAGATTGATGGATGTCAAACAAGGCCAGAACAAAGAAGGGAAGACTGTACTCTACCTGGTTTTTGAGTACATGGACACTGATCTCAAGAAATATATCCGTAGCTTCCGACAAACTGGAGAAATTATTCCTGCGAAAATTGTTAAGGTGACTGTTTCTTCATGTAACTGGTAGAGAGAGTTTTGTTTTTAAGTGATAATTCACCAATTGAATCCATAATTATTATGCAGAGCTTGATGTATCAACTGTGCAAGGGGGTTGCTTTTTGCCATGGGCATGGAATCTTGCACAGGTTCTTCTTTTATACAATCTTCTTAAATTTCCCACTGTGTTTTGTAGTGTTTTTTCGTAGACTAGATAAAATTTATACCTTTCCCTCTATTAATCCTTTTTCTTCGACTCTTTCTACTCAGGGATCTTAAACCTCACAACCTATTGATGGACAGAAAGACAATGATGCTTAAGATTGCAGATCTCGGACTAGCTCGAGCATTTACTCTACCTATAAAGAAGTATACTCATGAGGTAATGCAGTCTCCATTCCCTTGTTATACATACTTTCTTGGCATTCATTCATTGCAGAGTAACTTGGGTGTAATGTATGTTTCAGATATTGACCTTATGGTATAGGGCTCCTGAGATCCTTTTGGGGGCCACCCATTACTCAACTGCAGTGGACATGTGGTCTGTCGGTTGCATTTTTGGTAGAGACTTCACTCCCTTCTTCACTTTAATAAAATGATTACCAATTCAGTTGCTAAATGGTTTGTTATTGTCCAATTTGTAGCTGAACTTGTCACTAAGCAAGCTCTATTTCCGGGAGATTCTGAGCTGCAGCAGCTTCTGCATATTTTCAGGTTTGTTTTCAGCCATTTTCATGTATTGGGATCTCTTTCAAGCTTTTTCTACTTGTCCTCAAATATGTTTGTTTTGCATACAATGCAGGTTGCTAGGCACTCCAAATGAGGAGATGTGGCCAGGAGTTAGTAAACTGATAAACTGGCATGAATATCCCAAATGGAGTCCTCAGAGTCTGTCAACAGCTGTTCCTAACTTGGATGAGGATGGACTGGATCTATTAGCAGTAAGTAAAATTGTCCAATGACTTGAAGTTTCTTTTATTATTATTATTATTATTATTATTATTATTATTATTATTATTATTATTATTATTATTGTATTTACCATCAAAATTTCATTATCCTTAAAAAACAACTGGGTGATCTACTGTTTAAATGCGTGCAGCAAATGTTGCAGTACGAACCTTCAAAGCGTATCTCTGCAAAAAAAGCTATGGAACACCCTTACTTTGATGATCTGAACAAGGCCGTGCTCTGAAGAAATAATCAATCCTGTTATTCAGGACCAGCAGCGGAAACTCTGTACTGGAAATCTATTTGCTTTCCTCGAGCATACTTAAGATAAATGTCTTAGGACGGATGATTAACTCTGCAATTTAGTTTAATATAGCTTTTGCTAATTCCACATCTCATTCTTCTGAGTCATTACGATAATTAACTCTACAATTTAGTTTTATAACTCTGCAATTTAGTTTAATATAGCTTTTGCTAATTCCACATCTCATTCTTCTGAGTCATTACGATAATTAACTCTACAATTTAGTTTTATAGGACTTCTGCTTATTCCACATCTCATTCTTCTGAGTTTGATTGAACTCACCGCTCAGGGTGTGGGTACATGGGCTATTGAAATTAAAGTTCAAGGAGAATAAATAACATGGGCATGGCCCAAAATTAATGATTTGATTAGTCAAATCTTTTACATAAATGAAAAATAATGAATGAATATGCAATTTTTCCTATAATTTTTATAAATGAAACATAAATAAATGATAGCAGAACTAAGCCACTAGCCACATGAAGAAAGTTGACCAAAGGGTAAGCGATATTGAAGCCAACAAATATGCCCAGAGCATTATTACAGAACATTCAGTCTCGCCCGCTCCAAACAATTGTGTAATCACACCTGTCAATTTGCCAAAATGATTACATTTGCAACAAATTTCGTCTGGTTTTGTATTGAAAGAAAGTGAAATAAGTTTGCAGGAATTATGAACGATTTCATGTACAATACCTATATTCATAGCAGGTGGAACCGCAAACTGAAGCAGAAGAATAAATTGATACAAAGGATCAGGCGGAATGAAACCACAAAGCAAAGCTCCCTTGACAATAGCAATGCCTATAACGGGAAGGGCGATATAACGAGCAAATATGATCCCAAGAATTATAGACTTATGCATTCCAGACCCATGCAAACCTAAAACACGATACACTGTCAAACTTTGAACATCCAATGAGAGTTACTATGGTCATTCTATGCAACAGAATATAACTCATTTCACACCTTTCAGTAGGTTGCCACCTAAAATCAATGTGAGAGTTGGGATGGCTCCATCCCTGCAATCGCAGACAAGGAGCTTAGCAGGAGGACAGCAATACATTAATTATGACAATGAATGTATGTTGTAATTATCAATAACTGAATGGAGTTTTTGTCCATGATTATTACCCCAGCAAGGAAGCAGTGTCTTGAATTAGATGAAGAGGAGCATCACCACCAATTATTATCTTCCGAGTAAATGGAATAAGTCCAATCGTGAACCCAACAATCTGTGATGGAGAAGTAACAAAATCATGCAGTGCAGGGAAAGATGAGGTGGAGATTCCAATCAAATTATCAGTTCACTATCCATAAATAGATTACACATAATACGTCAAATATATCATATGAATAGACGGAAGCAAACTAACGACATACTCATGTCCGAGATCAAAGAATATATGGAAAGCAATAAGCCCATACCGATCCTATAGTTGAAGGAGCAAATATTAACTTCCAATTAATACTTCCTAGCAGTGACCTTAGCGTTTGCTTATTGCTCGAATCTACCATCTGTTACAATTCAAGATCAATTCTTCAAGCCTCAAAAGGTGATTCCAATAAAGTTCAATGACTCAGAATGTAATGACAAACTTGTGTAGGATGAATATAAATAACAATAGGAAGAACCTAATTGGGTCGGCACAGACTAAGAGCCCTATTTCTCTGTTATTTGGCAGTAATATTCCATTCAAAACAAAAAAGGAACAGCTAAACAATCTTAAAACAATTTACCACAAAATGTGAGGCAAGCAGATAAGAAACAGGAAGGTTTACAGGTCATAAAGGGAGCAACCTCAGCTTGTTCATTTGCAACACCAGGCTTTTGATTCTGATATTGAAGCAGTGGTTCTGTGCAATTCCCCAGTTCAGCTGCGGAGCTTTCTCCTGAAGATTTCCCTGTGAAGAGATTTTTGGATTCTTCGGTATTCCCATATGCAGATGCTCGCACAATGTTGTACACATAAGTCCAAAGATAAATGGCTCCTATCTGATCAACAAATAAAAAATAAAATGTGTCACTCATGATTAACGAAAGTAAAGCATTAATATCAAATGAGTTTATGTGCATAAAGAGGCTGTCTACGAGTGACTGAAGTAGAACATATTATAGAAGTTATCTGTCTGTTCCAAGCAAAGTGGAAGTAAAATAGTGCATACCGCCATTGAGAGGGAAACATAAGCCAATCCATATGACTGACAGACATCAGGAGCTCCAAAAGGGCTTCCTTTTTCTTTACAAACAGCTGGGATCATAATAAGAAACATGTTCCCCAAATTTCCTGCTCAGATAAACTTCAATGCTAAGAAATAATACAGGAACAAAGAAGAAGAAAGTTTCAAGTTCTTCCTGCTTATAGAGAGAGGCTAAATCGAAACGTTTAAGAGGAAAAAAAAAAGGCGATTGCCTACCTATTTATAATAGCATTTTTGTGGAAAGAATTCCTACAGATGCATCAATAGGTTATCATAATAGCAGCACATTGAAACAGTATGCAGGTTCAGAATTACAATGAAGAAACAACCAACTATCGATCTCCTTCGATTGCAGAGATAGTAATGCATTTTAATAACAGAGCAGCGAATAACATTTGAAAAAGTATTAGTAGAGGTTGATTTGAATGGAGATTTACCGGCAGCGCAGCAACCCACAATGAGACCGCGAAGATGGGAAGGAGGTCTTGTGAGTTGGACAAGAATCCAGCCAAGTGCTGAACCAATTATAAATGTGATGAGGATATTTAATGGCATGAACCACCTACAACAATTCCAATTAATATCCAATTTTTAACAAACACCAAATCAACATTGAATCCGCAACCAATTCATAAACTTCACTCACAACTTCACCATGCTGTCATATGTGACAGTTTCAGCAAGTTTGGAGGCCACAAGAGCCGGATTGAATACGAAAAATACAAGCTGTTCAAAAACATGGGATTACTAGTAAATGAAAAACACCAGAAACTTGTACATTTGAACATAACAAATTAAAATCAGGAAATAGAAAAAAAAATAATAAAAGAAAAATCGACCTTGTTAACGTGCTTCCTAGCATCTTCCTTCAAGATATCAACGCGATCGAGAGCAAGAAAAGTCCCAAGTGCAGTTATCAATAGCACTTTCAAGACTGGAATAGATGCAGCAATGAAGAGTTCCAAGAGCCCCATTTCGATGATTATTCCTTTACCAAATATTAATATGATCTCCACCTCCCATCTAAAGATCCAACTCTCCTGGTTAAACTGTACCTCCTATTTTGAAAAAACAAAGAAAATTATCAGGTTTCAGATTCGAGTACCTTCTCGCTTTCAAGACAATATAAAGACGTTAATTGCGTCGACATGATCATAAGAACATGGACAATACACATGCATGGATCATGTGCATACATACAAGAAAAATTCCGCAAAATTTACTATTTGAGCCTGCAAATAAACAAGTATTATATTTGTGTCTTATTGAGTTCAGGAAGAAGCAAAAATGCTGTGTCTCCAATGCTTTGACACGGCAAAAGCTGATTACGATGCGAAAAAGGCGACACGTAAAATGCGAGTCGTAAGGAAACCTGTCGAGGTTTCTACCTGCTATTTGGGAGCAGCGAGTTGTCTTTGCTATATCAGGCTATCATTACCTAACAAGAAAAGGATGTGATCTGCTCCTAACTATCCATTTTCTGTTTTTGGAAGAAATGGCGCACTTTTTTTTTTCAGGATACTGCCCTTTACTGAGCAGCAGAATTATGGTTGATTGAGCTAAGTTTCTGCTTTTGACAACTGCATGGATATAGCCATATAGGGTATGCTCGCTTTCTTGTTTTGTTTGTAATCAGTAAAACATCGAAGCAGATACGTAATTGCATTAAGTAAAATATCCATGAAAACATTGCGCTTTTGTTTATTTACGACTTGCAACTGCTGCTGTTCTACAGCTCACCATAATCCATCTTAGCAACTCAAATATGAAATACTGTTGAATGAAACGTAATTTTTACTCATTAATTTACGGTCTTTATGTATTTATCTTTCAGATTTGCAACAAAGAACCAGCTGGAAAACAAATTTGGGCATCAAAGTCCCACAGATTCACGGTCATAAATCCACGACTATGATAAATTGCCCCAACAACAATGAGAAGTTGAAAACTTAGCCAAAGAACAAAAATATAAAAAGGATAATAATTATCTCATGATGTAAGTCAAGATCTAAAAAGAATGCGAAACACAAAAGGAAGCCTCAGCCAAGTGACAAATGCAGTGGCAGCAGCTTAATACAAACGGCAATATGTAGCAGGGCCAAAAAATACTTTCCTTCTAAGCCACGTCACATGAGAATTGAAAACCAACAAATGGCAACCCGTATATGATACATCGGTCTGGGGTGCAAGCCCAAGGAACTCTAGTACTGGTGAAAATGCATCTTCTGCAATTTTTCCAGTCAAACCTGCAACAACCATTGACAATATATCAGACCCACGAGAAGAAAACGCAAGAAAATCCAGAAACCAGTTCTGAAACCATCCACTATGTTAATCAACAGCGTAAACTAACAATTGATAATTGCATTGCACCGGACTCACCATCTCGTCAACAGCCTCGGTAGCAAAGGCAATGAGCAGAAACTATATTGGACATGCGACCATAGGCTTAAACCATCCCTCGATCCATGGGAAAAGAATAAACCAAAAAATGGGGAAAAAAAAAGAAGAAATTAAAAGAGGAAGCGGCACACAAAAATTGACAAATAACTGATGCATATGTACAGCTGAATTGCAAAGCTACAGTATATAAAAGATCAATAGAGGAGAGATGGAACATTGAAAAGCACACACCGAATGGGCCTTGAACATTACAAGCTCCATGGAGGGTCAAATGCCCAGTCATTTACATTTCATTGCGCAAGTATTCTTGTTTGCTTGGTTTGTAATTTACACCCTCGACAAACAATATAAGTCATTAACAAAAGCTGCTCTCATCTAAGTACAGGTGAGTTTCATCTCATGTAATCATACAAGAAACAGAAAGGGAGGGGGGGAAGATAAATAAGATCTATAACATGGCAAATCAGCAACTATGAGCAATTTCATTATCTTTCTTGAGCACAGAGGCCAGACAAATTTCAACAAAAATGAAGATAAGTATTCAAATATCAAATATTGACAAGGGTTTCATATCAAGTGCAACAAATAATTATGCAATTTAGGCGAGTTATATACAACTTACACTTAAACAACTGAGTATCTTCC
Source organism: Excoecaria agallocha (assembly GCA_037975025.1). NCBI lineage: Eukaryota > Viridiplantae > Streptophyta > Magnoliopsida > Malpighiales > Euphorbiaceae > Excoecaria > Excoecaria agallocha. The sequence continues at coordinate 2,502,112 of JBBPFJ010000023.1, read as the reverse complement.
TGGTTGAGCTCCACCGGGAAGTGATAGTGCCTGGTTTGTTATGTCTTCCAAAACACGTTTAAGTTCTATTTTAGCTTTCTTAACAGATGTTTCACTTGGGCCCTCAATGAACAAATACAATTTGCGTTCCCCTGGTCCTGGAATCCGGCCTGGTGGGAAGTACTGCCCCCTGGTAGTGATGGCAGCACCGGTCCATTCAGAAATAGGACCTAATGTTTCCTTGTGTGTAACCTTCCATCGTGCATTCTGGGGGAAATCATTAATTTCTAGTTCTGCTTCATAATGTTCTGGCATTGCATCAGCTTGAATCTTTGCAAGGTTATGTTGCAAGTTGATGGCAGCAGCAATTGCCTTAGCTGTGTTATCATTACTAACAACAGGTAGCCCAGTCCCAGGCACAACTGCTTGTGGACCTGGAATTGTTAGGCCAATAACGCCAGGCAGAGAGACGGGCAATCCACCAGTAGGAAGCAATTGAGAAGCTGAAACTGGAGTTGGCATTGCTGGTGTACTACCTTTGGAGGCAGCAGCAATGGCAGCCAACTGCTGAGCAAGAGCAGCCTGCCGTGAAATATCACCACCTGCCTTACGAATCCCATCATCTTCATCATCAGAATCTGACTTGTCTTCCTCAAAGCCATATTCCTTTGCTTGTGCTTTCTTTGCTGCTATTCTATTTTCATCCTCCTCTTCATTGAACTTAAAACCACTTCCACCATAACCAGTTCCATGGGCTTGCTCAAGACCCTGATTTACTTTTGCCATAAAACCATCAGCAAGAGCTTTCAGGTCATCAGGAACAACTTGCTCAGATAGCTCCAGTGCCTTTACAAGATCAGGTGCATATCTTGCATCATCCTCAGATATAAATGTGATTGCACAGCCCTTGCGACCAGCTCGGCCTGTTCGACCAACCCGGTGAACATAATCCTCATAGTGGTTTGGAACATCAAAATTGACTACCAATTCAAGCTCCTTCACATCTAAACCTCTGGCTGCAACACTTGTGGCGATCAACAAATTGCAGACATTGCTCTTGAAATCAGAAATGGTAGACTCGCGGTCTGTCTGATCCTTTGCCCCATGAAGTGAAAGGCAAGGATAGCCGTGCTTAAGCAAGTCCCTAAACAAAGCATCACATTTATCCTGTGACTGGACAAATATCAAAATTTTCCCCTTCTCATACCATTCACCAAGTAGTTCCAACAGTCTCAAGAACCTTTCACTCTCTGGCCTTACCTCAACTAACTGAGTTATGTCCTTGTTCACCACACTCCTCCCACCAACCTGGACTTCCACAGGTTTGTTCAGTACTTTACGGGCCAAAATCTCAACCTGACGAGGGAAGGTGGCAGAAAAGAGTACAGTTTGACGATCTGGACGAATATTTTGGACAATTCTGGTGATTTGAGGTTCAAAGCCCATGTCAAACATACGATCAGCTTCATCCATGACTAGATAAGTGACTCTGCGAAGATTAGTAATTTTTCCCCCGCTTGTGCAAAGTATGTCAATCATCCTACCAGGAGTGCAAACAACAATCTCAGTACCCCGCTTTAATTCACTGATCTGTTGAGCAACACCTGAACCTCCATACACCGGAACACATCTGATTCCTAGTATCTTGGCAAACTTCTTTATATCACTATGAATCTGTTGAACAAGCTCCCTCGTAGGAGCCATTATAAGCCCAATTGGCCCATCTCCAGCTTCTACAGGCGGCTGGTCCTTGATATGCCGCAGCATTGGCAGCACAAATGCAAGGGTTTTGCCAGAGCCAGTTTTTGCAACGCCTATGCAGTCCCTACCACTCATAATTATTGGCAGTGCCTGAGCTTGAATGGGCATCGGCTTCTCATAGTTGAACTTCTTTATTGTCTCTAAAATTTTACTTGTAAGCCCAGTTTGGTGCCATGTTTTAATTGGCTTTGGAACATCCTTTCCATGTATTTTCAGTTCTAATTGTTTCCTGTAGAGAGCAACATCTTCAGGAGTCATCCTGGAAATCTCCTTCACTTCGATGTAGAAATTTTTGCGGAAAGGTTTGTAATCGATCTTTGAGTGATCAACAACAGCTAGCTTCTCAGCTTTTGTCTTCTTCACCCTCTTCATGAACTCATCATCATCTTCATCATCCAAAGGATCTTCGTCATTCTCAGGTTCCCCATAATCTGAATCAGAACCTTCACCCTGAATTATTCTCCCCAAAGATTTGATAGATCCTTTTCTGAACTGCTCTCCATTAACTCCTTCCCTTTTCTTCTCCTTATCTCCGTCCACTTTATCATCATTTACAGTTTCTGTGATAACTGTATTGTTTAGCTTCTCAACTTCAGGTAAGACCATTGAATTCATGAAAGCATCTAATGGATCAATTTCTTCATCCCCATCACCCCCGTTATCTGAAGCAGCAATCCCATTTTTAGAATATATCGCCATTGCATCATCAACTTCTTTGTCAGGTTTTGCATTTGCATCTAGGTCCATATCCGTCTCTAGTTTGCCTGAGGCAGGTGCTTCTTCATCATCTGATTCTCCTTCAAGGGTCCAAGTTTTACCCTTTTTTTGTTCATCAACATTTGCAGGCTCCCCATGCTTTTCTCTCTCAGATTCTTCCTTTTTCCTCCTCAACTCCTGCCATTCCTGAACTCTTCTTCTCCTTTTTTCCATTTCTTCATCCAATCTCTTTTGTTCATCCTCCATTTCCTCCTCCCGTGTTGTCTTCTCTTTCTTATCAGAGCCATCTTCACCAGCCTTTTTCCTTGGGCTTCCCTCAATCTCATCTCTGTGCCTGTTTGACCTGCTACTGCTGTATTCACGAGCTCTGTGCCTATAATCATCATCATCTCTCCTCTGTCGCTTCCTCTCATGCTCCTTAGAACCATCTTCACTTTCATCATTACTGCTATATTCCCGACGCTTCTCTTTTTCCCTTGACCTCCTCTCCCTCTCTCTCTCTTTTTCCTTTTCTCTCTCCCTCCTCTCCCTCTCTCGCTCTTCTCTGTCTCGCTCCCTTCTCTCCCTCTCACGTTCTTCTTTATCTCGTTCCCTTCTTTCCCTCTCACGTTCCTCTTTATCCCGTTCCCGTCTTTCCCTCTCACGTTCTTCTTTATCACGTTCCTTCTTATCTCTCTCCCTCTCCCTCTCCCGCTCCTTCTCTCTTGCCCTCTCCCTCCTTTCTTCCCTCTCTCTATCCCTCTCACTCTCTCTGTCTCTATCTCTATCTCTCTTCCTATCCTTGACTCTTTCATCATCACGGCTCTTTCTATCCTTATCTCTTTCCCTGTGCTTTTCTCGGTCCTTCTCCTTCTCTCTTTCATATTTGTCTTCAGAATCGGTGCTTTTCTCTCTTTCAGAACGCCTGCTCCCTCGATCCCTCTTCTCTTTGTCCCGTTGCCTCTCTCCATTCCTCTCTTTACCACGCTCCTTTTCTCGATCCCGGTGACTTCTTTTTGAATCCTCTTCCTTCCTTTCAGAATCCTCCTTCCTAGATTTATGTTTCACATCTTCCATTTGTTATTGCTGCGTGGATAAACAAATAAACACAGTAGTAATTTATTTTACATGAAGAATAAGAAACCCTAGCAGGATAAATTCGCAAAATACATTTCACATAAATGCGTATGGGTAATAGAATCATAAAGGAACTCTCTCTGATTCCTCTAAAACCTTATGCTGAAGCAGCTATAAGCTGTTGAGTGCACAGTGTACCTGATTCAAATTTTAATAAAACAGACAATTCAACAATTCAAAAGCAATTAAACTTAGCATTAATACTTAAAACCAAAATTAAAGAAAAACCTTACCGCAAGCCCTGCAACGTAAGGCAGATAAGAATGATGTGAAGATAATCCTGAGTGAAAACAAGTAGTTTACAAACCCTAACGTCACTTTTTTGTATCTTCAAGCTCGCGTAAATTTGTTTCCCTCTCCAACTGCGACTGTGCGAGACGTTAACCGTCTTTAAGCAGCCTCTGATAAGAATTTGGACCCTCCTCCTGCCCACTTGAGCCTTTCTGCCCTCACTTAAGAAGGCTCATCCATGGGCAAGAATCCATGGGCCTTGCCCAAGCAATAATCCTCCTTCTCTAGGATTATGTTACGGTGTGAGTAACTTTTCTTTAATTAGTTCGTAATTAGTTGCTCCTTTTATTTTCCATGTTAGCGAAAAGAAAAAATTAATGCTAACTAAATTTGCCTGAATTTTCAAATTAGTGATCAATTTCAAACTCAATTGGTTCAAATTCAAATCAAGAAGAAGTATATACTAATTAGTTATATTTGAATTCAAATTAAATTTAAATTCAAATAATGAAGCAGTATGTCCTAATTATTTATAATTTCAATTGAAATTTAATTTAAGAAAATTAACAGCAATTTAATATCAGTTGAAATTCAAAGAAATTCTCAAATTATTATAATCAATTCAAAGTCAGAATTTAATTTCAAACATCTGCATTCAAAAAAAGAAAACAATTTCAAGAAAATATTCAACTCTATCAATGAGCATGAGGTTATGTTTATTTATAAAAACATGGCCGAATTAAATTGAATTTGGACAAATTAAAATTTTAATTGATATTCAATCAAACTTTTTTTTTTACAACAAACAAACTTAATTGAATCCCAATTAAATTATATTTTACTTGGAGTTCAGTTTCAAAATGGATTTACTTGAATTTTTAAAATAATTTGGATATAATTGTAGACTTTAAATTGAATTCAAGACCAATTGAAATTTAATTATTTTTTTATTTTCAATTGAATTTGAAATCAAATATGCAAGTTCAATTCAGTATCAACTTCAAATCTTCAATTGAAATTTTAAAATTGATGTAAAAAATAAAACTTATTTTGTTTTTTTTTTAATAAATGGTCTTAATTGATGGGTTTTAAATTTGAAATTTTACACATTGACATGCTATCATCGATACCACTAAATTGAAGTTCACATTTTTAAGCACTAGTGTCTAAAATAGCCGATAGTTCAATCTCATTGTAGATTACAAGCGAAAGCGAATTAGGTGGGATTGGATAAATTTAAGTCAAGTTATGATGAATTAGTCATAAATGGATTAAAATTTTTATAGAACATAAATGAATCAAGTCGGGTTGCCCGTAATTCAAATGAATGATAAATCAACTTTTGTGACATTATTTTCTTACATATTTTTTTTAAACATTGAAAATAAAAACAAATTGCATATATAATCTACAAAATAATTATTTTTATATAAAAAATAGTTATGAGATTACAAATAATATCAACAAATTGAATCATACAAGTCACGTAACGAGTTGAGTTGGATCGAATTATATAATATATCAAATCATAAAATGGTTCATTGGTAGGTAGAGTTGAATATAAATCATAGTTTTACAAACATATTGAATCAAATTTGCGAGTTAAATTAAAATTTATTCCCTCTAATTTGTATCATTTGAAAACCGTTTATTGATGATGCGAGATATACTTTTGCCATTTGTAAATATTTTCCATTAGCTTGAAATTACATTCTAAATCATTTGCATTCTAAAAGGCAAAATAAAATTTCGGCATTAAAATTTTGCACACAAGCTATTTTATTTTGGGTTAATTTCATTGAATTATACCAAAATGATGATACGGTTATATATATATATATATATATATATATATATATATATATATATATATATATATATATATATATATATATATATATATATATATATATATATATATATATATATATATATATATATATAACATTTCAATTTTTATAATATTAAAAAATTATTTCACAAAAATATCTTAACTTTTATAATATTATAATTAAAGTCGTATTTATTTAAAAAAATAATGAATCCAATACCATAACAATTGTGGCAAGCTACACTATTTTAAAATATTCTGAAAAAAATAACGTGAAACTTTTGAAATATATTTGCAGGTCATCTCTTTATTCTCCAAAAATTTTATCAAAGTTGGGTGAGTCTCAATTAGTGGAGGCACACATTATAATTTTAATATAAAAAATTAAAAATTAAAAATATGTGCAAATAGTATCATAACAATATATTTCATTTAAAATTAAAACAAATAATACTTAAAATTAAATAAAAATACAACTTTTATAATTGTTCTCAACGCGATTTCATATTTTAAAAACGCTGAATAATTAGCTCATTGTCAATACTATCAAATACATAGACATTTTCAAATAAGAATTTACTTGTTGAGGAATCGAAATATTTAGGAGATCACAAAAGAGTTGGCGCATGAAGGGGTCAATATTTTTACTAAAACCCAATGAAGATTTATGAAAGTTAACCATTTGGCCAAAGGCTTTCTCGTATAAATGAAGACACTCTTTAATAGCTCCTACTTCACAAAGATTAGCTATGAAGAAAAAATAAGTCATTAGCAAACAGGAGATGACTGATAGCAGGGCATTTCTAGCAATTTTGCAACCATGGATTACCCCTCTTCGTTCTAAATTAGCAAGTGTAGCAAAAAGACCTTGAGAGCATAGAACAAACAAGTATGGGGAAAGGGGATCCCCTTGCCTGAGACCTCTTTCAGGGGAAATAGGACCCATCGAGTAGCTACTAGTACATACTTGATATGAGACAAATGAAATACACAGCATAATCATCTTAATCCAATGCTCATGAAAGCCATGCGACACATAATAGCTCTCAAATAAGACCATTCCATTATATTATACGCCTTGGCCATATCGAGTTTAAGAGCAATGGTGCTACTAATGCCCTTAGACTGAAGATGAAGATAATGACCAACCTCATAAGCTAAAAGAACATTGTTTGTAATCAGCCTTCCAGGAATAAAAGTACTTTAATTTTCAGAGATCACTTTATCTAATAAAAACTTCATATGGTTAGCCAGCATTTTTGCCAAGATTTTATAGACAACGTTACATAAAGTAAATGTCTATAATCAGAAATATGTTTAGGCGATTTACCCTTCGAAATTAAAACAATGATAGTTTCATTAAGTGTATCAGGCATGTGACCAGAATTAAGAATATTCAGTATGAAATCAGAGGCTTCTGGGCCAATTAGATCCCATTGAGATTGGAAAAAACCTGGATTGAAACCATCGGGTCCAGGAGCTTTGTCCGGTTGCATAGAGAAAATAGCTTCCTTGACTTCTCCCACCTTAAAAGCCTAATAAGAAGTTCATTGTGAGTTTAAAAGATACACGGCCAAACCCAATCAACCTGATTTCTGGAGTCTCCATTTGCAGATTTAAAAACATCCTCAAAATACTGTGAGATATGCTCTTGAAGCCCTGTATTCCAATGTAAAATAGTTCCATCCACAGTAGTCAGGCGAGCAATAGTGTTTTTCTTCTTTTTGCTAGTTGCAAAAGTATGGAAAAACTTGGTATTTGAGTCACCTTCTTTGAGCCATGTACCTTTGTACGCTGCTACCAGTAAGTGTTTTTTTGATCTAATAACCCAGCTAATTTTTCTTTAGCTTGCTTAAACCGAGATATAGCCATTGCATCAGTTTTTGGTTGCAGGAAATCCAGCTCCTCTTTGCAGGCAGAAATAGCATCCAGGAATTTGCGACGAGCAAAACAAGCCTACTATCCTAATGAAGCGAAACAAAAAGCCAACCGTTAAATGATAGGAAGGGTAGCTGAATCTGTCCAACACTTGTAAAATACAGTAGTAAATTCTTTATCTTACAACCAGACATTTTCAAAGAGAAAACGCTTATTAAAAGTTTGCTGTCGAGTGGCAGTAGATAAAAGCAAAGCCATGTGGTCAGAATTAACCATACCAATATGGTCAATGTGATTTTCAGAAAACTCATTGAATCAAGAATTCGAACCAAAGCCCCTATCTAGTCTCTCGCATATCCAGCCACTAGCGCCCTGTGATCTCTTCCATGTGTATTGGTATCTACTGTACCCCATATCATGCAGACCACAGAATTGAATTGTGTCCCTAAACTCGTTGATGAGAGACAAATGATGTGGATTCCCTCCAACTTTCTCTAAAGATGCAAGGAGATCATTAAAGTCTCCCATAACACACCAAGGCCAAGAATTATTAGTGGCAAGCTGACACAGAAGGTCCCAAGAAAGGTACCTCAAATGACGAATAAGATTCCCATAAAATCAGTGAACCGGAGATCTTTTTGAAAGGGAGAAGAAACCAGCACATCAATATGAAATAGAGAGTAAGAGCGAACTGAGACTGGGACATCATTCTTCCACAGAAGGGCGAATCCTCCTCTAGAATTAAGACTGCGAATTATAAACTTTCCACCAAAGTGAAGCCGACTACACAAACGTTAAATGTAAACTTGAGAAACCCAAGTTTCCATAAGGAAAATGAGAGAAGGACGATGAGAATGGACCGTTTCTACTAATTCTAGAACTGCTTGGGTACGGCCAAACCCACAACAATTTCAAGATAAGGCTATCATTGCTTCTAACGGGTCCTGCCTCAACCATGAAAACATCTCCAGCATTTTGATCCTGTTTAACAGAGGAAGAAGAAGCTGGTATTGTGTCTACACTGTCCAGGGTAAAACGACGTCGCTTGTTATCTATTTCTAAAATACAACCCTACTGAGAGTTTAGAAGAGGAGTTCCCTCTTGTCAACCTATCATGATTCCATTGGACAACATTTGACTCTCCTCATGCACGTGAGAGACCCCAGTTTTTGCTATAAAATTCCTGTCCTTTTTATTTGCTAAAATTAAGGACTTATTCCCAATCTGCTCAGTTTCCTTAGAGTTTGGGATACTAACAATCCTTCCCGAAGTGGAGTTCTGCTTCCTATGGTAACTCCCAAACTGTCCTGAAGTGCTACCAATACTTTTGGGATTACCCAAATCTGTTTTCACCTCTGTCATATTCGATCTAGACCACCTCTCGCCGGAAATACATTATAGCCTTTTTTACAGGTGTTCGAAGAAAAACTCCATACTCATACTGATGAGAACTCAGGTCAACCTCAAATCTCTTGCCACAGAATTTCTCTTGGTGGCCTATGATGCCACAAAAACAACAGAAACTAAGAATACGCTCATACTTGAAATTAATTATCACCCAATCTCCCCCTTGTTTTTTCACCTTCATAGAAATTCTAAGTGGTTTCCTAATATCAAGCGTAACTCGAATTCGCATGAAGTTTTTCCATGAACCATCAATGCCCTTAGGATCAAGTTTGCCAAAGGTCCCCAAGTGATTACCAATATTTTTACCAATCTGCTCAGTCCAATAAGCAATAGGAAGGTTATAGCATTGCACCCAAAAGTCCACCTCAAATAGCTCTATATTATCAGGATGGAGCCCTATTTCCATTTTCTTCAGGACTAGGAGTTTTTGCTCAAAAGACCATGGCCCATCATTAGAACCAAGTTCATATCCACCTGATGAAAAAATTGAAAACTAAAGAGTTTAGGAGCTAGTTCTCGAATTTCTATACCTTTGCCAGGTTGCCATGCCTCGGCCATGGTTGCTTTGAAGGCAGCAACATTAACAGATCTGTTGGAGATGATCCTCCCTATAAGACATAAAGATAAATCTGTCTTCTCATCAATGAAATCTTCATCTTCAAAAACAAAACCGTCGTCCACCTCATCCTCTAAAGTAACATTTTCACACCTTTGAGAGATATCGTCTGCATCGGGAATATATGCCATAGAAACGAGAAATAAAACCATCGAAAGAAACTTGCAACGCAGGTACCCGTGTCAAGAGATATATGCGACTAGGCAAGAGATATATTGAGCTAATATTTGTTAGATTTTATATCAGAGACTTTTTGAACTAGTTTAGGTATTGGTTTTACTACCCGTGTCAAACTATAGTTTATGCCTTCAGAAACCCACTATCTAAATCTATTTATAAAATTAACTGTTATTTAGTTTAAAAAAATATATTTATACTTCTATATTATACAAAAAAAAATTAATTTTTTAATTTATTTTATTATATTAAAGTATAATTTATATTTATAAATTGTGTGATACGCATTTTATTAATTAAAATATACCGCTACTATTAAATATATTCAATTAAATATATCAATTATTTAATTAAAATTTATGTATTGATTGAGTTTCAAATTAGGGTCAAATATTATCGGATAATGATAAATGGATATACGGCAGGTACGAGTTGCGTGAGAATTGGATCCGACCAAATCCAAACATTTATGTTTTTTTTTTTTAATTTAAATTTGAATATGTTGACTTTTATAAATATTCTATTAGTTACAATTCTTAATTTGTAATATTAAAATAGAGTGTTGGCGTATAAATTTTGATTTTTTTGTTGTAAAAATTAGGGTTAATAATTTTCACGTTACAAATGGAAAATAAGCAACTTTATTGTTAAAACTTAAAAGTATCATAGTTGCATCATCAATTATCCAATTAAAATTGACCCATTATTTTTTACTTAAAGTTGGTATTTGGCAAAATTATTGATTATCTCCAATAAGGGTGTGCTTTACCCGAACCCAAACAACTTGAAATCCGAAATATTGGATATTTTCACATTCGAACCGATTCTAAATAATATTTGGACCCCTACCCAATCAATCCAATTTTTTTGGGCCTTGACCCGACTAACCCAACTAATCCAAAATTACATAAAAAAAAAGAAAAATAACGAAGTACCTCATTTGGAGAAGAAATTACCGATGAAAATGTGGTATACAATATTTCATTGAGATTTGAATCTTTACAGTAAAGGGGAAAAAATTCTTCTTCTGCTGAATAGATTCCGAGTAAAAATGAAAGCTAATAAAAAATTAAAGAAAAACAAAAACAATTTTCTCACAATCCGATCTCACCATCCCGATTTTGATCAATCATTATATCACAATCCTCCATTTTTCATCAAACTCTACAACAAATTTAAAAACTCCATTCACAATGTATTTAGAAGAACTTTTATTTGAAATTCACTGACCAGTCAACAATTTTAGGCTTAAACTTTGAACTATATAAAACAAACTTTATATTTAAACTGAACCACACATGCATAAAGAAAACTCAGGATAAATACTTTCTATCAAACAAAGCAAAGCAATGTGAACTAACTGATAACTATGGAAAATACATCTTCAAAGGCCCAATCAGGTTGGCCCAACAACACTTGACATGGCCCAAGTCCAATAACAAAAAGGTAAAGCGTGAGCTGAAAGATAAGACAGGAAGGCATGATGTCTGATCGGACTGATGGGACAGCACGTCCTATCAGCCTACTAACACAAGACAACGCCCATACTCTCCACCTGCTCCATGTCACATCGCCGCTCACCTGCTCCAACTGCCGGTTATCATGCCCCAAGGTACTTAAGTATTCCTCCAAAGAACTCCTATAAATAGCCTAAAACACAATGGCTTCAGGTATTGACTATCTGAGACTATCTCTCTAAATACTTTCCCTCTAAAAGCTATTAACTTAAGCTTTTGAGTGCTAACGTCCAAGTCCGACCGGGCACCCCTTCTTGCAGGCTCCGTCATCCGATCGGATCATCAGCTGTCAACTCTCCTTCTTACAGATAAAGACAAATCTTGTTTTATCATTTGGTGCTTTCATTGAGAGAAAAATGGTAGGTTCAAGATCTAATGAACACGTAACTTCGAGAGAGTATAATCACAACGGCCAGGACAGATTTAGGCCCTCAGAAAGAAGAGAGAGGTCTCCCAGATCCCCTACTAGGGGTAATCTCCTTCAAGAATTCAACGACGTAGCCATGCGACAATCGAAAGATATCCCTATCACCATCAGGGACATGCGCGCCATCCTTAGTGACTTCACCAAAAGCATAGTCCAAACTTAAAAAAAGGAAAAAATGCCCAGAACTTATGAAAGAGGTAATGAAATGGATTTCATGACCGAAGACTTCGAAAGAAGAAGAAACAAAGAAATTTTCATCAACGAGCCAGGAGCTGATGATAGTAGAAAGATAGGGCTCTGTCAGAACGTGACCTTTTTTTGGCGAAAAAGAATTCCTTCGAAATAGTTCTGGCGGAGAAGGAGGCAGCTTGGGGTGAGAGGTTGGCGAAAGAGCTGGAGGCTCAGAGGAAGGGATCTTGGATCAGCTAGGCGAGGCCCAAGGGATGGTGCTAAGTTGGTTGATTCATGCAGCCAAACAGCGCTTTTCTGAGGTTGATCTTGGCTGGATGAAGGACCCGGGGATTCTTTTCAATCCTCCCTCTAGCAACGATGAGGAGGAGAGGGCCTCTCTTATAAGGCCCCTGATATGATCCTAATTTAATCTGCATATTTTTGAATGGGATTTTTTTTATTTGATTAAGATTAAATTAAATTAGAATTTTGTATAAGTAATGGTCAAGGGGGTAAATTATCATGTTATTATGCAATTGCATGAAAATAAAATTTAAGAGTATGGTTTAATATTAATTGAGGGTGCAATTGAAGTAAAAAGGTATTAATTTGGGATAAATTTATAATTTCGAAAACTTAAGGGTCAAATGTGGATAGAAGCATATATTTAAAGGTCAATTTGAGAGAATGAATAAATTGATAGGTTAATGTATGAAAGGAATTAAAAGAAGGGGTTAAAGTTTAACATGCAAAGATTAGCTAGGTTATTTTGTGGCATGCAAATTTTCAAGGGACTAAAGAGAGAATTTTTCTTGTTAGTATAAAAGACAAGTTTTAGTGGAGAGAGGAGGTGGCGTGTGTGAGAGTGCAGGTCAGCATCTTGAGAGAGAGAAAACCAGAAATCTTCATCTCTTCTTCCTTTCATTTTCATTGAATCATCTCAAGCAAATTAGATGATAATTTTTGTTGGTTAATCAAGAGTTTAAGGCATTAAACTAAGGTAATTAAACTATTAATGAACCCTTCATCATCTTCTTTTTCTTTTCATTTTGGCTGAGGAGAATGTTAATTAAGTGCTGGAAATTTAAATGATGATAATGTTTATAAAGGAGAAGAGGAAGGAAGAAAGAGCAAAGGAAAGGATATTGCAAGAGGTTGAAGACAAAGGGATTTTCAGCCAAGGTATGAGAATTAGGGTTGTTCATATTGCATGTGGAATTAATTGCTGAAATTTGTTATGATTGACAGAAATTTAAGATTGCTTTTTGCTGGATTTTATCGAAGTGAGGCTGAAAAACAGATTGTGTCTTTGCTGAGTCGTGAAGCTCTTCACGAGTCGTGAACTATTGTCCAACTCATAAAGCTTTTCACGAATCGTGCATCTTCTTCCTCTGGGTCACTCGTGAATGTTGGTCTCACTCGTGAATCTTTTCACGAGTCGTGAATTTTAGTCCGACTCGTGAGCTTCTTCATGAGTCGTGATATGTAACTTTTTTCTCCACTCGTGAACCCCTTCATGAGACGTGAATTTGGCCTTTTTGCTTCACTCGTGAATCTCTTCACGAGTCGAACGCTTCTTCATGACTGATTAACCTATCTGGATTATTTTGCTCATAAGTTGAGCTACAGAACAGTAAATTGAGTGATTCTTTTTGCATTGAAAAATAGACTTCCATACCTATATTTCATATGAAGAAACCTAAACTTAAATCTGCCTCTATGTACATGGATTTAGGGTTGAATCCGGACTAGTTTCCTAGACTGCTCACAAAAACAGAATTTACAATAATGGGCATAACTTTTTGTAGAGATGTTGAAATGTTACAAAATAAAATTCTGGTAAAATTAGAGACATGAAAGTCTAACTTTGATGAAGAAATGTTGGTCTAAATCCTTCTAAATTTTACGTTATGAATTTTTTTAAGTGACAGTCCACACTGTTTTGGTTTTAAAAATAGCTTATAGTATTTCTCGAATAACTCGAGCTATAGGTCAAATATTAAGATGAATCTTAATGCTCTAGAAACTAGACACATAGAGGGATAAGATTGTAAAAGGTCATTTTGACTAAAAATGACATCTTCCATTCCGAATGTGGCTCACAAGTCGAGTCCATAATGCTGCCCTATGCAGATTGTTGCTACACTTGATATTATGATTTTTAATTAATTAAGACAAATAGTTGTTTATGTGATAGTAAAATAAACTGGATAGGGCATGTAATATGACTATCAATAAAGGATTTATATGTATACATATACATTCGTTTGTGTATATGAATAAAGATTAATGATGAAATATCTAACCTATACATGTAATTAGACTTGTACATGATTGTCATATGCCAAATTGATGTATACATATGTAATCCTATGACATGAAAGTGCACATGATCTGAGTGATGATAAAGGCATATATATTGGTAAACATGCTTATAGGAATAAGCCTACTATATGCGAATGTACCTACAGGTATGTACATTTACGATTATATATATGAGTGTATGAGCATGTAATTGCCCTATGAGATAGAAGATGTTGTAGCATGACTATGAACATGTGAGATGCTTAATGAGAATATGATCAAGTATATGATATGATGATTATATGTCATGCCTATATGTCATGATGCAAATTTATAGTCACACGAATTGGATGAGCTAATTGTATAATTTGGCATATGAAATGTGCATATATCTGTTTATGCACCAGAGAACTCATAGTTTTACAAGACTCTATATATGTACAAATAGTATACTCTGAATACAGTCTTAATATGTGAATTGAACATGAATATAGTTCTGCCTGCAATAGAGTTTCAGATGTGGATAGATAGGCGCCTATAGGAAAATTGCAGCTGCCATAGTTTGGCTCAATTGGGTCTAAAGTATGCTTGATCTCGTTTGGATCATGAACAGCTCCGTTTGGATTGATAGGCGACCTCGTTTGGGTCTACTTGACCGATCTACAGTATAATTTGGCCCCGTTTGGGTCTATAGATCTGATATCTTTGGATATTCTTCATTTTGATACCAATGTGTATCGATAGTTCCCGTTATCCACTGATAAAGCTAAGGCAAGCTAAACTTTATTTATAGTAATGGTCATAATTAATCAGTTAAAGTTTATCTTACTAAAGATCGTTATTGTGAATTATATTGTTGGTTTGTCCATAGAAATTTTGTTTCATTGAATATGTTCACATGAAAAATTGCCATCTATATGAATTATGAAAATGAAATATTTGTTACTCTCTTGGGTACAATATTTATGTACATAGGGTATGCTTTAAGCTTTAAAGTATTTGTTATTATTGTCATGTTATGATGTACATGTTATTTATAGTATATATTGTATATGTATATTTTGATGACCGTTATGAGTGGTCATCCATCTGTAGATATTCCCCACTAAGCTTTATAGCTTAGCACGGGTTATTTATCCGTGTAGGTACTGTTAACAAGATTTTTGCTGAGGGACGATCTGTGCATCAGGAAGGGCCAACTACCGACTGTTAACCTTGATGTAGGATATTTTTGTATTACTATTAACATATGTTTTGCTTTATAGTCAGTTATCTTATAAAATGTATATAACCTATGAGAAGTGTTGTAACTCACTAGTAGTAAAGCTAAGAAAGAGTATGTGTGCATGTGATATACATAAAGTAATATTTATATAGTATAGTATGCATGATACTAAGTATGAAATGCAATACAGGAATAGACTTGTAGCTCGTACATAGGTATATAAAACCATATGACATGATTATTGGTAAAATAATGGTTAAGCGAATATGTTGTATAAGCATGATTAATAGTATTTAAATTATCAGATAAATAGGGTATTTGCATAGGGGTGCTACATCTCATATCAGAGAGATCGAAGGGACGACAGATGAGGTGCCTTTGGCTTCACAGGAAGGTATCAGTTTGCCAACTGAGCTAACCGAGCCCAAAGCCACTCATGAAAAATATATCTCCAAAAGCCCAATCAGGTTGGCCCAACAACACTTGGTATGACCCGAGCCCAATAACAAAAAGGCAAAGCGTGAGCTGAAAGACAAGACAGGAAGGCATGATGTTCGATCGGACTGATGGGACAGCATGTCCTGTCAATCCACTGACATAAGATAATGCCCATACTCTCTACCTACTCCATGTTACATCACCGCTCACCTGCTCCAACTGTCGGTTATCACACCCCAAGATACTCGATTACCCCTTCAAAGAACTCCTATAAATAGCCTAAAATACAATGGCTCCAGGTATTGACTATCTGAGACTCTCTCTCTAAATACTCTCCCTCTAAAAGCTACTAACTTAAGTTTCAAAGTGCTAATACCTGGGTCCGATCAAACACCCTTTCTTGTAGGCTCCGTCATTCGATCGGATCATCAGCTCTCATTCTTATAGATAAATACAAATCTTGCTTTATCATTTGGTGCTTTCGTTAAGAGAAAAATGGCAGGTTCGAGATCCAATGAACATGTAACTTAAGGAGAATATAATCACAATGGTCAGGGTGGATCTAAGCCCTCAGAAAGAAGAGTGAGGTCTCCCAGATCCCCTACTAGGAGCAACCTTCTTCCAGAATTCAACGACGTAGCCATGCGGCAATCGAAAGATACCCCTATCACCATCAGGGACATGCGTGCCATCCTTAGTGATTTCACTAAAAGTATAGTCCAAATGAAAAAGGGAAAAATGCCCAGAACTTATGAAAGAGGTCATGAAATGAATTTCATGGCCGAAGACTTCAAAAGAAGAAGAAACAAGGAGATTTCCATCAACGAGCCAAGAGCTCATGATAGTAGAAAGATAGGGCTCTGTCAGAATGCGACCTTCTCCTGGCAAAAAAGAATTCCCTCCAAATAGTTCTGGCGGAGAAGGAGGCAGCTTGGGGCGAGAGGTTGATGAAAGAGCTGGAGGCTCAGAGGGAAGAGGTCTTGGATCAGTTAGGCGAGGCCCAAGGGATGATGCTAAGTCAGTTGATTTATACAGCCAAGCAGCGCTTCCCTGAGGCTGATCTTGGCTAGATGGAGGACCCGAGGATTCTTCCCGATCCTCCCTCTAACTACGATGAGGAGGAGGGGGCCCCTTAGATCAGAGA